>JACEVL010000553.1:487500-495000 GCA_020284085.1 Aporrectodea caliginosa | reverse complement strand
TACAATACCTCCTAGGATAGCTTAAGGGACGGCTCTTCTCTACTTATCTAACCGTAGAAGTAGACATCCGTGTCCTAACGGTTGCTACATTTCCAAACAATAATGAAAACCTCACGAGTCAGTTGTGGAAGCAGAAGCGGCAGCGTAAGTCGTGCAACAGAGTAATTTGGCAAACTTATAGTATCGTGGACTGAACGATTCTACAGTATCTTTGGGCATGCTGCGCGGACGCCGGGCGGTACCAGGTTTTCCAATGACGACACTAACCCTAACCCTGACCCTAACTGACCCTCACGAAGCCTAACCCTGACCGACACTCACGACGCCAGTAAACTTACGCACTATATTCTTCAGCCCCGATTCGATAAGCTTGCCAGTAATTTTTTGGGTTTAAATGTCGTTATTTACGCCATGGTTAGTTGGCTTATTTCCACTTTTATGGTATGTTAGGCTTCCCAAAACCACTAAAGTGACTGCGTTGTAAACCAAAATGCGGTTAGCAATTGGTATAATAAAGAATACACTTACTTAGGCCTACTTATTAAAGATTTTGCTGAAGGTACTGAATACTGATTTCACTTTTAGAAATGTTATTACATTATTATTATCAGGATTCATTTCCAAATTGATTTATGCAATTTTGTGAAATTGTGAACGAGCTTTTATGAAATAGTTTAACTTTAAGTACACTGTCATGCACATTCTGTCGATGAGATCAAGTTTTCAAGCAGTTTTGCTATGCGATGATCATGATTTCGATTTAAAGTGTATTTTAAATTACAGCTTTCAACAACGGTTTCTGTCCTAAAACAAAGTTGTAGAACTCCGAATAATATGTCAGTCTATAATTTGTTTTCACAAGCAATTCAGCTTCAACGAGTTCGGCATGCATTCCGTTACGTTCGTCAAACCATAGGTTCTTCATAATACTTGCTTGTTCATCAAATATTCGTTTAATAGAAATTCAGGTGACAAAACCGCAAACTGAAACAGATAATCATTGTTTACTGTTTAACGACCACTGTGACCACCAAAAATTAAAAAAAGGAGAAAGATTGATCACATATGACTGCAAGGAAATATCACAGGAATACAGAGTAGAAATAAGGAATAGATTTGAAATATTGGAGAGGGACGATGCAGAAACAGAGGAGGTTGAGAACAATTTATGGGAAAAGACAAAGGAAGTGATCCTAGAAACTGCGGAGAAATATATTCCGAAGAAAAGAAAAACTAAAACAACTCCTTGGCTATCGAAAGAAGCTATTAACATATCCCTTTATTTAAAAAAGGAGACGCAAAAGAGTGTGAAAATTACAGGACAATAGCAATGATATCACACATAAGCAAAATATTACTCAAAATAATACATAAAAGAATGGAGAGTACAATAGAGAGAGAGCTTCCTGATAGTCAAGCAGGATTTACGAAATTTCGTGGAACACGTGATCACATTGCCAATATGAGGTGGATAATGGAGAGACAAAGGGAGTTTGGACAGAAAGTATACATATGCTTCATTGATTATAGCAAAGCGTTGGACTGCATTAATCATGAACTGATGTGGAAAACCTTGGGAGAAATGGGAATACCGAAACACTTGATACAACTTCTTAGGGGTTTGTACGAAGATCAGATAGCGGTGATAAGGACTGAATATGGAGATACTGACAGATTCAGGATTAGGAAGGGAGTGCGGCAAGGATGCATTCTGTCTCCTTTCCTATTTAATATGTATGCTGAAAGGATAATGAGGCAGGCGGGAATGGATGAGGCTATGGAAGGAATAAAGATAGCGGGAAGAACAATGAACAATCTGAGATACGCTGACGATACAACACTATTGGCGGGTAAAAAAACCGATTTGGTAGAACTAATAAGAAGGCTCAAGAGTGAAAGTGAGAAAGCAGGACTCTACTTCAATATAAAGAAGACAAAGATCATGACAACAGAGGAGGAGGACAGTTTTGTAGTAGATGGAGAGGAAATAGAAACGGTAACTAGCTTCACGTTTTTGGGATCAGTAATAGAAAAAGAGGGAAAGTGTGATATGGAAATAAATCGTAGAGTAGCGATAGGAAAAACTGCAATGAATGGTCTGGAAAAAATATGGAAGGACAAACATGTGAGTATAGACACGAAAAAAAGATTGGTGAAGGCTCTGATCATACCAACAGTAACATACGGCAGTGAGACATGGACAATGACCAAGAAAATGAAAAAAAAGATTAACGCATGCGAAATGTGGATATGGAGGAAGATGCAGAGAATATCATGGAAAGAGAAAAGGACCAACGATTGGGTGCGCATGAGTATCGGAATTGAGAATGAAGAGACACTACAACAAACAGTGCTAAGAGCAAAGTTGAGGTTCTTTGGTCATGTCATGCGATCAGATGGATTGGAAAAGGAAATGATGTTAGCATATGGAGAGGGAAGGAGAAAACAAGGACGACCAAGGAAAAAGTGGATGGACGAGATACATGAAACAACTGGAATGAATTTGGCAGAACTGAGAGATGCGACGGCGGACAGAAGGAAATGGAGAGGCTTGATCATGAAGGTCGCTAGAGTTCCAGGAACTGACAGCACAAGGTAACAAGGTGTGGTAACAAAGACCATTAGCGTCGCCCTCCTCCTTTATTCAGGCTTGGGACTGGCACTGTCAAAGTACAAACAGTGGCGGAGTTCTTCATTATAGAAAACAGTCTTTCAACTGGAGCGTTGCATTATAGATTTATAGTGGGGTTTACCAGTGGCGGCGCCAGAGGGGTATTGGGGGCTTAGGCCCCTAACTGCAGCTCTGCCCCCACCCCAAAAAAAAGTGGGAAATCACTGCAAATCACAGAGAGGAGGGGACAAAAGAAGAGCTTGGAGATTTAGCCCCCCACAACCTGAAATCCTGGCGCCTCCACTGGGGTTTACCAAATAATTATTATAGTACGGGTATTGTGTTTTAGGCCACTACTACATATTGTTAGTTTGGTCACAAATCTGAAAGTGGGGACATTTTGCTGTCCCGACTACGTCAAGTAGGGAAGCGGGAAATTAAACACATCGAAACCGTAATCGTAATCTCCAAACTTCTAAAGCGCCACTCGGAAGCCAAGCGCAGGGCACCAGCTTATTCACGAGCGCTGCGTCTAGTCAGAAGGGTTGTCCGAGAGGGTAGTCCGAGTCCGGTGTCCAGAGGGACAGTCCCGACCAAATCTGGACGGGTGACAACCTCAGGTGGGCTCCCGTATACACGTACAGTAAAATTAACGGATTCCCATCAATAGTTATCCTAGTACTTCCATGCTATGCGATACCATAGAATACTATACGATACAATGCAATACAAAACAATACTATAAAATAAAATACTTTTCCATGCAATACTATACTAACACTATGCAATATAGCACCATAAAATACAATACTATACAATACTATGCAATACTTTATGCTATACAATACAATACCATACAATACAATAATATGCAATACAATACAATGCAATAAAACACAATAGCATACAATACAACGCAGCGCTTTGTGAGTTACTTCAAAGACAGTGAGTGTCCAGATATATACATTACATACATACAATACAACAATGCAATGCAATACAAAGGAACCCACCTTTGTTAATTTCTCATACTAGTTTATTGTTTGCTTTTCGTCAGTGACTGAGCTATGGACAGGATCTGTTAGTAGATAAGATGAGATAAGATCTACCTTATCAAACTAAAGGATCTCACTCACTTCCCTTTAGTTGTTGCTATCATCACAGCAGTCGTCGTCGTCGTCTTCGTCGTCGTCGTTGTCATCGTCATCATCGTCGTCATCATCGTAATCATCATCATCATCATCATCATCATCATCATAATCATCATCATCGTCGCCGTCATCATCGTCATCGTCATCATTATGATCATCATAATCATCGTCATCATCATCGTTATCATCGCCATCGTCATCATAATCATCACAATCATAATCATGATCATCATCATCATCTTCACAATCCTAATCATAGTAATAATCATCATCTTCACAATCATAATCATAATCATAATAATCATCATAATGATCCTCATCATCATAATCATCATCATCGTCGTCGTCGTCATCATCATCATCATCGCCATCATCATCAGTGAGCATCATAATCAAAATCATCATAATCATCATCATCAAAATCATCATAATCATAATCATCATAATCATCTTCATAATCATCATGATCATCTTCACAATCATAATCATAATCATAAATTCATCATCATCATCATCATCATCATCATCATCATCATCATCATCATCATCATCATCATAGAATTCAGGTTCATTGTCAGATTCAGATTCACGCAATCAGATTCAGATTAATCTTCAGATTCAAATCCAGATCATGAGCATCATAATCAAAATCATCATAATCATCATCATCAAAATCATCATAATCATAATCATCATAATCATCTTCATAATCATCATGATCATCTTCACAATCATAATCATAATCATAAATTCATCATCATCATCATCATCATCATCATCATCATCATCATCATCATCATCATCATCATCATCATCATAGAATTCAGGTTCATTGTCAGATTCAGATTCACGCAATCAGATTCAGATTAATCTTCAGATTCAAATCCAGATCCAGAATAAGGGTGTGACCGATTCTTAATCCGGAAACTGGTTTGCGGCGGATTTTGCCCTAGACCGATTATTCGAAATGGCGCATTCCAGAACTAGCGATCTAAATACCAAAAGAAGTGATATTTTCGACCTCAAACGATTCCTTTTTTCATTAATACAAAAACAGTAACCTGTTTTCGCGACCTCTTGCGGTAATCTTTAATCTTTATCGTTGAAAGTCCGTGTGAAAATAATAAAGTTGTGAGTCGACGCATCAACAAAATGGCGGACAGTCGGGCGTTTGAGTACCAAACAGTGTTCAGAACCAAATAAAAATGAATATTGCCGATTTATGGGATCAAGTTTAGATTAAGAAATATAATTTGATTCAGGCTCACATTCATCGTCAGAATTCAGATTCAAAATCAACAAAATTCAGATCCGAAATCATCAAAATTCAGATCCGAAATCAAAAAAATTCAGATTCGAAATCAACAAAATTCACATTCAGAACCAACAAAATTCAGATCCGAAATCAAATAAATTCAGATCCGAAATCAACTAAATTCAGATTCAGAATCAACAAAATTCAGATCCGAAATCAACAAAATTCACATTCAGAATCGAAAAATACAGATTCGAAATCGACGAAATCCAGAATCAGAATCAACGAAATCCAGATTCAGAATCAACATCAAGTTTAGACTAAGAATAATAATTTGATTTAGGGTCAGATTCATTCATTCATTCATTCATTCGGGAATTAAAAAATTCAGATTCCAAATCAACAAAATTCAGATTCGAAACCCAAAAAATTCACAATCAGAACCAACAAAATTCAGATTCAGAGTCAAACGTTACGTTTAGATTTAAGAATAGGCCTAATAATTTGATTCAGATTCAGATAGGCCTACATCGTCAAAATTCTGATTCGAAGTAAAAAGCATTCAGCTTCAAGGCTTCATTTCACTCATTGCACGTCAATGTGTTTTGGTTAAATCTCTGGTTTAACCGATACTAGTTCAACCATCGATGGTTTACTCTTAGTTGTCCTACCACATTTAGGGTTCAACCGGAGGATCAATCAACAGTCCCTCAACCAAGATTGGTTCATTCAAAAGTGGTTCAATCAAGAGTTGTTCAATCAACAGTGGTTCAATCAACAGTGGTTCAATCAACAGTAGTTCAATCAAAGTGATTCAATTAACTGTGGCTAAATCAACAGCAATTAAATTAAACTTAAAGTGGTTCAACCAAAAGTTATAAAATCAACAGTGGTTCAATCAAAGTGGTTAAACCAACAGTTTTTCAATCAACAGTGGTTCAATCAATCCATCAATCAATCCATTTACTTACTGTTTACCATAGATCGCAACACTGTAATAACATGAATGTGTTAACCAAGTCCTAGTGGGTACAGAAGGAAAGCCCAGAAGGGACCATTGTCCCCACTGGATAGGGACACCTATGTACCATACCAACAGTTCAGACAGTGCATTAAAACATTAGTAGCGCATGTCATAAAAATAATTAAGACACTCAGTAAAGATAGCCAGAAATACACATCATTTTATCTTAACTACAGGATAAGTGAAAAGAAGCTTGATAAGAATTAATAGGTTAGATCAGAAAAGTTAATCAACAGTGGTTACATCGGCAGTGTTTCGATCAACAGTGGTTGGTTCGATCATACCCAGCTAAAGGGGAAACGCCCAGACACCCTTGGCTTGACCTTGTAGTAGTTGACCCGACCCGAAAAATAACTCAGCTATTTACGCAGTATCGAATATTTTACAAACTAATCGAATTTATCGATTTAAATAATCCAATCTGGTACGGTATGGTATTGTATGATGTGGTGTGGTGTGGTATGATATTGTGTGGTATGATATGGCGCGGTGCGGTATAGCATAGTATAGTATAGTGGAGTATAGTTTGGCATACTACAATACAATACAATATAACAAAGTCAATAATAATTATAATCTAATCTATTTGGTAATCCTGCATTTTAGCGCATTTTATTCTTGTTTATTCCAGTAAAACGTAATAGAGAGTATTTTAATGATTTTAATGATTACTGTCATCAATCCTACTTCTATTTACGCAAGTAGGCTACTATTTTCAGCAATCAATCTATTTTCACCAATCCACCGCCATTTTAACGTAAAAATTCTTTTCAGGAAATTTCAGCAATCCAACTTCCATTTTAACGCAAAAGTTCTTTTCATCATCAATCCAACTTTTATTTTAAAGGAAAATTCCATTCATCAGTCCAACTGCTATTTACGCAAAGAATTATTTTTATCAATACGACTTCCATTTACTCAGCCAGACAAGATAAATAATAAAATACTGTAAAATACAGGATATGTGTAATGCAATAATAAAATACGCTAAAATCCTGGTTTACCATCTATTTATTATATTTTCGTTTATACTTTATTAGAACAGACTGACAAATAAATAGCAGTGAGCTACAGCAAGTTGCATAATAGATTAATCAAACAAATACGATAATCTAATGAAATCATCTAATTGGCATTAAAAAAACATTTTTAGGAATCCTTAAAAGCGGATAATTCAACCCCCAATCAAATCTGGGCAAGCTGATAGAATCGGGAAGGATATACTGCGTAAGTTTACTGGCGTCGTGAGTGTCGGTTAGGGTGAGGTTAGGCGTTCTGAGGGTTGGTTAGGGTCAGGGTTAGGGTTATTGTCGTCATTAGAAAACCTGGTACCGTCCAACGTCCGCGCAGCATGCCCAAAGATATACTGTATAATCCTTGAGCCCCCATTACTATAAGTTTGCCCCAATCTGCCTAATCATTTCGATATACTGTAGTGTAACCTGTTCCACTTTAATCT
>JACEVL010000553.1:477500-482500 GCA_020284085.1 Aporrectodea caliginosa | reverse complement strand
TTCGACTGAGGCCCAAGCAGTAGCAGGAGGTCGAAGCCTATTTGCCCATTGTCCCAGATAGACCGATGTTGACACAGAGGCCTAAGTAAATAGAACGAAGCCTTGTTATGTATATCATGTGTATATATACACACATACAACCACACATATACACAGACAGACACACACACATATAGAAATATATACACTTATAAATATATAGAACTTATTTATATACATACACAACATTTAGATGTATACGTACATATAGAAATATACAGAAATATATATATACATACATATAAATATATACAGACAAAATATATACATACCTACGTATAGAACTTATTTATATACATACATGACACTTAGATGTATACGTACATATAGAAATAGACATATATACATATAGAAATATATATATATATACATACATTATTAGGCCTATATACATACATACATATTAATATATACAGACATAATATATACATACCTACATATAGAACTTATTTATATACATACACACATCATTTAGATATATAGGTAGGCTACTTATAGAAATATACATAATATATACATACAGAAATATATATATATACATAGATTATGATATACATACAGAAATATCTATATATACATACATTATTATATACATACATATAAATATATACAGACATAATATATACATACCTACATTTAGAACTTATTTATATACATACACACAGCATTTAGATATATAGGCAGGCTACATATAGAAATATACATATATACATACAGAAATATATATATATATATATATACATATATACCGAAAAATATAGGCATAAATATAGAAGTATATATATATACACATATAGAAATATATATATATATATACATGGAAATATGTATATACATACACATAGAAATATATATATTCGTGTTTTGCCAGTTTAAGTGCGTATCTTTTTCTGTAATACTAGACTTGAATCCTATTGATGTCGCAAGTGACAAAGTCCGCAAAAAAACTAAGAAATTAAGTTTAAAAAATAAGAAAAAAATCGGGACATACCTGTGAACGTGACTCGATTGCGCCACCGTCCCTCACCCCCACCCCGCCCAACCAATCAGGTAAACAAAGAAAAGGGGCTGTGAAGAGAAGAACAGTCTCTTGAGCTGACCTCTGTACAAAATAACATCTAACATCTTGAGACTAGCGCAGACATATTTTTTTCTTTATTTTTTCTGTTACGCGTTTTCGTGCGAGATTCTTATTTTGTTTAAGAACGCTATAAAATGACAGTTTAAAAATAATAATAATAATAATAATAATAATAATAATAATAATAATAATAATAATAATAATAATAATAATAATAATAATAATAATAATAACAATAACAATAACAATAACAATAACAATAACGGGACCTTTCCAGCGACTCCAGACGACGAGGCTTGATTTTCCAGACACTGTCCCTTGCTCCTGAATTAATTTTTTCAAAATCCTGAGGAATCATTGATACCTCGGGTCAAAAAAAATAAAAAAATAAAAAAAATAACAATAATAATAATAATAATAATAATATAATAATAATAATAATAATAATAATAATAGTAATATAATAATAATAATCTGTTTTTCCTCGACCTTACCATGCTAAATTACTCACTTTGCTAATAATAATAATAATAATAATAATAATAATAATAATATAATAATAATAATAATAATAATAATAATAATAATAATAATAATAATAATAATATAATAATAATAATAATAATAATAATAATATAATAATAATAATAATAAAGGGATAATAATAAAAAAAAAATAATAATAATAATAATAATAACCGTTCTAACCGTTCTAACCGTTCTAACCGTTCCAGACTTTTATCATTTTAATTAATAATGAAGTCCCTGAGGGATAATATTTACCTGGGGGCAAAAAAAAAAAATAATAATAATAATAATAACCAGTCCTGACAGTTAGCCATGGGTATGAGGCCCTAGCGATTTCATTTTCTTAGCCTCGGCATATGAGGACGGGTGGCCAGACCTCTCCCTCTCCCCACCGACCGAGTTGTCTAGGGGGCGCAGGTGAAGCAGAAATCTCTATAGAAATTTCTGTTCTGGCAGGGATTTGAACCCACGACCTCTCGACTGACAGTCCAGCGCGCTAACCACCAGAGTTGAATATACATAGACTTTATGCACTACATGCAAGAGTGGAAGGGAAAAGAAACAAAGGCAGACCAAGACTAACGCTGGATAGACAACATAAATGAGGACATAACATCACTTGGACTAACACTAAGGGGAGCAATGGACTTGACAAATGACCGAGGACATTGGAGATCATTTATTCGCACCCATCGCCGCCAGCTGGCTTGCGTCAGGAACTTATGACGATGATGATTGAATACATTCTGTGCAAAGCTTCTAAAGAAGTCATTACCAATTGGACAGATTTTCGCGCTTACCTCATTTCTAAGAAACATTTACGATGTGAACGGCGTTCCATACTCATCTAGGGCAAGCGGCGCGTCTACAGTAGTCTGGCGGAGAAATGTGGGCTCAAAGGTGGCGTAAATAGGGCTGTGGGTCACTATGCGCATGACCCTCTTTCCCCCCCCCCACCGAACTGCTCGACCCGGTTGTCTAAAAATGCTCCCCATTTTTAGCAATGACGCATGGCTTTTTCTCTCGCCGCCGCCAGCAGGAGCCTAGGCAAATACGCGCCGTGGGAGGTGAATGGTTATAACTGATGGGCCTGTATACAGTAGGCCTGGCCTGTGCTTTCTAGGCCTACGTACAGGACTAGGACTAAAATAGCCTATTGAACAGGGGTGGACTGGGCCGCCGGGACACCGGGAAGATTCCCGGTGGGCCGCCAGGACCGGTGATATAATAATTTAATCAATTTAGTACAGATGATACAGGTTTTTTTACAAAAAATTGCGGCATCGGTTAACCGGTTTTTAGTTTCGGTTAACCGGTTTGTAAATTAACTGAAAAAGAGCAATGCATACTTACTTACCTACAGTGCTCCGTACAGCCAGCGGCCGCCATGTTAGATAAGAATTTACATCTTCCATTCTACTTCCGGCGTCTTCCACTGAGTTTGTTTTGATAAAATTTCTTTTAAATTTGTTAGTTAGTAATAAGTAATATTAATTAAATAAGATATGTTACGGTTATGAGTGATATAAATCCGAAACGTAAATGTAAAGGTGGTGCGGAGAAAGTAAGAGATAAGAAACTAAAGATTCTTGGTAAAGATGGAGCTAAATGCCGAAATCTAGTCGATTTATTTAAAGCCACTCCAATTCAAACTGAAGACACCAGCTCTCAACAAACACCTTCTGCAAGTAAACAACCCGACAAATTTTGCAAAAAATGTCCTGTTTGCTGCTTTTCTGTACTACATAAATACAGTTTCTATGGGCAAGCATACAAGCATCTCTTTAGTGCATATAAACTTTTATTGACTCTGTCGTCTACCCAAGTAGCTTGTGAGAGATCTTTCTCTAAATTGAAATACATTAAGAATCGCTTGCGAAGCTCATTGTCATCTACACACCTTGAAGCTTTTATGCTTATGTCAACAGAAACCGATGTTTTAAGTGAACTGAATAATGACACAATTATAGATCATGTAGCCGAAATGGCACCCGGCTTAAAGAAGTTGCTAATACTATAAACAGCAATAATACCATCACAGTGAGTCCGAATAAATTGATTTATAACTTGAGTTGACGCATTCTTAATATTTTATATATAATTATAAATTATATATGCGATTTATCGTTTTTTGTTATTGCATAATGTAATTTGTAAAGTGACCCATGACTTTGGAGGTCACTGGCCCTCGGGTATGCATGAAAAAATGCACAAAGAAAATAAAAGTCATGAAGTTAGGGCCGCTTTTTGTTTTTTTCCCGGGCCGCTTGAACTCCCCAGTCCACCCCTGCTATTGAACGCATTCAGTGTTTGCTCATGTGTCTACGTGTCTGCACTGATCTTGTTTTTCGTTGGCGTTTCTGATCGAGAATTGTGTCAGAGAATAATTATTATTGCCGACCATACTTTCTAGTACTCTATCTTTCAGTACCTTTATGTCACCTTACCTTCGAGTACTTAGTCCTTCTATGTTATATCTTACCTTATCATCACTATTATCGTCGTCGTCGTCATCATCATCATCGTCATCATCATCATTATCATCATCATCATCATCATCATCATCAATCATCATCATCATCATCATCATCATCATCATCGTCATCATCATCATCATCATCATCATCATAATCATCATCATCATCATCATTATTATAATCATCATCATCACCATCATCAGCCTTTTCTAACATTAACTGCAATTCCAAATTTTCATATGTACAAGTATATTTTTTTACATCATCTGTTAACCTGTGTACTAGATTTAGCGTGTCAACCCGCTTCTTGCATATTATCATCGTCGTCGTCGTCATCATTATTATCATCATCGGTTCCTGATGACAGCCATTTGGCGGCGATGAGTACGACATCCATTGTCTTCCGTCATTTGTGAAGTCTATTGCTCCACTTAGTGTTAGTCCAAATGATGTTATGTCCTCATTTATGTTGTCTATCCAGCGTCGACTGGGGTCGACTTATTGGGGTCGACTCCCAGGTCTACTTGCATGTAGTGCATTGTGCCGAATTCGGTTAACCCTGGGATTCTGAAATTTTCAGATTTGATTAAAATCGATTAATGTTCACAATGTACATGTATAATAGCACGTTTAATTTTACAGTTAATGGATGCTATCTATTAGGGACAAGTCATGATAGTGGAGGTTAGTAGTAGGAAGTAATTCGATTCGTGAGCAGAAGAAGCCCTGAGGCTTATCTGCTCTTAAAAGGTCTTTCTCTGCGACCTTGTAAAACAAATTCAAACCCAAAACTTTGCTCGAAATTTCTGCTGCATTTGCGCCCCCTAGCCAACTCAGCTGTAATGAGTACACTGACCGCACACTGGATTAGAATTT
>JACEVL010000553.1:345000-472500 GCA_020284085.1 Aporrectodea caliginosa | reverse complement strand
GGGAGCGCTCCTGAGTTGATTTCTTGAAGGGGCGCTATATAAATCTCCAGAATGAATGAATGAATGAATGAAAAACGTCGAAAACGTGCAAATTTTTCGGTGTGATAGCCGAAAAAAATGAACTACGTCCAAAAAAATTCTAGGTTAGGGCGTAAATACGTCCTCTTTTTGGACTCTAACAGAAACAATGCGAAGAAGGATGGGGCGTAACGCCGCGTAAGCCCTAAGTGGGAAAAGTGTCTTGGGTGTTGAGAAGAATGGGTGCTTTAAAAGTGGAGGGGACAGACTCAATGACAAATTAGAGGCACAGAACTCTAGTAAAAGGAAAAGAGCAGTCCCTTGAGCTATCTCGAATATGAAGTGTTAGCGACTTCATTTTCTTAGCCTCGGCATATGAGGACGAGTGGCCAATCCACTCATCCTCCCTCCGACAGTTCGGTCAGTTTACTCATCATAGCTGAGTTGCAGGGGGCCGTAGAGCAGAAATCTCGAACCATGGTATGACGTGTTATGTAATGACTCTTTGAAAATTCTTAGCCTCAGGGAGACCATATGACCGGCGGGTATCCAAGTCCTCTAGCCAAAACTCCTCTGTCTCATGCCAGGTCAAACCGACAGGTGCCGAGGAGTCAGCATGGTGCTACTCAATCGGTGATGATGGTCGTCGTGTGGTGGCGCAGGAGTGCAAATGAGCATAGGATATCTTGAACCAAATTTGTGCCCTGGCGAGGATTTGAACCCCCGACCCCTCGGTTGAAAGTTCAGTGCTCTAAATAACAGACTATCATAAAACAGGGTCTAAAAAGAGGTGATAGAGAACGTGGGCTTTCTGCTTAGAGGGTAAATAAGGGCTAAGGGTTCTTCTTGATGTTGTTGTTTTCAACGGTGTTTTTCGTTCAGGGTATAGCCTCGCCCTTTGTACGTAGGGTTCGTGCCCGAATGGACTTTGAAATGCCCTCGTCCCAGCTCAAGGAAACCTGTCTGTATGTCTTTCTGTCTGCTTGTCTGTCTGTCTACATATCTCTGTGTATGCCAAGCAAGTGCCTTCACACATACTTGCATGTATTATATATGTACACCCACATGCATGCATAGATAAAAACATAGATAGGTAGAGGCATACGCATACATATGTACAAACGGGCATGTATACATCTTGCATATACATTCATACTAACATACATCCAGGCATTTATATCCATACATTATACACACATATATTGATATATACACATTCATACATGCACACATACATATATTATACATTCACATACATAGGCTATACACATTTATACATACATATGCACATACGAATGTACACACGTACATACATACATAGATACATACACATACATTCGTACATTGCATACACATACAAACATTCATATACATACAAACATTTATGCATATATACACTCATTCATACATACATTCATGCATACATTCGTACATACATAAACTGTACATACATAAATACATACATACATAATACTAGGGGTGGGCAACGATTAAAAATGTTAATCGAAAGTAATCGCACGATTAAAATTTTTAATAACGCGATTAATTTGTAATCGCATGTCACAATAGATAACAAGTACAACTACTCTATACCGACTCTGAGTAGTTACGTTGAATATGCGATACATTAATGTTTGCAGTCAATAAACAAAAACCAAACATGCTTTTATTACTTGTTTTCACTTTTTACTTTTTTTACTTTAAAGTTTAAAGTTTAAACTTAAAGTTTTTACTTTGTAATGGCGGTTTTATCACGAATTGGGCAATTGAGAGCGCATTTATTAAAAATAATTGGGCGCAACAATACGTTAACTGTGTAGAGGTTAATCCGTTAATTAATTAACGATTAATTTATGGAAAAATTGAAAATAGAGAATACCGAGATCAGAACATTGTCTCGGTTGTATTGCAGAAGCTGTCTGTTATTAAAAGATAATTGGGGGCATGTAAATGTACAGCGCAGTGCATTTGTCAGGCGTTAAAAAAGAAAAATTATTATTATTATTATTATTATTATTATTATTATTATTATTAAATGCAAGTCCTAATATATATATATATATATATATATATAATATATATATATATATATATATATGCATACACGTACACATCGCATACTTACATCCATACGTGTAATGTCGGTCAAACTAGTTTGCACACGCGGCGGCGGCGGCCATTGCTCGGTCAGTGCTCTCGTGGCAGCTGTTGACCGATGGCAGCGTTGTGTTCGGTGTGATCTGCCCCGATAAAAAGACAAAGGACTCATTCATCGATGACCTAAGCAGACACCATAAACACACACCTTCACACGGCACACACACATATACATACATACATAAACATACACATATACACACATACATACACACATACACACACACATACATACATACATAAACATATACACACATACACACATACATACATATACACACACATACATACACATGCATACACAAACACACACACACATACGTACATACATACATACACATATATACATACATACACACAGTCACACACATACATATACACACATACATACATATACATACACACACACACACATACACACACATACACACACATACGTACATACATACACACTTACATACATACACACATACACATACACATACATGGCATTGCAACGCTGTATTTCGCTGTCTGTGTGTGTATCTGTCCGTATGTCTGTTTGTCTGTGTGTCTGTGTGTGTGTCTTTGTGTGTTTGTCTGTCTAAGTTTGATTGTTTGTCTCTGTGACCGGTCACTGATCCTTCACCCTCGCGTCGATTGTTCTATCATATTTCCCTGTTTCATTCTGTCTGGCATTCTGTCTGTCTGTCTGTCTCTATCTTTTCATTCTGTCCCTGTTTGTTGGTCTCTCTCTCTCTCTCTCTCTCTCTCTCTCTCTCTCTCTCTGTCTCTCTCTGTCTGTCTGTCTCCTCTGTCTGTCTCTCTTGTGTCTCTCTCTGCCTCTCTTTGTCTGTCTCTGTTACACTATGCTGTCTCTGTCTGCATGGCTGTCTCTGTCTGTCTGTCTCACTCTCTCTCTCTCTGTCTGCCTCTGTATCTCTGTCTCTGTCTACCTCTGTTAGTGTCTGTCTTTCAGTCTGTTTCTGTCTGTGTTTTCTGTAATTGTGATCGTAATTAGAAATTTATATAGCGCCATACCGGAAAATCTAGACTAATGAAATGCTCTCTGGGCGCTCAGCAGAATGAAGTCGAATGTCAACGAGAGCAGAAATTACTACTCTAATGGCCTCCGCGTATCTCTCTGTCTCTCTGTTAGTATCTCTGTCTGTCTGTCTGTATCTATCTCTCTCTGTGGTCTATCTATCTATCTATCTATCTATCTATCTATCTATCTATCTATCTATCTATCTATCTATCTATCTATCTATCTATCTATCTATCTATCTATCTATCTATCTATCTATCTATCTATCTATCTATCTATCTATCTATCTATCTATCTATCTATCTATCTATCTATCTATCTATCTATCTATCTATCTATCTATCTATCTATCTATCTATCTATCTATCCATCAATTCCTCTATCTATCTATCTATCTATCTATCTATCTATCTATCTATCTATCTATCTATCTATCTATCTATCTATCTATCTATCTATCTATCTATCTATCTATCTATCTATCTATCTATCTATCTATCCATCAATTCATCTATCTATCTATCTATCTATCTATCTATCTATCTATCTATCTATCTATCTATCTATCTATCTATCTATCTATCTATCTATCTATCTATCTATCTATCTATCTATCTATCTATCTATCTATCTATCTATCTATCTATCTATCTATCTATCTATCTATCTATCTATCTATCTATCTATCTATCTATCTATCTATCTATCTATCTATCTATCTATCTATCTATCTATCTATCTATCCATCAATTCATCTATCTATCTATCTATCTATCTATCTATCTATCTATATTTTTCTCTCTCCTCTCTGTCGGTCTGTTAATCTATCTGTCTGTCTGTCTCCTTCTCTGTCTGTCTCTGTCTGTCTGTATCTGTCTCTCTCTTCTCTGTCTCTGTCTGTCTGTCTGTGTGTCTCTCTCTGTCTCTCTCTCTCTGATTGTCTGTCTGTCTCTGTCTGTCTGTCTGTCTGTCTATCTCCTTCTCTGACTGTCTGTATGTGTCTGTCTATATATGTATCTCTCTTTCTGATTGTCTCTGTGCCCCATTTAATGGACACCCTTTTCGAACAAACAGACTGACAATGTTCCAAGAAAAGGTGTGTTTGAAAATATCTTCCCTTAATAGAGGCTTCGTTTGTAGTGGCATCACCCGAGTATAAGTCACAATGACGAGAGTCCCGCTCCTCCTTTATTTTAAACGACATTGCGTCATTGTAGATGATTAGCGTCACCCTCCTCCTTTATCCAGGCTTTGGACTGGCACATGGGCGTATTTATGGGGTGGTTTTACGGGTTCAAACCCCCCAAATAAGTTTCCACAATTTTTTTACACGCTTTAACATGCGAAATACCAAACAAAACTTTAACTTTTGCGACCATCTCCAATGGAAACCCACCAAATCTTTTCTTGGCTACGCCCATGGTCTGGCGCCACCAGAGTTATTTATGGCAGCGGAGGAATTATTCTTCCTTAACATACAGTTACACATTGAGACTCTGAACATTCATGCCATCAGTTAGATTTTGGATGGGAATCCGTTGGTCGGTTCTACGCGTGTGCGTGGGCCCGCCAGCGGTGACTCTTTCAGCTTACTGTGCATTATTTTGCTAACTGATGTAATACATTTGTTCGTGATGACACTTATCATCATAATAGGCTAGCGCAGACAGCGCCTCTGAGTAGATGTCTTGAAGAGGCGCTATATAAATTTTCACAATGAATGAATGAATGAATACATACATATAAACAAACATACTTGCATACAAACAAACCTTCACGCATGCATACAAACAGAAATGCATAAATACATATATATATATATATATATACAAACATATAAACAAATTATACATATATATATAAACATGCATGCATACATACATTCATACATAAATACTTACATACAAGCACGTATAATACAGACTCACGTACATACACGCATACTTTCAAACATACATTGTACATAAACTTACACAGTGTTACATAATATACATGCATGCATACATACATAAATACATACATGTACATACAGCGCTCGTGAATAAGCTGGTGCCCTGCGCTTGGCTTTCGAGTGGCGCTTTAGACGTTTAGAGATTACGATTACGATACAATAACATACATACATACATACACTCTTAATTACAAACGTTCCGAATCATCCACCACACCGGGGGGTCCGTTTTCTCCAGCCGGCCCCTATTTCCTGCCACACCCGCCGCTCTCCACAGAAAAACACCGCAGTCGTCGAACTCTGACCTCCGGCGACCTTTGACGTCATCGTAATCCACGCCACACGATTCCCTTCAAAGGCTTCGGCGTCTACGGTGTCGCCAACAAACAAGAACCTCGCAAATCGTTGATCCTATTACATAGTTATAAGCAGACCTGACAGTAATGCTAAGATACAGAGCGGTCAAAACATTGTTGTTGACGCACTGCGAATTAGACACCTCCTGCTCAATAGAAGTTAGTAATGCTGGTAAAAACACGGTGTGGTCAAATAAAAGAAGGGTTGTTGATGGCACAATAGAAGTTACTATTAATAGTCATATGACAGTGTGGTCAAATAAAATAATAAGTTAGTTGTTCATGCCTTGCGCTCCAACAGAAGTTACTAATGCTGCTATAACACAGTGTGGTCAAATAAAAGAATGGCTGTAAACGCCTTGCGCATTAGACAGTGTGGTCAAATAAAAGAATGGCTGTAAACGCCGTGCGCAATTAGAAGTTATGTATACTAATGCCGCTAAAAAATACGGCGTGGTCAAATAAAAGATGGGTTGTTGATGGCCCAATAGAAGTTACTAATATTATGACAGCGTGGTCAAGTAAACGAATTGTTGTTGATGCCTTGCGCATGAGACACCGTCGCAATAGAAGCCACTAATGATAGTAATATGCCATCCCTCTACATCCCATTTCTTACCCCTACCTCTCTACCTGTCCCTATCCTCTCCGTCTCCTTTCTATAATACAGCGTGGTCAAATAAAATGAGCCGTCTATGTGAACAACGGTGTAAGAGGGTCTTGACGACCGAATACGCATGCTGGAATAATGGTGGGTGTACAATCCACATCCGGTAGTTTGTTTCCGGTAATCCCCAACACCAACAATAAATCATTGTTTTCCGATTAATCTCACAGGTCGCTTATCACAACTTTCATATTTATAACTCTATCACTCATCACAATTTTCATATCAATCTATGGTTCACTAATTATCACAACTTCCATGTGAATCTCACTGGTTATTTATCATAACTTTTATCAATCTATCACTGGTTACTTATCAAAACTTTTATATCAATCAATCACTCATTACTTATTACAACTTTCATATCAATCTACCATACCTATCATAACTTTCCAATTAATCTATCACAGGTTCCTTACCACAACTCTTTCAACTAACTGTGCATTGTTTTGCTAACTGATGTAATATTATTAGTTCGTGATGACATTTACCATCATACAGGCTAGCGCAGAGATCGCCACTGAGTAGATATTTTGAAGGGGCGTTAAACAAATGTTTAGTAATATTATATTACAACTTACGTGAAACTCTAAGTCGTCCTAAAATTTTAATACATGTGCTAAATGTGTTTTTCTGGCAACAATAGCAACAGTCTTAAAACCAAAAGACAACAGTTTAAACTCCACACAATTGTTTTTTTTATTTACAACTCCAAAACAAAACACTTTCGACATTGTCCAAACATAGCCCGTTATGTCACAAAAGTTGATAAAACAGAATGGTAAGTAAAACGCAAACGAGAAGAGCTTCCTGCACAAGAAATGGCCCACCGCTGGCTACAAGATATTTTTGGGCATGCCTACAGCAAAGCTATAGCCTCAGTGCAATCACTTCCAGAGGCCTTAGACGGGACCCATATGGGCTCTATACTGATTCCATATCGGCTCCATGTGGCCAAGCTGAAAGGGCCCTGATGACAACAAACTGTCGTGCTCTTTGGTGCTCACGGTCAGGGTCTCTAGTCGTAATTCGTAACTTCTATTGCGCCTGTGTCTAATGCACAAGGTATCAACCGATGGCACACCAAAACCAAGCCGTGATGAAGTCAACATATCTAGAAAGATAAGTCCATAGCGTGTTTAGCGGAAGCCCTAAAAACAATTAACCGTTTCGCAGCGGCAACACACATTTTCTACGCATAATGGCGCATGTACTTTTTCATCAATACAGGCAGATACGTTATGGAATTATTAAGCGAACTATCTTGTTCATTCATTCATTCAGAGCATTTATATAGCGCCCCTTCCAGAAACTACTCAGAAGCGCTCCCGGCCCAGCCACGACTAAAGAAAAAGACTTGAGGGATTAGTCTTGTAGAACACTGTCGGATGGCTCACAAGTAGCCTAAAGAGCGGACGTTAAGCGGGAGGTCATTCCAGATGGAAGAGCCCACAACAACAGACACAGAGACAGAGAGAGAGAGAGAGAGAGAGAGAGAGATAGAGAGAGAGAGAGAGAGAGAGAGAGAGAGAGAGAGAGAGAGAGAGAGAGAGAGAGAGAGAGAGAGAGAGAGAGAGAGAGAGAGAGAGAGACACAGACAGACAGACAGACAGAGATAGAGACAGACAGACGGACAGAGACACATAGACACACACAGCCAACTCGATGACACTCTCGACAATGTCAACAACTGCACAGTTTGTATAGAAAAACAGACTATTTCACGCTCTAGGACCACGTACCCATAGCAAGATCGGCATATGCAAAAATCAGGGTCACAGAACTCCTTTCAAAGGCTCAAGGGGTTAGGTCAATAATAAGAGGCCACGGTACGAAAGCTAATCATAGCACACGCCAAGCTCTAAATTATTGTCTAGCAGAACCCCTCCCAGTGACCCAGACATCACACAGGTTTACCATTCTCCGCGTCGTGACTAGGCTAACGCCATTCTTAAAACGAACCATGTTATTCAACACTCCGCTTAAACTATGCGTGGTATTCATGAATACTTTATTCATTGAACAGTAGCACAGTAGCTTCGAAAACCCGGCTAGCCAGAAGTAGTTCAGTCATGGGCGTATTTAGGGGGTGGTTCAAAAACGAAGTAAGTTCCCCAAAATTTCTTAGTCCATTAATTATGTCAACAAATTTTAGGCAGTTTTTGACCCCCTTCCCCCTTTGTCAACAACTGTCAAACATTGACGGACCCCTAAAAATTATGTCAACAATCCCAGAACCCCACCCCCCTACAAAAAGAAACAAAATGGCAAATGCATGTAGAATCACTGTTAGATTCTTTTACACTAAAAAATGCAATCTCAAATTTCAAAATATACGAGTTTAGTTTATTACCAGCTTTTTAGTAGTATTAAACATTAAGCACTTTATACATTTTTAGCATTTTTTTAATGTTTTCGCTACCATTTGGAAGGGTCTGTGTTGATTTATTGGAGAAAAATTTCTTGACGTCAACTTCTACCGAATGCCCCTCCCCTTGTCAACAACTGTCAAACTTTTCGAAACCCCCTCCCCTATTTTGTTGACATAATTAATGGACGACCCTAAGTTCCCAAAAATTTCTTATATGCTCTTACATGGGAAATACCCCAAAAACATTAGTTTTTGCGACCATCTCCAATGGAAACCCCTTCCCAAAATCTTAACCCCCCCTCCGAAATTTTTTCCTAGCTACGCCCATGAGTTCAATAAACACTGTAAACCTCGATATACCGTACGTACGCAAGGGCCATAAAAACTGAACGCATGCTTCGTATAAACCAGAACTTCCACACACTGTAAATTGATATAACTCGTCAATTGAACAAGTCGTTAAGTAATAGGGCCTACAAGCAAACGTACCTGGTAACCCCAAACATCAAAGGGTCCATTAACCATGAGGTTTGTTGCATTACCATAACCGTAATCATAAATTTGTACAGCGATGTTTCCACAGGCATTCCAGACCCGACAACGCAAAATCCCGTAATTGTAATTAGAAACTTCTATTGAGCCGGTGTCTAATGCACAAGGCATCAACAGATGGACCACCAAAACCAAGTCGTAATGAGGTCAATATCCAGAAGATCAGTACGTGAACAGAAATTCATTCAAATCGAACATTTATATAGCGCCCCTTCAAGAAAACTACTCAGAAACGCATCTGACTCCAGCACGGCCAAAAAGAACAGTCTTAAGGTGAGAAAAGAAAATAGGACAGAGGGTCCTGGGAAAGAGGCAAAGCTCCAGAGGGAAACCATTCCAGGTCGAGGAACCCATCACCGAGAAAGCGCGTTGAGATGAGCGGAGGGATCTAGAGCCCCTATGACTAAGGATAGGGCAACAGAGCGAGCGAGCGAGACCCAGTAGGCAGCGCCAGACTCAGGGGCGCTAAGTCCCCCTAACTGCGGCTCAGCCCCTCCCCCAAAAGTGGGAAAACACTGCAAATCACAGGGAGGAAGGGACAAAAGGGAAGGTTTTGGAGCTTCAGCCCCCCAACCTGAAATCCCGGCGCCGGCCAGACTAGGGCAGCTAACCTATAAGCAATCCTCTGCTCGTAGAAATACCGGAGTTCATGTCGTTAGTCACTAGACAACCTATTCCAGCCTAAAGACAGCGAATCTTCCACACTGTTCTGTGGCAGTTACGGCCAGTAGTACAACCAGTTTACTCTGCACAGAACAGCAAAGTGACAACCAAGGGCAGGCATGGACGAGACTGACATACAACAGGGCTCCGTAAGACAAGATGGATTACAGCAGGGGGCAAATACCCAACTCCCACTACGTACAGCAGTTCATAAATATATGTTATAGTAAAACTAGAAGTTGGACGAGCGTTGAAAACTTGGCATTGACGATAAATTATTGCAGTATCATCATCATCATCATATTCGTTTATTTAACACAAAACTGTCGACAAAACGCAACAGAATAAGACTAGAAGTTGGATGAGCGATCAAAATATTTATAGTAGAAGTTGGATAGGGGATGGAAATGTATATAGAAGTTGGATGAGCAATGAAAACATGGATTAAAATATGTTTTAAATAATTTTAATACGCTGTACGTATTGAGATTTGTGTTATTTGCCAGCAGGGGTGCCAATGATGTTTTCTGGTCCGCAAAGCCTCAACGAAAGATCACACAATTCGAGAACAACAGTTTTATGTGATATTCATGACAGAAAATGAAGATCAGAATTAAGATTATATAAACCTAATTTGACTGTCTGTATGCTAAAAAATGCACCATTAAAGATATAGTTTTGCAAACATTTTCCGGTGAAATGCTCACCAAACCCCCTCCCACACCCCTACCCTACTTCGCTCAGGTGTCTTCGGCACCCTGGCCCGCCACATGTTGCAAAACATTGCCGCTGGCCCACTGTCTGATCTGTTAGTAGTTAAGATTTAAATTGCATAACATGTAAATGTACAGCGCAGTGCGTTTGTCAGGCGCTTAATAAAGAAAAGATTATTATTATATTAAAACCGGTTGGACACTCCTGGACTAAAGCCTGCAGAGCAACTGTGCATTAAGACTTTTTACATCTTAAACTACATACAGTTTGCATAGGAATAATTACCATTATTCATGTATTAAGCACCGCTACCCAATGACGAAGCCTCAATCGATGGCGCTGAGCAATTGTGAGTGAAGGACTTGTTCAAGGTCCCAACACAGTAACCATCTCAGGAGAAGAGAATCGAACCCGCACTCTCCACGTTCCAAGACAGCACTCTAACTCCCGCACAGTGGCGTAACGAAGGGTTTCAAAGCCCAGGGGCAAGGGTTGATGACCGCGCCCCCTTTTAATTTTCTTGTTGACCTTTAATCGTTCTTCTCATAGTACTGTGTACCACTGAAAGCTAATTTTGCGCCCCTCTGGTGCTGCGCCCTCTGCCCTCCCTTCATTACGTCACTGCTCCCGCATCCCAACAAACTGTAGCGCATATCATTGTAAAAATTCAGATGTCCATCATATATTATTATTGTTGGTGATTAGATCAATTTCCTAGCTAAACTCTTCAGCCGTTGTTGAGCCCACATTGGACGAACGCCAAGGTCCAAGGGGTCGTCCAAACACAACGTCCACAGATGGAGGAAGGGAGGGAGAGAGGGGTCATCCAAAAATGAACAGATGTAGTGTACTGGAAGCATCTCGAGGCTTGAACATATCAGCAGTGGCTGTATCTCAAGCTAGGGGTTCCAGACATGGGACCAGCACATCGCAGGCCCTGCCACTTATTCCCAGCTTCTGTCAGCACCAAATTCCTGAGATGAGCACGTGAACAACCTGCCAAGTCCGGGACAAGCAGTCTCCATACCTTCAATTGACGGAGTCCAGACCAAGCAAGCAACAGACACCCTACCTCATCACACAGCGTACAACCCACCAACCAACATCCTGCTAAAATGCGCTTTCATTATCAACCTATAAGTACACCTCTATCCATACTGCTTCCGAAAATTGGTGTGATAATATAACCCACACGGTTCAACGACGGGGGAAAATTCGATAATTCTCGGAGGGGGAAAGCGGACTAAACGGCAACAGTTTCGACGACCCAACATAAAACTTCCTCAGGAGAAAGGAACTAAACAAGAGACGACTATTTCATCCTATCGTCTCTCGTCACAACCAGGGTCTAGTTTCTCAGAGCAGGTACACACAGTCCCTATTCCCCTCTGCAGTCAAACGAACATAGTCTTCTGGTTTCCACGGTGATCTATCGCCATGGAGATCGTCTCGTAGCATCCATGGTGACTTTGAGGTGCAGCTGTCGATTTGCAGTGTATCAGATGAGTCCGCGTTTCTTTTTGTAGTCTTCTAGGTTTAGCGATCGTCTCTGCGTTACGGGACGAGAATTCTCGTTGAACTTCGGCAGAACGCTGACAGGCCCTGCACAGATTAGATTAACTTTGATTAGATTAGATTAACCCCGATTAGATTAGATTAACTCTGATTAGATTAGATTAACTAATTAGATTAACTGATTTTATTAACTGACTTGATTAAATGATTAGATTAACTTATTCGATTAACTCTCATTAGATAAACTCTGATTCGACTGATTTGATTAACTGAATAGAATAACCGTTTAGATTAACTCTTATTTTCCATCAATTGAAAAAAGCAACAATGCTTCTGCATTGTCATTATCATAACCATTATTTTATTACTGGTACTAATTTGGACAGGCCTCGGCGTAGCCTGACCTGGTTATATGAGGTCCTTAATATGATCCCCATTTTTGTTATACTACTAGACTCATGAATACTCATTTCCTTTCGATACGCGGCGCTGCTACCCTATACGTCATGAGTCATAATAAACTAGACTCATCATTTCAATAGGTGGCGCTGCTATCACTATGCGCTAAGAACATGTCCGCCCATGGATGTTGACTCATTTCATTTCAGCAGACGGTGCTGCTAAAGCACTATGCGTTTAGAAAAAGGCCGCCCATGTGTTCCTTAAAAGATTATTGCCCGTCCTAAATGTTTTTAAATTGTCGAATACAATCCAATTTCCATGTAATGAAACTTGGAGTGCACAATAGCATGTTGCCTTGCTATCCAATACGTGGCCCGCGGGATGATTTTTCGAATTCTTTTCAACCGTCTTAGGATGGGCAAACATCCAGTTAACTAATTTTCTGTTAGTATTCTGTTAATGTTTAACAGAAAGAGAGAAGTTGCTCGACAAACCAACCTAACGGGTAGAGTCGGTAGACGACTCGACTCTATTGTTACCTGTTGGGACCTCCAAGTCGATCGTCACGTCAAAATTATGGACGCTGAAGAGGTCCGTCGAAGGTCCGCCCCCTGAAGATGGCTCCTTGCGACTCGGTTTGCCTTTGTCCTCGAGCAGCGGCTCGAGAGCTGTCATCGGCTGCAAGAGAAGAAGTCACGACTTCTTAACTGCTGCTGCTACACCGACTATTTAATGATTCGCCAGTTTCAGACAATATAATAATATGATTAATTCTTTAATGATTAGTACTACAAACGAACAGCACTGCGCTGTACATGTAATGACGATTAAACAATTCACAAGAACAAAATCACGAAGACATAAATCCGCACAACGTTGCAGCCATGCAAGGCTAGCAAGCTTACTATACTGTTGCTGCCACCTAGGGAATGACTGCATGAGCTAAACCCAGGGAACCTTACGGGAATCGAACAAGGTCTATGAGCACTTCAGGCAAGAGTGTTATCCTTTATACTATACCCTCCCCTTACAGTTATTATTATTACTTATATTACTTCAGATAATACGACATATCATAACACGACATATCCAAACATTATTATTATTATTGTTACGATATTGTCATAATTATTATTAATACACTTTAGTTCTTCATAAACCATCAAACTCAAAGTATGAGGTTTGAACCCATACTCTTCGCGTTACGAGGCGAAAGCTCTAAGCAATTGGCTATCATGTCTCACAACATGGTGTCTGTCACCTGTCAACTGTGGATAGGAAAATCCATTGGTTGAGCTATACGCAAGTGCGTGGGCCAACGCTCCCCCTCCCGGGAGATGGTAACAGTGTAAGGACTGATCTTCCAGCTGTTCACCAGATTACAGTTTGGCTTCAATGCGCAATTGGCTGATACATTGTTCATTAGACCCTGGTGCTACAGTGGCGGCGCCAGGATTTCAGGTTTGGAGGGGCTAAAGCTCAAAAAATCTTCGTTTTTGTCCCCTCCTCCCTGTGATTTGCAGTTATTTCCCACTTTTTGGGGGGCTGAGCCACAGTTAGGGGGCTAAGCACCCCCTAGTGGCGCCGCCACTGTGGTGCTATTGTGCGTAATTAATTAATAATAATAATTAATTCATTAGATACCATTCGCTGATGCATTTAGCCACAGACGTAATTAATTAATATTAATGAATATTCATTAGACAACATTGGCCGATACATTATGCATTAGACCCTGGTACTATATACGTAATTAATTAATAATAATAATTAACGAGTATTCATTATACGATACCATTAAGATGGGTAGAGCAATTTTGTCAGTCTTGAACTTCTGCTCGATTCTTGCCTTCATCTGAGCCTTCATCTCCGGATCTCGAACCTAAACAGACAGACAACAGAAACAAATCAAATTTAAACATTGTAATGTAATTGTAATTAGCAACTTCTATCTGCGCCGGTGTCTAATGCACAAGGCATCAACCGATGGCACACCAAAACTAAGCATTAATCTGGTCAACATCCAGATGATCAGTCCGTAAGAGACAGAGAGACAGCCTACGGTGGATAAGCAATTTGAAAGAGGCAAGTTTTCAGCCGAGAACGAAATGACACAAGCGACTGAGCACAGCGCACAGATACAGGAAGAGAGTTCCAAAAAGTAGGTCCAGATACTGAAAAAGCTCGTTTGCCAAGAACAGTTCTTAATGTAACTGAACATTTATATAGCACCCCTTCGAGAAATATCTACTTCACAGGTGCTCAACCTAATGTAACGAAACCTAACGTTAAGTAATGCTTCCTAACCAAACAGACGTTCGATCTTCACATAATTCATGTATAACGTCTCTCAAAAATAACACATCTTCTGAGGTGAGCATGCTTAGAAGACAAGAACCTAACACTGACAACAAAAACTCCGCCATTACTCTGATGGTGCCAGTCCCAAGCTTGAAGGAAGAAGAAGGGATCATCTTTCTTATGACACAGAGTCGTTAAAAAGCTAACCAATCAACTAATGCCAAAAACCAATACACCATCGTTGAGCCAGTGACTATATATAATCTCGAGTTTACGTGCTTGTGTCTGTAATGAGCATACATCTGTAACGTGCTTACCTTTGTAACAAGCTTAAATCACATTTGTAATGCGCCCATGTCTGTAATATGCTTACATATGTAACAAGCGTAAATCTGTAAAGAGCTTATGCTTGTAATAATCTTTGAAAATAATCTTACATCTGTAACAATATTACATCCGTAACAAACTTACATCCGTAGCAATCTTACGTTTGTAACAATCTTACATTAGTAACAATCCTACATCCGTAACAATCCCACATCCGTAACAATTTTACATCCGTAACAATCATACATCCGTAACAACCTTACATCCGTAACAATCTTACGTTAGTAACGAGCGTAGAGCGTGACTGCCTCCTGGTGAATGGGTCGGCCTTACACAGCTTCCTTTCCTCCGCTTCGCGCTTGGCTGCCTCATCCGCCTCGCGGAGGTTGCGCTGACGGTTGCGCTGGTTGATGTCGCTGATGCTGCTGATGTTGCTCGTCCGGATGCGGTCGAGCTCTTCCGCTCGCTCCTCCAGCTGCTCCAGCTGGATCTTCAGTTCCTCCGCCTTTTCCTTTTCCCCGTTCTGCTCGGCCATATCCTGCAACGTAAAATCAATTTGTTGCAGACACGCGACTATCTTATCTGAATCCAATATAATCTAATTAGGGCTGGGCATTTAACGCGTTATTAACGCGATTACATGTGCTAATTAATTAACGCGATTAATTTTTTAACGCAGTTAAACGCGATTGTCACTGCGCAAAAATTATTTCTAGAAATGCGCTAAAAATATGGTTAGGGGTGGGCATTTAACGCGTTATTAACGCGATTAATGCGTTAATTAATTAACAGCGATTAATTTTTTGCGCAGTTAACGCGATTGTCACTGCGCCCAATTATTTCTAGAAATGCGCTAAAACAATTCTTGATAAAACTGCTCAGTTAAACTTTAAAGTAAGAACTAAAGATAATAATAAAGAACTTGCGTGTTGTTTCATCATAATTGTCTTCCTCATTGCGTAATTGTGCGGATTCTTTCGAAACTTCTGCTTTTCGGCGACGATCTGTCAAAGAAAAGAGAGATCAATCAACGATATTCAGACAAATTCCGATCCATTTATTTAAATTTTTATCAGGCATTTATGAAGCGTTTGGCGGTGCACTGATCAGTGCGGTGGACTGTCGATCGAGAGGTCGGTGGTTCAAATCCTCGCCACGGCAGAAATTTGTGTTGAGATTTCTGTTACACCTGCGCCCCCTAGCCAATGCAGCTATAATGAGTACACTGACCGTACACTATCTGCGGGAAGATGAGACGGCAAAGGAGAGGACTGGCCACCTGTCCTTATATGCCGAGGCTAAGAAAATAAAGTCGTTAACTCTTCATACCGAGGGCTGCCTAGGGCTAGCTAAAGGAACTGTGATTCTTCACTCCTTCAGAGTTGATGGGATGGTCACATGGTGAGAGAGAAGATCAATTGGGCAACTGCTCTCGTAAGCCGAGGCTAAGAAAATGAAGTCGCCACACTTTATACTTGCTTTTACTACTTTCTCTGTCTTAACTTTTTCTTTGCCGCCATCTTTACCTTCGCATTAAACCTGTACCCAATCACCTCTACTTTACCATTACCTCTGCCATTACCTTTGCCTCTATAATAATAGTAATTATATAGCAATAATAGTAAAAATAGTAATAATTATATATATATATCCCTATATATATATAATATAATTATTATTATTGTGCATTTATTAAGCGTCACTATCTAATGACGAAGCAACAATCGATGGCGCGGAGTAATTGTGAGTGAAGGACTTACTCAAGGTCCCTACACAGTAACCGTGTTTGCGATCCTCTCTGCCTCTCATCTTCTCTACCTCTCATCTTCTCTGCCTCTCGTATTCCCTGCCTCTCATCTTCTCTGCCTCTCGTATTCTCTGCCTCTCGTATTCTCTGCCTCTCATCTTCTCTGCCTCTCATCTTCTCTGCCTCTCGTATTCCCTGCCTCTCATCTTCTCTGCCTCTCGTCTTCCCTGCCTCTCATCTTCTCTGCCTCTCGTATTCCCTGCCTCTCATCTTCTCTGCCTCTCATCTTCTCTGTCTCTCGTCTTCTCTGCCTCTCATCTTCTCTATCTCTATTTTGTCTGTGTTTGAACCGTCTCAGGGGAGGAGGATCGAACCCATACTCTCCGCATTACAAGGCCAGCACCTTAACCAATCGGCCATCATGTTCTTCAGAACCCTAAGCTGATAAATGATAATAATATTCTTTATTATTTCAAACTGACACACCGCAGTATGATTACAATTCAGTATGAACGGATGATCACAAGTTATTACAGGATTCGAATTTAACTGTATACGGCAGTTATAAAAAATTATTTTGACTGATGCAAGGTGCCCATCACGTCCTACATCTCATTTTACCAACGCGCCATCTCGCGAATGAATAGGCTGAGTGGACCTTTGGGGAGGGTCGCGGGAAGCGATCCCGCTACCTACTGCTCTTCACGCCAGTGATGTTACCACTACACTATGGCCCCCCACATGCTGGTTTATTTATGAAATTGGTTGAAGGAAGACATTTGAACTGAAAAATATAAACAAGCCTACTAATATGAACTAATAAACAGGCTACAACGTAAGTAGTAACTACTAACTAGCAATAAGTAATTAAATATTAATAATACTGTTAATCCTTAGACCTTAGTCCTTCCACGCGCTTGCAGCGCATCGGGCGACACAGTTCCTCCATCCCACTCTGTCCTCCGCACTCCCCTCGGCTTCCTCCCACGTCATTCCGCCGCCGTCCAGATCCTGTATGACCGTGCTTCGCCAGGTCTTTCTCGGCCTTCCACGTTTTCTTTTCCATCCCGTCGGTGTCCATTCTAGCGCCTGTTTTGAGAATCTTTCATTGTCCGACCTGTGCATGTGACCCAGCCATCGCAGGCGTGATATCTTCAGCATATCCTCCAGTTTCTCCATAGATGTTCTCTTTCTTACATCTTCGTTCTTTATTTTATCTCTCCAAGTGACCCCTAATATCCTTAATAGAACTGTTAATAGATTAACAACAAATAATGTTAATTTTGTGTTTGTCATTACTTATTGGGAATTCATTTAATCACTACACTACGGACCCCCAGAATTGAGAATTGAAAACCAACCGAGTTGACGTCTTCCTCGTTGAACATGTACTCGAGTGCTTCCTTGATGTCCCTGAGTTTGGTTTCGACGTCGAGAGTTGTCGGAAGCGACATGCCCTCCATCTCCATTGTCTGAACCCACTTGCTGAACTCGGAGTCAGTGAACTCGTGGTTTGAAACGAACTCCAGTCTGTAGACCCTCTCCGATTTGCCGTGCCTTGAGAACAACAAGAAAGCGGGTATCAGAGAGCTGACACGCGGGTAATTTCTCGCCTGTCAACAATAATTAAATAAAATTTAGTGGTAGGAGCATTAGTAGTATTGTATTGTATTTGATCATTTACTATTGTGGGTCACGGTGGTGTAGGGGTATGTTCGGTACCTTGCAGCCGGAGGGTTGCGGGTTCGAATCCACCTCAAGCTGCAGTAGGGACCCTGGGCAAGTCCTTCACTCGCAATTGCTCGGCGTGAAACTCCGATTCAGTGTCCACGCTGTAGTCGGGAGCGCCTCTGAGTAGAAATCTTGAAGGGGCTCATGGGGCATTCCACGTCAAATCAACACACTTTGAGAAAAAATGGACGTCATGGTCACCGATTTTGTTTAAATTTGGTATGTTGATAAACCACCATGAAAAACGTTCAAAACCAGAATTTTAGATTTATGGGTCGACCGGTGTCCGAGATATGGGTCAGTGAATTGGACCGAAAAGGGTCGATTTCTGCTGACCGGCCGATGTTCAAACTGCTGTATCTCAGCTTCTATTGCACCTAGAGACACAATTTAAATACCAAATTGAAGGTATTAAATAGCTCTATCTGAGCAATGCACCCAGAAATTTTCATATTTTGTAACAAAAAAATTGCGAGCAACTGTAACCTAATGACCCTGACCTAGGTCATTTTGTAAAATCTGAAAAATATCAAATTTTTCCCATGCAAAGCTTTCATTGTTCTTAACAATTGGTGAAAAGTTCAGAGTGGGCACTCCCATAGTTTTTTTACAGTGAATTTTTAAAGGTACAGTTGTGGTCGCAATTCGCGACTGGTGATATGTAGCCCTGAATGTTTAACTGATTAATCCCAGCTGTTAACACCAATGATCTTTGCAGAAGTTGATGTTGTTGTAACATTATCTCACACAGCAAGCAGAAAAAAATTAGGCTTACTCACATCCTTATTTAAATGAAATCTTGTTTACTTTCTGGATTTCACAGTCTTGTGATGGAGTAGGAGGAACTGTCAAAAGACTGGCTACTTGGGCCAGTCTACAGAGACCATATAATGACCAAATCATGACTCCCCATCAATTGTTTGCTTTTACACAGAGTGAAATTCCATCAGTCACCTTCCTCTATTATGCTACTGAGGATTATGAACAGGAGGCAATCCTGTTGAAAGCAGATTTGAATCTGCTTGCACAGTGGCAGGCACACAAAAGCTTCACTGCATATGCCCAGTAAGTTAAACACTTTCTCCAGCAGCTTGGATAGTCGTAGAAATGAACGTGTCTTGCAGTTTATAAAGATAGACAACAAGACCATGATTAAACTCTCAGATATCAAGGGCTACATCACTGCAAAGTATGACGGACATTGGTGGCTTGGTTGTGTTTTGCAAATATTTCTGGACACAAATGATGTGGAAATCAATTTTTTACACCCACGTCTTGATCACATTGATATCCGCATCCAACAGACATCTTAGTAATGTCATGCCAGGACATATTAGCAACTGTTCAACCAACAACTGTCACTGGGAGAACTTACTTGTTGACATCCGAGGAAACTATTATAGCAAACCAGGCTCTCCAAAACAGTTGAGAGAAGACTTGATTTAGAAACTTCCACGCAAAACGACTAGCAGATGTTTCAAAACTACTAGGTCTATAGGCTGAACTAGCCTATCAAGAAAACATTAACCTTAAATTAATGTGACATAAATTTTTTGCATTGTGTACTACTTTGTCATTTAAATTTAATAAAATGGTGTGCTGCAGGCTTTGGCAGTGATATCAAAGATCTATCTGGCGACACATGATGATTGGGAATCATGACCATGACTGTACCTTTAAAAATTCACTGTAAAAAAACTATGAGAGTGCCCACTCTGAAATTTTCACCAATTGTTAAGAACAATGAAAGCTTTGCATGGGAAAAATTTGATATTTTTCAGATTTTACTAAATGACCTAGGTCAAGGTCATTAGGTTACAGTTGCTCACAATGTTTTTGTTACTAAATATGAAACTTTCTGGGTGCTTTGCTCAGATAGAGCTATTTAATACCTTCAATTTGGTATTTAAATTGTGTCTCTAGGTGCAATAGAAGCTGAGATACAGCAGTTTGAACATCGGCCGGTCAGCAGAAAACGGCCCTTTTCGGTGAAGTTCACTGACCCATATCTCGGACATCGGTTGACCTAAAAATCTAAAATTCTGGTTTTGAAAGTTTTTCATGGTGGTTTATCACCATACCAAATTTCAACAAAATCGGAGATGGTGATGCACGATGACTGTGTTGATTTGACGTGGAATGCCCCTCATACATACATACATACATTTATAAAGTGCTTCTCATAGCATAAGCATTTCAGAAGTGCTCCCAGTGCGAGGTACTCCGACAGAAAAGGACGGTTTAAGGTGAGAGAAAGAGGTAGTAGTATTAGTATTAGTTGTAGTAGTAGTACTGGTTATTATTATTAGTAGCAGTATTAGCAGCAGCAATAGTTTGAATGATTAGGATCGATTGGCAAATACTGATTGATCATGATCGACTGATCATAATCGAGTGATCAATGGATTATGATCAATTTTTAATCAATAGATTAGGATCGATTTATGAATGCTTCATTTATGATTGATTGATGATCATAGATTATGATCATGACTGATGGATTACGACTGATAGATCACGTTCCACATTCACTGACTTTCACACATGAAACAAAGACAACCTAAAAAACAAAATGTTCGTAATGAAAACCACAACTGTGTCTTACTTGAGCTTAAGTCCCTTGTTTGTGCGTGTGTTTCCGAGCTGGTAGACCTTTGCGGTCTCAACGACATCGGCAATACTAGCCACCTGTAAAAGTCAAACAGAAACCAATCATAAACAAACCATCAGTGAGACACTGGAACAGCCTTCAGTGGTCGGCCCACGCACACATGTATAACCCAACCAAAATATTCACATCCAGAGTTGACAGATGACACCATGGTAGCTGATTGGTTAGAGCGCTCACCTTGTAATGCAGAGAGTACAGGGTTCGATCCTCCTCCTCTGAGACGGTTACTGTGTAGGGACCTTGAGCAAGTCCTTCACTCGCAATTGCTCAGCACCATCGATTGATTCTTGGTCATTATATAATGACTCTGAACAGCCATGCCATCAGTCAGCTTTCTATGGGAATCCGTTGGCTGGTTCCACGTGTGTGCATGGGCCCACCACTGGTGACTCCTTCAGCCAACTGTGCATTGTTTTGCTAACTGATGTAATATATTCATTCGTAACGACATTTAACATCATACAGGCTAGTGCAGAGAGCGCCTCTGAGTAGATACCTTGAAGAGGCGCTATATAAATGTTCAATTACTTCACATTTAGATTACAGGATTTACTTTATGCGAAAACAAGCACATACACTACAGTAGATCAGAAATATTACTCATGCCTTATCAACAACAATACTACTTCTCTCCTATGTTCTCTTCTCACCTTAAGACTCTTCTTTTTGGCAGTGCTGGAGTCGGGAGCGCCTCTGAGTAGTTGTCTTTCGGGGCGACATACAAATGTTCGATATGAATGAATGAATAGTAGTTCTGACACCAACAAAAAATTGCCCGATTCTCTCAACTCACCCTGTACACAGGTCGGCCATCGTGGTTCCCGATCCCGATCTTGACAAAGCATCCGATGACCGTCTTCTTAAAGTAAGGATTGTGGCACCATTTCTCGAGCTTGTGCCGCGACAGTCGGATCGAAGCCAGCTGCTCCTTGGTCGAGATCGGCTGCGATCGTCGCTTACCTCGATCCGACCGATCCTCGTCGTCCGAATCGCTGTCCCTCGACGATCCGGAGGATGAGGACGAGCTCGATCGTCTGCTTCGATCCGAGTAGCTGTCCTTGCTCTTCTGCTCGCCGGAACTTCGATCATCGTTGTCATCTTCGTCTTCGTCGGCGTAAACTTCGTCTGCGTCGAGTTTTTTCTTCTCAAGGAGTTCCTTCTCTTCCTCTTCCTTCTGCTGCTGGATTATCTCGGCTGTCGGAAAACAGAGATAGATGTATGGATAGATGGATGGATGTATGGATTGGTAATTGGATGAATAGATGAATAAATAGATGAATAGATAGATGGAAAGATGAAAGGATGGATAGTTGGATGAACAGATGAATAGATAGATGGATAGATGCATGGATGGATAGTTGGATGAACAGATGAATAGATAGATGGATAGATGCATGGATGGATAGTTGGATGAATAGATGAATAAATAGATGAACAGATGAATAGATAGATGCATGGATGGATAGTTGGATGAATAAATGAATGGATGAATAAATAAGTGGATGAGATGCATGAATGGATATAGGCATGGATGGATGAATTGATGGACGAGTGGATGAAGAGATAGATGAGTGGATGAATAAACAGATGGATGATTAGATGCATAGATGCATGAACGGATGAATAGATGGATAAGTGGATGAATGGACCAATAGATGGATCAATACATGGATGGATAGATGTATGGATGAGTGGATGAATAGATGTATGGATGAACAGAATGGATGCATGGAACAGAACAGCAACGTCATGGCTACTATATAATAATAATTATTTTTTATTAGTAACTTCTATGGCACTAGTATCAAACATACAATGTATCAACCGATGGCACACCAAGACAAAGCTCTAATCAGGTCAACATCCAGCTCATTCCATCAAATAATCTAAGCTAAGAGCAGTCCCTTAAGCTGGCCCTGAGGCAGCCATTCATCATTCATTTCATTCATTGTCTCTTTCATTGTCTCTTTCATTGTCTCTTTCATTGTCTCTTTCATTGTTTCATTGTCTCTTTCATTGTCTCTTTCATTGTCTCTTTCATTGTCTCTTTCATTGTCTCTTTCATTGTCTCTTTCATTGTCTGAGTTTCTCTGTTGTTGGTCTTTGCTGCTTTAATATCTCGCAACCGGTCTTTTAGCTTCATACTATTCTAGTTCTAATTACCTCATTTTATTCTCCTCATTATTAAAACCCTGACTTCATAAGCCTACTATCTCTTACCAATTACCTGTTTTTACTGCTCATTAACAAAACCTTAATTTTATGCTTTCCGTCTGACTACCTGTTTGACCTACAAATCCCTCAGCACCAGTACACCTCCCTACCTTCAGCCACTACTAACTCCTTGCATTCCTCCTTGTTGCCTACGATCAAAATTTAAAAATAATAAAAACATATAAAGAAATATACAGTAATAGATTCAATGATCTACGTAACCAGACATCATTCAATTCTAAGCTCCTAGCACGGGTCTTTTAAAGCTCCACGGGCCAAATACTCCGAAGAGTTATGGGCTCGCATTTATAACTTTAAACAGACTATTTATTCCTGAGGTCTGATGCAGTGCAGAATTTCAATGCAGATGTCGGTAAGAATTAAGATGGTTTCTCGTTAGTCCTGATTGGTCAAACAGCGACTCTTTTGGAATGCATCAGAGTACAGCGGTTCGTTAAAATTTTCAATTTTGCAATTTAGTTTGTTTCTTCCTTCGAGTTCCTCAAAACCAGATTAAAGGCCTTAGCGGGGGATGTGGCCCGCTGGGAGCGCTTCTGAGATCGGTTCACATCACTACTAATTCCTAGCACGGGTCTTTTAGCGGAGCCCCGATACAGAACAGTTATGGGATCGCGATTATATAGCGCCCCTTCAAGAAGCGCTACTCAGTAGCCAGACATAGGTATGAAGTGTTAGCAACTTCATTCTCTTAGCCTCGGCATACGAGGGCAGGTGCCCAGTCCTCTCCCTACCATCTTAACTTCCCATTGACAGAAGAGCAGTCCCTTAAGCTGCTCCACATGCATCCCCTAGTATACAGTAGCATAGTTATAATGAGCACACTGACTGTGCATTGTCGGTGGGAAGATGAGACGGCGAGGGAGAGGATTGGCCACCCAAACCTCTCATGCATACGCTAAGAAACTGAAGTCGCCACCACTTCATACACATGGCTGCCCAAGGGCTAGCTTAAGGGACTGCTCTTCTATCACAGTGTATGATCAGTATACTCATTATAGCCAAGTTGGCTATGGGGTACAGATGGAGCAGAAATCTTGAACCTAAACCTCTGCCCTGGCAGGGATTTGAACCCCCGACCTCTCGACTGACAGTCCAGCACGCTAACCACTACACTATACCCACCTTGCTTCTTCTTCTCCTCTCGTCTGGCTTTGAGGTCCTTGAGGGCGGACATCTTCTTGCTGTCCTTCTTGTCTTCGATCACCCGCCTTCGATCGTGGCTGCGCTCGCTCACGCTCTTCGGAATGCCCGAGCTCGATCCGCCTTTCGCTTTGTCCTTGGCATTCTTCTTCGCTTCGCGCAGTTTCTTCTCGATGTCAAACCTAGATTTATCGAACATTCGATGTGTCATATATATTGTAATTGTAAAAGCACATTAATCCAGTCCTTGCATGTCACAAAGCTACTTCAACTTAACCCTTTAACGACAAGCGTGTACTAAAATGTATGGGAAACCATAAGCGGCTCGTCGTTAAAGGGTTAATAACACAAGACCAATGATGGGACAGAATCGTCGTCAAACACAGACAAAATAGAGGCAGAGAAGATGAGAGGCAGAGAAGATGAGAGGGAGAGAAGACGAGAGGCAGAGAAGATGAGAGACAGTGAATCAATGGCTATTTAGTTTCGGTGGTAAGATTCTATGTGCAAGTCCTAACCACAAATTATGAAGTTGACTGTTTTGTCCTGGTTTTGACTGATGTGACCTGATTTTGACTGAACTGACCTGATTTTAACTGATCCTACCTAGTTTTGACTGATCTGACCTGGTTTCAACTTATCTGACCTAATTTTGACTGATCTGACCTAGTTTTGACTGATCCTACATAGTTTTAATTTATCTGACCCAATTTTGACTTATCTAACCTGGTTTTCACCGATCTGACCTATTTTTTTACTGATCTGACCTGGTTTTGAGGACTTCTCTCTTCTCGATGCGGTTGAACAGCTCCTGTTCTCGTTCTTTCTCCGTCATCTCGAACAGACGCTTGCGATCCTCTTCGTCACGAATCAGGTTCTCGTCCAGACCGTCGTCGAACTCGTCGAGCGAGTCGACGTCGCTGCCGTTGTTTGCGTCGCTGTCCGAATCAGAAACCTCGCCTGAGATAAACAAATAGTTCTCATTTAATGAAGTATTTATTGTCGTTATTAAAATATATTATACTCAGGCTTCGACAAACGTTTATTCATTGCTACACATTAAGTACGGCAATGATAATAATAATAATTGTAATTTATTATTATTACCATTATTATTGTTATTATTGTGTACTTATTATAGGGGGCATTCCACGTCAAATCAACGCAATTTTGAATAAAATTTTGCATCACCATCTCAGATTTTGATGAAATTTGGCAAGGCATTAGAACCCACTGAGAAACTCTCAAAACCAAAATTTTAGATTTTTAGGTCAACCGGTGTCCAAGATATGGGTCATTGAACCTCGACCCAAACGGTCCGATTTGCTCCGACCGGACGAGGGTTAAACAGCTGTATCTCAGCTCCTATTGCACCTAATAATAATAATCTTTTCTTTAATGAAGCGCCTGACAAACGCACTGCGCTGTACATTTACATGTTATGCAATTGAAACAATTCACAAGAACACAAATGACAGAAGACATAAATCTTAACTACTAACAGAACAGACAGCCTGCAATACACGGCGCTAATAGCAGCCTACAAAGCATGTCCGCCTACGGAACTCAAAACCTCTCGCTCTCTATACCAGTGTGTTATCCAATGCGCTATCAGACCCCAATATAATTATCATGTATTTATTACTATTATCAATCAATCAGAATTTATATAGCACCCCTTAAACTTCAAGACCGCTACTCCGACTTCAGTTATTACTTTACATAAACACGACAGAATTCGACCTCACAGCCATTAGTTAGGTCAACATCCAGAAGATCAGTTAGTTGGCCAGCATATAGTGGGGTGAGGACATTGGCCGAAATGCGAAGCCACGTTCAAATGTGAAGCTGCGTTCAAATGTGAAGCCATGTTCAAATGTGAAGCCGTGTTCAAAAGTGGAGCCGTGTTTAAATGTGAAGCCGTGTTCAAATGTGAAGCGTTCAGATCAAGCGTTCAAGAGTGACGTGTTCAAATGTGAAATATTCATATGTGACCTGAAATGTGAAGCATTCAAATGAGATCTGAAATGTGAAGCATTCAAATGTGATCTGAAACGTTAAGCCTGCTCTTAAGAGCTCATTCACCTTCTTCTGGTTCAGACAGTTTGTCTGGTTCCTTTTCGCTGTCGGAAGAAACCTGCAACTTTGAGCGCTTGCTCTGTTTCGTCGGCTGAACTCGTTTCTTCCTCTTCTGCGATCCATTCATCGTCCACTGAAAACAGAAAGACAAATTTTAGATCTAGTGAGATATGGTGGCCGACTGGTTAGAGCGAACGCCTTGTAATACGGAGAGTACGGGTTCGATCCTCCTCCTCTGAGACGGTTACTGTGTAGGGACGTTGAGCAAGTGCTTCACTCACAATTGCTCAGTGCCATCGATTGATGCTTGGTCATTAGATAGTGGCGCTTAATAAATGCATAATAATAACAATAATAACAATGAAGCGCTTTATAAATGATCAAATACAATACAATACAATACAATAAAAAAACATTTCAAATGTTATGGTAAGAGCAATGACAAAATCACTATAATAATGACTATAATAGTAATGAAAATGATAATTAAAATGATAATGAAAATGATGACGATAACGACGATGATAATAATAATATTTAGTAAATTGCTGGTGAGGGTAATAACTGATATTATAATATTAATCTTCTTCTTTAAGTTCTCTGCCCTTCGGCAGGTTCCAACTTCCAATGACGCCACTCTTCTCTGTGCTGTGCTTTTTCCTTTAGTTCGCTGTATCCGTCGGCCATCCACCCCAGCATCATCTGCCTCGGTCTTCCCCTCCCTCTTTTCCCTACCATTCTCCCTTCTATGATTTCTTACAGGAGGGAGTCTCCTCTTAATACGTGCCCCACCCAGTTCTTCTGTCTTTCTCTTATTGTTGTTATTAGCGATCGTTTTTCATCAACCATTTGTAGTACTTCGTCATTCGTTATATGCTCAGTCCAGCTCACCTTCTCCATCCTTCTCCAGATCCACATCTCAAAAGCTTCTAATTTATTAATCTCATCTTTCCTGATGGTCCAGGTCTCTGACCCATATAGTGCCACACTCCATACCAGTGTTTTGACCAGTCTTAATATTAATAATAACAGAAAATTGATGGTGAGGGTAAAACGATGATAATATAACAACAATAATAATAGTAAATCACAATAAATAAACAATAACAGTTCAAAAACCTCCTGATCGCTTCCAGATGACGATTCGGAATCGCTGACGACTTTCGACGCTGGTGCAGTGGTCGACTCCAACTGGGCAATCTTACTGTTGGCCAACATTTTCAGTTCCTACAAAAAGACTCAATCTATCAGACACGCTTTACAAAAGTCATTGTTAAATACAGAGACATGTTTTCACATTATGATACGTGTCAACATCATGGCTTGTGTTAACATAATGACATTTGTTAATATTATGACATGTTTTAACATAATGACTTGCGTTGTCCACTGGTTTTGTGTTTTACTGACACCAAAAAGTATCTTGGAAAACTATTCATTCCATACTCATTGCTTACAGTAGTCTTTCCAGCACCTCGCAGTCTGGGTTGCCATAATGTTTACGGTTATGAGGAAAATCAGGGACGGCCAATGAACTCCCAAAACCCAAAAATTAATTTCCACCGCATCCCTTTTTCAAGGCAGATCTAACATCGGAAATTTTCCGAATATAATGTAAAGTAATTTTCAGGATTTTGAACGCTTGGTAGAAAATTTGTTTGCCAGGAATTGGGTCAGTTTTAAATTATCATCACATTTGGGAAATCAGATTTAGACGATTCGGGTCGAACCCAACACAAGCAGTTATTTCTTTAGGATCACCCAGACATTTACTTCAGTGACATGATGAACACAAATACTCGTTTCTAAATTCGAATACGTCGTTCACATCTTCTCAAAAATAAATCCGCTGTTCAACTATACGACGTAAAATTCGAATTCTTCAGATCATCTCTTAAAACTCCGTACATACAGTCCGGCGCAATTTTACAGTTTCAGTAAGGTCCTTTCGGCAAACTTCTAGTATCGGGGGCTGAAGGACGATATCAGGTTTTCTAATGACGACACTAACCCTAACCGTGACCCTAACGGACCCTCACGACGCCTAACCTCACCCTAACCGACAGTCACGACTCCAGTAAACTTACGTACTAGATCCTTCAGTCCCCGATACTACAAGATTGCCGTCCTTTCAATATACATAGGGACAGTGTGTATCAGTTCAAGGAAATGCTAATACGTTTTGAAAAGATCGGCGGCTATCGTATTACCTCTTCTAGATTATTATCGCTATCGCTGTCGTCGCTGCCCGACTCTATATAGACCCTTCTTCCCTTCGACATTTTCTATTTCCGATTAGTTTGAACCGAAAACTTTAAAAAATAAAACGAATTTAATCCTCGAATTAATGGCGTTGCTACTCGTCCGATTTTCAACATGCACAAAACTCGTTGCTTATGTCCTTCCGAAGGTAAGTAAGTAAGAATATTCTTTATTTGACTACCAGCACATGCACAGTCCTCTGCTTCTCGAGAAGCAGGCAAGAGAAGCAGAGGACGTCAGAAGAAGAGATGGATAGATAACGTACTGGAGGACATAGAAGACAGAGGATGGGACTTAAGAAGGGCAATAGAACTCGCAAGAGACCGACCGAAATGGAGAAGTTTTGTTAGAGCCTCATCGTCAGTGAATACTTGACGGAGGAGAAAGAAAGAAAGAAGACATGCACAGTAATCTTAATCGTAATCTCCAAACTTCTAAAGCGCCGCTAGAAAGCCAAGCGCAGGGCACCAGCTTATTCACGAGCGCTGCGTCTAGTCAGAGGAGTTGTCCAAAAGAGGAGTCCGAGGGAGGTCCGAGTCAGGTTTCCAGAGGATCAGAGAGGGCACAGCAGCTTACAGAAGAAATAAAATTTATTTATTAGTTAATAATAGAAACATTTATGCAAAGTCATATAACATTCTCATAATAACAACATTATTGTTTAGTGCCAGTTTGTTGCTATAGTGCGCTATTTGTTGGCAGATAGCAGCCAGGCACAAAGCCTCGTCTTGCGGACCATGTGTCAGTGATGTAAATAAGCCTTCCATTAATTTTTATCTCGAATGAAACACAACCCCAACATAAAAGCTCCGCTGTCACCTGTTCTCTGTCTCTGTCTGTCTGTCTGTCTGTCTGTCTGGCTCTCTCTCTCTCTCTCTCTCTCTCTCTCTCTCTCTCTCTCTCTCTCTCTCTCTCTCTCTCTCTCTCTCTCTCTCTCTCTCTCTCTCTCTCTCTCTCTCTCTCTCTCTCTCTCTCGTGTGGCTGTATACCTGCAGACTTTCTTCTTCGTTTGATGTGTTTGACTTATTGACAACGGTGACAACCCCTCTGACTTGACGCAGCGCTCGTGAATAAGCTGGTGCCCTAAGCCTAAGGTTAGCTTTACAGAAATCTTACCTTGATCAATCTAAAATAATTTGCCGCCTTCTCATTTTATTCCAAAGTTTAACGTACGTCATATCATGACATCAAAGACCGTTGCAACGACAATTCGAAATTCTATAATTTTATATTACAATGAAAACAAGGGGAGACGTAGCCTACGCCATAATATGGCGTAGGCCTACGTCTTTTATAAAGGTGTCAAAACGATATGGCCTACTTTACAGCGTCACTAATATCCGTTGTTTAACAGCATAAAACAATACAAAACATATAAATTATAAATAAATATATAAATAGGCCTCTTTAAATTGATACAATACAAAAACAATACGGCAAAAATGTCTATGATCGTCTTGTATTGAGGCAAATTAAGGAATATTTTGGAGCTATAATTGTCATACATACATATTAAGGAATTTTAAATGTTAAACTTACCTTTCCATAATTTGACTGAAACGCCAGTGATTAGCATGGATTATATATTTATGTCTACGTTGACGTCAAATTTTACTAGAATGACGTCGTTTTCGGTACATCAGTTCTTGTTTGAGTGGATTTCTCATTTTTTAATTAAGTTTTCTTATTTTTAGATTAAGCTTTCGAAATGGCTACGAAAATACAGCGACAAAGCCAGCAGCCTTTCTCTTCCTCTTTTCGGAAACGCCCAGTTAGCTACATCGGTAAGAGCGTTGGCTGCGCGTCTAATGCGCCTCCGTGAAAGAGAGCATGCGGATCGCGGTTCGCTTCCCGAAGGTGGCTTATTTGAGAGATTTAAATCTCGGGCTAGCACGGTCCGTGCACGGGGACCTTAAATGGCGTGGCGCCCATTCAAACGGGCAAGTCCTTCTGAATCGTGGCTTCTAGTCATCGACTGCATGCCTACGAATTACGGCACTATAATCTCCACTATTTATTTATCTTATTTGTTAGAGACTTGGGTCGGGAGCGCATCTGAATCTCTGAGTGGCTGTTCAATTGCAATTACAATTACAATAAGTAAGAACGTACGTTATGGAGCGACCGTACGTATGGCCTCGGCCCTGCTAATTTTTCAACGAATTGATGGCCTGAGAACCTTCACCACCTACTTACTAACTCACGTATGTTAACTTTCAGTTTCCCTAATAACGTGCTTGTCTGCGACACCCGCCTCAACAGCTGTTAGCTCTGCCCCTCTGCCAATCTGTCAAGCGGACTGGGAGTCTGGTACCTCCTTCTGACTGCCCTTTGGAAACCCCTCAGACTTGACGCAGCGCTCGTGAATAAGCCGGTGCCTTGCGTTTGGCTTTCGCGTGGCGCTTTAGAAGTTTAGAGCTTACGATTTCTTTCCGCGGCTAGGGATGGAACCTTGCCCTTGATGGGACCTTCCAGTGGCCTCTGAATCCCACGAGACATCCATTTCGATCTTTGGTTCCAAGCGCACTGGCGTGACACTTGACCTAAAAAGAGGTCTTCCACTTTAAACCGCCCCAGTTTCTCTAAAAATCCAAACGTTTCCCCTTTAAGGAAACCAACTCGGAAAAAACACATTAAATAATAAATACTCGCATAGATCTTTTCGATTTCGACGGAATAAACGCGATTTAAAGAGATTAAATCAGAAAAATAGGGAGGACTCTTTGGGCGAATCACCGTGCGCAGTGATCTGGTTGACGACGACCTATGTGTCAAGGTCACCTTTGGAAGAAGGAGTGACCGCCAGTTGACGACGGACGATCGCTGCGAACTGTCTTATTTAATTAATTAATTAATTAAATTCAAATCCAAACGCAGAAAATGGTCAGTATATTCGTTTAAATATGATCTAGCTACCGATTGGTCCGTGTGTTTAAGGCTGACGTTTGCATTTGGTGGAGTTTGAAGGGAAAATGCGTCGATGACGCGACGCGTAGAACAGCGATATATAGGGGTGGGCAGAGCGTCCTTTGGGGTCTTCCATGTTCAAGGGTCATTGTCGTGGGGTTAGGGGGCCTTTGATAAGTGGAGGGCCTGGGTCCAGTAGCGGGGATTGCGGCCCTTTTAAGACGGACAAAGAAACAGATTTTTTCTCGCCGAAATTCTAAATGGTCGCTTTAAGGTGACGGGTCAATAGTCCGAAGGTTCGATAGTCCGAAAGTTGTAGAAGTTGGGGCAAGATTATAGTATCGGGGGCTGAAGGATGTAGTGCGTAAGTTTACTGGCGTCGTGAGGGTTAGGGTCGCCATTAGAAAACCTGGTACCGTCCGGCGTCCGCGCAGCATGTCCAAAGATGCTGTATAATCCTTCAGCCCCGGATACTACATGTTTGCCGAAGTTGGATTGATGAAAAGAAATAAAAGTTGGATTGATTAAAAGAATTCATCCTTAAATAGAAGTTGGAATGATGAAAACATCGTAGTGTAATTAGAAGTTTGATTGATAAAACTGTTTTATAGTATAAGTGGAAGCTGAATTTATGAAAAAAATCATTGTTTAAGTAGAAGTTGGATTGATGCTCAAACTGTGTGCTACAATAGGTGAATCATTTTAAATTAGCGCTCTAAATTATTAATTCAGAGCGCTATTTTGTCGGATAGGCGCTGAACTATAGAATCTTTGGACTATCAAACCTTTGGACTATCGACACTGAACCCGCTTTAAAGCCGGGTTGCAATGTTCTGAGAAAGTCCACGTCTATTTAAAGCGTGTGTGTTTGAAATGAAAAGTTTCTATGAATCTGAGATTATCTGCCATGCTGGCGTTTATCTCGTTCAGTGTTCTTAGGCCAAAATGTAGAAGGAGGTCAGTGGACTTTGGATTGTGTTGATACATGTCTGAGATCTAGTAGCTGCTGACAAAACAGACTGCGAACATGGCATGTATCTGGGCCAGTGTATTAACTGGTAAAATTAGAGGTTATAGCCCGAGATTCCTGGCACAGCAGTTGGTCTTTACAATTTTTTATGAGGCCAATAATAGTAATTGGGCATTTATAGGGATTTATGCAGGAACTCTAGGCAGCTTAGGTAATGGCACACCCAGTGGTTAAATTGCTCACCCTGGGGTGGCAGATCTCCGAATTTGTGCAAATCCTAAGCCTATCTGACGAAACTACAATCGATATTCACTATTATAGCGCATTGGATAACACACTGGCATGGAGAGCGAGAGGTACCGAGATAGAGTTCCGTAGACGGACATGCTTTGTAGTCTACAATTAGCGCCGTTGTATTGCAGGCTGTCTGTTCTGTTAGTAGTTAAGATTTATGTCTTCTGTCATTTGTGTTCAATTGCATAACATGTAAATGTACAGCGCAGTGCATTTGTCAGGCGCTTAATTAAAGGAAAGATATTATTATTATTATTTATTTGGAAAACACATAAAATGTATGAAACAAGAATCATATGGACGATAATTGTAACATAAGCACATTTAGGTGACGGGTCTCCTCTTTTAGGTGGTGGATCTCATAGTTCGGGTGCCGGATCTCAGATCTGGCGATATCCAGCTGAATTTAACCACCGAGCATACCTAACCGTGCTACTCTCACAGCTTTATCTTCATGTTTGAACAATTGCACTGGCTTCCTCTCTCACTTTTCACGCATTAAATTAAAATTCCCCATTCTGGTCTTAAAGGCACTACGGGGTCTTGCCCTGAAATGTGTAGCTGATGCATTACTCTGGCCTGTTTCAGCCTCCTCGTTTTCACGACTCTCCTAGCGACTCTCCTAGCGAGACTGTCTTTGGCTCTAAATTGAAAACTTGCCTCTTCCAATCTACTGGAGGCTGTTAATGATTGCCAGGCTTCAATGTGGACGTCTAAACTTTGTAAGGAGGGCATTATACAGTTACAGCTGTACTGCAAAGTGTTTGCAACTATCTTAGTCTTTGGCTCTAAATGGAAAACTTGCCTAGAGCTTCCAGTCTATATGTGGCTCTTAATGTTTGCCTAGCTACAGTGTGCACTTCTGAACTTAATAATGAGGGCATTGTCAATCAAATCGCATTCAAACCACAGCTCAAGACCTGTATTTTTAAACCACACAATGGCTGTCTTTGATTTTTAACTCCTGTACAGCGCCCTTGTCTTTGGCCTCGACTCTGCTATGGCGCTACATAAATCATCGTATTATTATCATTGTCACATCTTTGTTAATTTTTATTGCATTGCTGCGTGATTGATAGTGGTTTGTTTGAAAACTGTTTGGCAATTGTTGGTATTGCAATTGTTTCTGTGGCAATTGTTTGTGTTACAGTCGGAGCCACTGCGCGTCTTGGTGACTGGGGCTGCGGGCCAGATTGCCTACTCTCTGCTCTACTCTGTGGCCAAGGGAGATGTCTTTGGACCAACTCAGGTTGGACCATGTTTAAAATCATAAATGCTCGGAATTTGTCTGCTAATGTAGGGCCGTATTATCCATTAGGCACAGTAGGCACTGTGTCTAGGTAGGCACTGTGCCTAGGGCCTACAAACCTTTTTACGAACCTTTTTGCATTAGACCTAAGTAGTGGATATATCCAGGATATTAAATAATCAACATTGCAAAGAGTAAATTGAGATTTAAAATCAAAACGGGGTGTGTTCGTTAATCATGACTAAACATGACATCAATAAATAGTGTGAATGCGTAATTATGCGTCTAGCTTTAATGCAGAGCTGGCAGTTGGGGTCTATGAGCAGTAGGACATGATGGGTACCTTGCGTAACTGCCAAAACAGTTAAATTCGACTCCTGTAATAACTTGTGATCATCCGCTCATATAATGAATGACTTGTAATCATACTGCGTTCATGTCACTTTGAATCAATCAACAAAGATTATTATTAAATATTTATTCCAGCATTGCAAATGTGTGTACAATTGTTTACTTTGAAACCGTTTCAGCCGATCAGTCTTGTGCTGCTGGATATCGAGGCCATGATGGGCGTCATGACTGGCGTCGTCATGGAGCTGATGGACTGCGCGCTGCCGCTCGTCAAAGGTATTTACCTCTTACAAGTTACAAACTTGGATGACCGATGAAAGCGTGGTATTTATGCTGAATTATGGCAGTAACATTAGAAGTTGGATGAGCATATTTATAGCAGAAATAGAAGCTGGATGAGCGATGAAAAAATGATTTTGATACTAAATTACAGCAGTAAAACTAGAAGTTGGATCAGCGATTACAATATTTTTAGTAGAAATAGAAGTTGGATGAGCGATGAAAACAAACCTAAAAATATGTTTTAAATATTTACGAATGGCTGTACCGGTTGGGATTTAGGTAAATGCCTCTGAGTAGATATCTTGAAGGGGCACTATATCAAGTTTCATTGATTGAAATGCATCCTGCTTGGGCCATAACGTGAATTATTATCGATTAACAAGTTTCTTCGCATTCTGTCGGTTTCAGAGATCGTGCCAACGGCCGACATTGTCGCGGCTTTCAAGGACGTTGACGTCGCGATTCTTGTCGGAGCGATGCCGAGACGCGAGGGAATGGAACGCAAGGACCTGCTCAAGGCCAATGTCAAGATCTTCAAACAACAGGGAGAGGCACTCGACAAGCACGCCAAGAAGAATGTTAAGGTTAGTGGAGAGCCACCCACTACGACTCTTATATTTCGATCTGTTTACCAACCGTAGGCCTGGCATCTGGTTTTCTATCTATATCTAATCCAGTGTTTCTTAACCAGTGTTCGACCGAACCCCTGGGGTTCGGTGAGCCAGTGCCAGGTGTTCGGCAGAGGTCCTCTGAAATATATACATATTCAGGGTCAGTGAGTGTGAGTGAAAAATCAGTTGCTTTTTTATTTTTATTTTTTGACTTTTATTTAATAAGGTAGTTAGCTGTTAGTAGTTCATGTATTGAATGTATTAATATTGTATCACATTTTATTTCCTTTTTTTCCATTAGTTAAAAAATTATTGTTCAAACTTGAGGGGTTCGGTGAGTGGTCATGGATTTCTCTTGGGGTTCGGCTCCCTCAAAAAGGTTAAGAACCACTGATCTAATCTAATCTAATGGCTTCTATCGGATTTCGACTGGTATCTTCCCTCTTGATTGTAATTTCACTCGAGGCAACTGTTCACTGTCATCTTGGCATTATGATAACGGCGCTTTAGAAGATTAGATTAGATTATAGAAGCCATTAGATTAGATTAGACTTCCTATGGGCAGGAGATTTTGTTCTACATGAACTTATCTATGTTGTATGTATGCATGAGCACTTGTTATAGCGCCCCTTCAAGATTTCTACTCGGAGGTGCTCCCGACTACAGCGCGGACACTGAATCTGAGTTTCATGCCAAAGCGCATGAGCAATTGCGAGTGAAGGACTTGCCCAGGGTCCCTACGCGGCGGCTTGAGGTGGATTCGAACCCGCAACCCTTCGGCTGCAAGGCACCGAACATACCCCTACACCACCGCGCCCCACGCATGTGTGAAAACATGAGAATCCATAGAGGCATAGATGTGTGTCTATCTGGGTCGGTTTAAAGCGCCGCTCAAAACTCCCAGCAAGGGCCCGATAGCGCATTGGATAACATCTGGCGTAGAGAGCAAGAAGTACCGAGTTCGAACCCGTAGGGCGGATATGCTTTGTAGGCTGCTATTAGCGCCGTGTATAATTGCAGGCTGTCTGTTCTGTTTGAAGTTAAGATTTGTGTCTTCTGTCATTTGCGTTCTTGTGAATTGTTTCAATTGCATAATTGTACACTGTACCGGTTGCGATGTGTCAACCGGATTGTTTCAATAAAGGAAGAATTATTATTAATTATTATTATGATACTGAACTTAAGTGTTTCAACAAAGTAATTGTATTTGTGAACAGCAACTTCTGTAGTGCTAGTGTGTAATAAGCAAAGCGTCAACCTCTATTAAAGATCACTGAGAAAAATATGGGTCCATTCAGAATTGCTCGGAGCCATTGGTCATCTGTTATGTGGCAAGTTGTGAACTTTTTAAGGAGTGCAACATTAAATGCAGTTGTATTAACGGTGTGGTAACTGGTTCTGTGTGTTTGTTTTACAGGTGGTTGTTGTAGGAAACCCAGCCAACACGAACGCCTTCATCTGCAAGAAGTATGCGCCTGGCATCCCACCAGAGAACTTCACCTGTCTCACTCGACTGGACCAGAACAGAGCACAAGCACAGGTCAGTCTTAAATCTTAATCATAATCTCATTGTAATCATACAGGGTGGCCACAACTCTGGAAAACAGGGAAATCAGGGAAAACTCAGGGAATTTCTTAACTCTGGAAAACTCAGGGAATTACTCCATCACTCAGGGAATTTGTTCAGATCAATTATTTAACGCCTGTTTTGTGCAATAAATTATTATGTCTAGGATTGCTTAGTAGCAGAGTGTGAGCATATAACATTGCTGAAGGTCTTGCTAACAAAGTCGACAGAGATAGCAGCATTGTTCATTACACCAGGTTCTATTATGTTATTATTTAATTGTCTGTGCAGCAAAGATCTGAAAGTGAAGAAAGTCAAGCTGACTGAAGATGCAGGCAGTGCTGTGTTAAGCCTTGAGCATGAGATGAAGGCGTTAAAGAAATTGGACTAGTGTACATAGGGGCAAAGTAGTTTCAATTAGGTGCATTCACAATACATATTATTCATTCGGGTTCTTATAGCGCCTCTTCAAGGGGTCTACTCAGAGGTGCTCCCAACCACTGACATTAAGTTTCTGACTTGCACTCTAGTGATTGCATCTGCACCTGAAAAGATGTGATCTAAATTAAGTGAACATAGTAATGTTTCGATATTTTTTTTTTCATTAATTGATCTGAACTATGATGAGGAAAACAATATAAAAAAAGGCGAAATGTGCAGCTATAAGGAGAGGAGGCCGCTCAAAGTTTTGTAACTTTTAATCTTTAGGTCTATATATAATCGGAAAGTGATTAAAATGTGCTCTGGAAAATTAAAAAAATGACTCTGGAAAACCTGGAAAACTCAGGGAATTTTAAAATCATATTTCTGTGGCCACCCTGTCATAATCTCAACGTAATCATAATCTCAGCATAATTGTAATCTCAACCTTGTGGCAATCATGTTCTTTCCTCCCTTCATCTCTACCTAAAACCCTTCCTCCATTCCATGCATTGTGTAAAATGTTCTTGTTGCCTTCCCCCAGCAAATGGTCATTAAAGTAACATTAATTACGGACACATCGACGTATATTGGATGGGCACAGCATAAGAGCTTCAAACTGAAGCCTAGCCGTTTGCGTGCCCGCGACGTTATTTGCCAGGCGAGCAGTGCTAGCCGATAATAATCTTGTCCTTGGCGTTTATTGGATGGAAACAGAACCTATTATGTTAATGAGCTCTGTCTGACGTCATGCCTGGCAGAAAGTTCAGTAGGCGGAAGCTTCACTTTACAGTACAACTTTAGCTGGACCTTCTTTGAGATCTGAGGGGAAGGGCGATCTGCGGGTGCGGAAATCAAGAACAGGCTTTGGTGATCGTGCCTTTTCCGTGGCTGGACCCAGATGCTGGAATAGCATTCCACCATCAATACGAGCTGCACCTACTATGGAGTCATTCAAGTCCAGGCTCAAGACATATTACTTTGAAAAAGCGTATCTCTGATTCAGTGTTGAACTTGTTAAAGCGCCCTTGTAACGGCATGTGCCGTGTTACGGCGCTGTAGAAATTGTCGTAGTCATTCATTCATTCATTCATTCATGCTGTGTCCACCCAATATACGTTGATGTACAGACACACACATGAGTACATTTCTGTTTTATTATTTTATAGCTCAATAGTTGAAGGGATTTTAACACTTGTTGATTTGTGCTAATTCTGTTTGTGGCAGATCGCAGCACGCGTCAAAGTTTCTGCCCAGGACGTCCACAACGTCATCATCTGGGGCAACCATTCTAATACCCAGTTCCCCGATGTCGGACACGCCTTGGTGCACGTCGCGGAAAAAGAGGTCAAAGTCGCGGACGCCGTCAAGGATGACAACTGGATTAAGAATGAATTCATCTCGGTTGGTTTTCCAGTTTTAGCGGTTGATGCATCCGTTCATGGGTTCAGATTATTATTATTATTATAAACAGCTCCTGGTAAAAATAAATTCACAGTGATGTCATTTGTATGCACGATATTATTATTACTAGCAGTAGTTGTGGCAGTATTAATACTAGTAGTAGTACTGGTGGTAGTATGTATGTATCATGTATGTATGTATGAGCACTTGTTATAGCGCCCCTTTAAGATTTCTACTCAGAGGCGCTCCCGACTACAGCGCGGTCACTGAATCGGAGTTTCACGCCAAAGCGCATGAGCAATTAGTAGTAGTAGTAGCAGCAGTATTGTTATTAGATTATTATTATCACTATTGTTCATGTTATTATGTAAAATGCTATCATTGCTATTGTCTGAAATGCCATCTGTCATTTTTATTATTATTTTGCTCTGATGTATACTGGAGCCCTCAGGGACTTGAATATTAACTAGTGTGGAAAATAAAATATCCAGAATGGCCCTGTTAATCTATTTTCTGGCTGGCGAAAGTGCCTCTGAACACTTTATTATTACCATTATTATTATTATTTTTATTATTAGTTTTGGTTTTTTTAACCCAAAGGATGACATCCAGAGTGTGTGGAAACTATTTTTATTATTATTTAATCGTTATTATTTTTATGCATTTATTAAACAAAGAGTGAAATTGGCTGATTGATTGAATGACTGACTGTAATGTCTATCTTGAACACTTAATTATTATTATTTTTGTTTGTTAGCCCAAAGGATGAAATCCAGAGTGTGTGGAAAACTATTTTTATTATTCTTATTTAATCGTTATTATTTTCATGCATTTATTAAACAAAGGGCCGAATTCGCTGATTGATCGAATGACTGACTGTAATGTGTATCTTGGTGAATATTTCAGGTGGTGCAGAAGAGAGGAGCCGAGGTGATTGCCTTTCGAAAGCTGTCGAGTGCCATGTCGGCAGCCAAAGCCATCTGCGACCACCTGCGCGACTGGTGGTTCGGCACCAAAGACGTAAGTGTCTTTACCATTGTTCTGTAACCGTAGTCACAAATTTATATAGCCCCACATCAAGAGGATGCAACAAGGATCTAGACAAGTTTCTGCCATGGTGGGGATTTGAACCATGAGCTCTCGTTGCCAGTACAGTGTGCTGACCAGTAGAGTATCTCACATCCCAAGATGCTGTTATTACTGTTAGGTTAGTAACTTTTATCATGCCTGTGTCTTGTGCTCGGGACATCAACCAATTGCAATGCAAAATCAAACCATAAACATGACAAACCCAGTCATAATGAGGTCAAACCTAAACATAATGAGGTCAAACCATACTGTAATCGGGAGTAACTCTACCGTAATAATAATAATAACAGTGAATGTATATGGTGCCGTAATACAGCCATGCGGTTACAAGGGCATGGCTGTGAGGTAAAACCCTACTGTAACCAGGACTAACCCTACCGTAATGAGGTCAAACCCTACCATAACCAGGACTAACCCTATCGTTACGAAATCAAACCATAACCAGGACTAACCCTACCGTTGTGAGGTCAAAGTTGTCAAACCCTACCATTATGAGGTGAAACCCTACCGTAATCTGGACTGACCTCAGCATTGTAAGATCAGACCCTACCATAACCAGGACTAACCCTACCGTTGTGAGGTCAAACCCTACCACAATTTGGTCAAACCCTACCATTATGAGGTTAAACCCTACCATAATCAGGACTGACCTTAGCTTTTTAAGGTCAGACCCTACCGTAACCAGGACTAACCCTACCGTTGTGAGGTCAAACCCTACCACAATTTGGTCAAACCCTACCATTATGAGGTTAAACCCTACCATAATCAGGACTGACCTTAGCTTTGTAAGATCAGACCCTACCATAACCAGGACTAACCCTACCGTTGTGAGGTCAAACCCTACCACAATTTGGTCAAACCCTACCATTATGAGGTTAAACCCTACCGTAATCTGGACTGACCTCAGCATTGTAAGATCAGACCCTACCATAACCAGGACTAACCCTACCGTTGTGAGGTCAAACCCTACCACAATTTGGTCAAACCCTACCATTATGAGGTTAAACCCTACCGTAATCTGGACTGACCTCAGCATTGTAAGATCAGACCCTACCATAACCAGGACTAACCCTACCGTTGTGAGGTCAAACCCTACCACAATTTGGTCAAACCCTACCATTATGAGGTTAAAACCTACCGTAATCTGGACTGACCTTAGCTTTGTAAGGTCAGACCCTACCGTAACCAGGACTAACCCTACCATTATGAGATCAAATCCTATCGTAACCAAGACACCGTACCGTTGTGAGGTTAAACCCTACCGTAATTTGGCAAACCCTACTATTGTGAGGTCAAACCCTACTGTAATCAGGATTAACCCTACTATTGTGAGGTCAAATCCTACTGTAATCAGGATTAACCCTACTATTGTGAGGTCAAATCCTACTGTAATCAGGATTAACCCTACTATTGTGAGGTCAAATCCTACTGTAATCAGGATTAACCCTACTATTGTGAGGTCAAACCCTACTGTAATCAGGATTAACCCTACCATTGTGGGGTCAAACCCTAACATAACTAGGTCAAACTCGCCTGTAATTGGGTTATGTTAAAGTTGGATGAACACCTGCTTACAATGATCTTTATTGTTTTCCTAGGGTCGCTGGGTATCGATGGGAGTGTCATCAGACGGATCGTACGGGATCGAGGCCGGACTGATCTACAGCTTTCCGATCAAGATCAACCCCGATCACACGTACTCGATCGTTAAGGGTCTGTCGATCGACGATTTCGCGCGGGGCAAGATGGACGCCACCCTCAAGGAGCTGCAGGAGGAGAGGGACTCCGCCCTGGATGCCTGCCAGGAGTAAACAAACCTCATCATCTACTTCGTCATCATCATCAATTCGACCTAACTGAAGACGACTTTATGGGATTAAGATTGTCATTAAAAATAGATTGCATCTATATCACACTTGCATGTGAATATATATATATATATATATATGTGTGTGTGTGTATATATATATGTGTGTGTATGTATATATGTATATATATATATGCATATATATATATATATACACATTCATATATATATGCACATATTCATATATATATTTACACACATTCATAGATATAATATATATATTATATTATGCACACAAATTCATATATAATATATATGTGTACACATATATATAGATATAATATATATATTATATTTATAGATGTAATATCTATATAATAATATATTATATATATAATTATATATGATATGTATATATATGATGTATTGTTTACATAGCTGCACTTATATATATATATATATATAAGTATATATGTATGTGTGTATGAAGTGGCGTTTGCACATTGTCCACGGTAATTGTTTAGAGGAGTGTAGGTTGTATGGGTTAGGGTGGTAGCTGTAGCGTTGAAGCATGCTGTATTTTTTAGTTGGTGGTAGTATTCTGTTCTCGTTGCGATTTTGCTATTGCTTGACCACGTGCTTAGTGGCTGCAGTGAGCGGTCTGATTAACTGTGGCCAAAGTCTTTGAATCACTGATTGAGTTGCGATGTGGTTAATTAGAATTATATGCTAAAGAGGTTGTCGGTTTTTTCATGTATGGGAGCACATTTTTTGCTGGCAGACGTTACAAATAATAATAATAATTCGTAAGAATTGGGTGGTTGTTGATTTAGTATAAGTTGGTATTGTTGGCATAGCTGTGTTGCTATTGCTTTGGCTGCTTAAAACGTTGTACGTAGCGAAAACACGGCCGTAGATCACGGTATTGTATCTATTATCTATCTATATATTTGTAAAGCACTTCTCGCAGTGTTGACCAATCAGAGGTGGTAGCTGATTGATTAGAGCGCTTGCCTTGTAACGCAGAGAGTACGGGTTCAATCCTCCTCCCCTGAGATGGTTACTGCGTAGGGACGTTGAGCAATTCCTTGACTCACAATTGCTCGGCACTGTAGATTGAGGCTTGGTCATTGGATAGTGATGCTTAATAAATGCTTAATAGTAAGAGTGGTAATGATAATAATTTTTTGTATTCTCCATATAATTTTTTTTATTCCTGAAGGATCTGAGGTACCCCGGGGATTAAAATTTTTCTAAATATAATAGCCAAAATTTAGCATAGACATAGTATGTTGAACTACATGCAGTGAGGGTTGGCTCCTCACTATGTTTCTCATGTAATAATAATAATTTGAATTCTCCATATAATTTTTTTATTGCAAAAGAATCTTGAGGTACCCCGGGGATTACAAAATTTAAAATATAATAGCCAAAATTTAGCATGAACGTAGTACGTTGAACTACACATAGTGAGGGTTGGCTCCTCACTATTTTCCTCAGTTGTGGGTCTGCTTGCCCGTTGAAGGGATTTCTGCTTCGTGGCTGTCATTTGAGACTTGTGACTCTTGGTATATTTTCATTTCATTGTAGCTCTACTAACACATTCACACGGCTTTAGTCGGACTCGGGAACCTTCGGCAACCCACGAACACGGGACTCGCTAACAGTTGGGTGCTGCTTTTCAATTCACCCTATGCCGCTTTACCTCTGGACGCTTTTGACAGTACATGCTTCCGATATGATGTCCATGATTACCTTTTTAAGATTGTTTGATTCCAATGTGAAATCCATGAGTTCCTTTCAAGTTGATGTGGTTCCGATATGGAAGTCACTGTTGGTGATTTTGATGGTGTATGTGTGTCACTTTGTGTATGGGTGTGTTTGTTCACTGTGTGTATGTTTGTGTATGGTGTGTTCACTGTGAGTGTGTGCATGTGTGTGTGTTCACAGTGAGTGTGTATTTCACTGGATCGGGACCACCACCACCACACAGTATAGCCTAACCATGAACATGCATTGGAAAGCCTTTTGACGTCGCTTTTTCTGCATACCGTTGAAACTTTAACCTGCTTATATTTTTAATCCCTATGGTATATACTGGTGATAAATTGATTTTCTGTGGCTTTAATTGTCTGGAGTTCAAGTAGGCCTACAGTTTGACATTTTGAGGAGGAGTGACATGTGGAAGTATTTCAGGCAACGTGTCTTGTGGATTTTGTAATAGAAATGGCATTCACAATTGAGAGATTGTATCAAGTCAACTATATACACGATTTCATTCTAATACCTGAAATTCTAAATTGTACTACCAGTTCAAGCACAGTTTGACATTTTGAGGGAGAGCTTAACAGTTGACATTTGGAAGTATTTCAAGCAACGTGTCTTCTGGATTTTGCTATAGAAATGGCATTCACAATTAAGGGTTGAAATCTCTTCCATTGCTCCCTGTACTGGCTCTGGCAGTGTTTACTAGTAAATCTTTTTTCCTCATTTCGGACTGCTTAACAATGTGCTTTTTATTTCATTGTTTCAGCTAACCTATCCAACAGAATACAACTGTATTTCTATTCTTGCCTCAAAACTCCTTTTCAGCCGTGCTGGGGTCGGGAGCCTCCTGAGTAGTAACCTTGAAGGGACATTTATAAATCTTTTTATTGAATGAATTAATGTATTTGATAAAATACAACTGTATTTGATACTGAGATTGCCCACTCTTTTATTAGCAGTGCTTTTTTATAGCTAAAAATGATTAGGAAACCGCTAATTCAAATCGATTAGCTAGGGAGTTTACTAATTCTAGTCGATTAGCAAATTTCAGTAGCTAATCAATTCTAATCTATGAACAATTTTAACTAATTGATTAGAATCGATTAAATACATTTGTAGACAAACTTTTAATTAACTAATCGATTAGCAAATTTGAGAAAAGGTTTCGGACCGATTAGCGATTTGAAAAATCATGCTTAGCTATTATTTGGCACAATACGATACAGCTGTATTGGTATTGCCTTCTTCGAAGGTTCTGAAGTGTGCACACGACCTTACAACAGAACATCAATGGCACTGAGCGACTATGAGCAAAGGACTTGCTCAAGGTCCCTGCACAGTGACGGTCTCGGTGGAGGAGGCTCAAACCTGTAACCTCTGCATTACAGGCTAATCACTATCCATTCGGCTGCCTGATTGGTGTGCACTGCCGGAGGCGCTATATAAATTTATAGATACAATGCCGTACCTAGAAGCTTAGAAGCTCTACTTCTGCAAAATGCCCCTTCTTTGGAATGCTCCCTATTTCTGATCGCCGATTTCCCTATCAGTGCTCGTGAATCAGCGCTCGTGAATAAGCTGGTGCCCTGCGCTGGGCTTTCGAGTGGCGCTTTAGAAGTTTGAAGGTTACGATTATCTCAATGTAGCACCGATTTGTATAAATAAATTTCACCTAGTGCCGAAGTTAAAAATACCGTCTTGGAACTTGTACTTTTTAAGCTGCTGGATGTCTGCCTAGTCTTGTCAAATCGCGATGAACAGTTGATTGTACTGTAATGGCTACGGTTGATGCTTTCAAGTGCATTGGACATTGGCGCAATAGAAGTTACTGATTACAATTATATAGACGTAAAAGTCGTCGGACAATGAAAAATATATGGTTTAATACTGCTTTGTAACGTGTTTGTAACAAGATTGTTAGCATATAAAGAATTAAAATCTGAAATGTAGCGTCGGAATAACCCTCGTGAATAAGCTGGTGCTTTGCACTTACTTTTAGAGTAATGCTTTAGAAATTTGGACGTTACGAGTTAACGGAATTGTAATTAGGAATTGTATAGTGCAGAAAACAACGACGAGAACTTGAGATTGTTAGCACATGTTAGCCGCCTCTGAGTAGGTTCCTTGAAGGGGCGCTATATACTTGAAATTGCTTGGAATGAACATATGCAGTTTATTTAGTATTGAAATCTATAATTCGATTTCAATTTGTTTATTGTTCCCAAGAAACAAGACAATTCTGAGTAACAGTAGATACACAAGTTACAGAAGTATTAGCTTTTTCATAGATTATGATTGCTGCAAGTACATGGTAGCAACAGGCTCACCCGAAGGGAAGAATCTCACTAGATGGGGCCTATTTACAAGTATATTAGCAGATTGTATTGTATTTGGGCATTTATAAAGCGCCTTCGACAGTAATGACTATTCAGAGGTGCTTCCAGCGTGAGCACTCCAAGGAAAAAGAAAAGTTTTCAAGCAACGGACCGAAGTGAATTAAACCAGCTGCCAAAATCTCGGCCAGTTCTAAAGTAGTTGCAAATGAAATGAGTGCAGTAGCAGTAGATTGGGAATCGAGTCAATAACTGCTTCGGGATACCTAGCTTCCCTACGCATTAAATCAACAGCGCTCGTGAATAAGCTGGTGCCTGCGCTCAGAGCCGTATTAACCTAAGCGAAATAAGCCATGGCTTAGGGCCCCACAACGTTTTGGGGTCCCCAACTGTCAGGAAATATAAAATCAGATGGTACAAAGGTCCTATTTGACATGGCTTAGGGCTCACAACGTTTTGAGGGGCCCCAACTGTCAGGAAATAATAAATCAGATGGTACAAAGGTACTATTTGACAATTTCTTCTGGAAAGTACGGAAAAGCAAAAAAGTCATCATAAATTTTTAAAGTAATAAACATGGTTTTTCTCCAAATCTGGAAAAAAAATTTGCATGGCTTTCGGTTAGGGCCCCCGGATGTCTTAACCCGGCTTTTGGCTACCCCCGAAAGTCTTAATCCCCCTGCGCGCTTGGCTCAAGTGGCGCTTTAGAAGTTTGGAGATTACGTCGAACAACAAGCAAAGGTACCAAGTTAATATAGCAGAATTACCTGAAGTTTTCTATTAGAAATTTGTATGGCGCCACAATTCGAAATTAATCGGAGGCACTCTGCGCTGGCATAATCGATGTCAGATGTCTTTAACTAGACGTAGAAGGGTGACCCGATGGCAAGCGCCCACGCACACACGTATAGCCCACCCAACGGATTCCTAACTAGAGATGTCTGAGATTGGCCCTGAACATAGGTAATTGTAAGAGTGTACTGAGACAATTGTCGTTAATTATAGAGTTTAAAAAAATATACTTCCAATTACGATTGTGAGGAGTATGGTTTCGACGATCCTATCCTATCCTGATTCGACTCCTGCGTCACCACGCGACCACTATCACCGATTTCCGTCTCCTCGGCTTGACCTCCCCGGATTCTGACCTGGCACCGGAACGGACAAAACAACCTGGATATATGTGACCTGGCCGTCAGGTCTATTAAAAATTGGGGACTTTTAGTGGTTTATTTACCTTTTCAAAACTGTTTTCAGTTTTGTTATGCCCGTGGCGCATTGGATAACATCTGGCACGTAGACCGAGAGGTACCGAGTTCGAGCCCCGTAGGGCGTGGTATTAGCGCCGTTGTATTGCAGGCTGTCTGTTTAGTAGTTAAGATTTAAATTGCTAACATGTAAATGTACAGCGCAGTGCGTTTGTCATTATTAAAGAAAAGATATTATTTATTCACATACAACCGAAGTTACAGAATTTGTGGATTACATGTATAGCCTGTTTTAAGCTGGTCTCCCTGACGTGGTTTTTGTGTTGCGCTGGGAAATTTCGAAGATTCACATTTGCATTACATATAGGTCTACTTGGGTTGAGAATTGTAGCCTACAGCTGCCGGGCACTATAACGTCCCAGTGGCAGCCTTGCTAGCGTAAGAGACACTTAAACGTTCTATTCACGCTTTTAACGACATATTTGAAATGGCTTCTGCACGCGTCGAATGTTCTATTATATCGTAGACCCTTATTATAGTGTTTTCTAACACGAACTATAGCGCAACACTTTGGCACAGTTAGAGCGTGTCGACAAGTATTATTGCAGAGCGGCGAAGTTTTCACAAAGAACCATAAGAGTGTTATGCGTTGAACATGTTAGCATACACGCTGCTTCCTTGTTAGAACAAGGTCAAACACAATTTGAGCCTATTATGACAATATTATATTTCAATCATTATAAGACTAGTGAAGTTGAACAGTTTATCGACATAGGGGACTAGTGATCAAACGGTTTGGCTGCTAAAGCTTCAAGCTCGTCGCACGTTCACCATCTTCCTCTGACTACCATTTGGACAACCCCTCTGACTCAACGCAGCGCTCGTGGATAAGTGGTGCCTTGCGCTTGGATTTCGAGTGGCGCTTTAGAAGTTTGGAGCTTACGATTACGATACACGGCTGGAAAGGATGTTCACGGTTTTGCTTTACCTGTGCGGTAAGTTGATATCAATACAGTTCATTTTTTATTACACAATAATAGTCTCGACAAGCGCTTAAACTGGTCTGTTAGGATCATACGGAAGGAAGGTAATGTGTGGAATGCATGGGGGTACCTAAAGATTTATATAGCGCCAACTCTCAGAATAACTATTCAGAAGCGCTGCTCAGCATGCAAAACCCGAGGGAAAAGAAAACGTCTTTAAAGAACGAGAGACCAAAGAGGAAAAACTAGTCATTAGTTTAGCCCTTAATGAGGGAGGAAGGTCATTCTAAGTAGAGGGACCAACCACAGCAAATGCCCGGCGTTGAGCCAAAGCAGTCCTAGTCAGGAAGGTATATATACACTGTGTCCGGGGGAAAAGGTACCCCTTATTGATCATATGAAAATAACTAGTAAACATTCATAGAGTTTTAAAATTCAAAGACCGTTTTAATCCTGACAAGTAGGTGAATTCATGTATCGGTACGAGCGCAATCTGTTACCTGCTATTATGGGCCTATACCACAAACTCTTCCTCCTTACTTCTGAAATTCATTCCTATCCCACTAGAAGCACCAAATTGCATCGACAGGCCTTTGCCCACACAAATAGGCCTACTCGACTGTTTTCTATTATATTTGCAGGGGGTAGGGTATGGAATAATATTCTCCTATGGATCCACCAATCTACGGTTTTACCTATAGGCTATTTAAGAATAAATTACGCCACTATCTGTTATATATCAAGGCGATTGAATGAATGTTTCTCACTGCTTTGGGTGTTTAGTAAAGTTCTATAAGTTAAATTATTCTAGTTTTGTTTAATTCCTGTTCCCCAATGTAAGCCTGCTGTCATGTGTTACTGGAACTTTTTTATTTCATCACCTGGGTGGCCCTATTTAGTGGGATCGTCCATCCCTTCAGGGTCCTCCACTTGGTAACCGAAACGTTGTTGAATGAACACTGTCATAATTGTAAAATATGTTGTGGTCAAAGGAAAACTAAATTGAATGGAACTGAATTGAATTTAATACATACATACATGCATACATACACACACATATATATATATACATAGGCATACATACACACATACATACATTATTCACACAAGAAATGCGGCTATTGCAATTATTAGGCTACTCTTGCTACCGTTTTAACCGAAATTGGTTGGTTGAAATTCTAGTCGTGAGCAAAATGAGTCTTTCGTTAGTAATCCCTTCGAGCACAACCCGACTCACTCCAACAACTCCAACTCGTCTTCCTTTAATTTATACTCCCATGATCAGGCCTACAAGCAGTTTAACCTCTGAACCCCGACCTGGGACGCCTGATGGGATTTTGGTCAACATCAGTCGCCCGACTCCTACTCTCTGGAACGTCACGAGTCCTACGCCCGCTGGGGAGAAACTTTTTCCGTTTTCCATACGTAAGTCTGCTAGGTCTTTATTATAGTCGTCGTCATCATCGTCGTAGTTGTCATCATAATCCTCATATTTGACGTCGTCATCATCATCACCATCATCGTCGCCATTACTATAATCGTTGTCGTCGTGATCACATTTGTCGTCGTCATCATAATAGTCGACGTCATCATCATCACCTTCATCATCGTCGTTGTCATTATCATGATCATCCTACTCATCGGGGTTATCATCGGCATCGTCGTCGTCGTCGTCATCATCATCATCATCATAACAACCCCCACCTCATCATCAATCACTATCATCATCATTATTATCATCATCGTCGTCGTCATCGTCACCTTCATCATCGACATTGTCATCATCATCTTCATCATCGTCGTATCATGTTTGTAATACGCCTTAGCTGTTAATGTTTAATTGTTATACGGAATTAACTGGTAATGTTTAATTGCTATACGACGTCAGCTCTTTAACGTTTAATCCTGATAGGCATACAGGTTAGCTGTTATTGTTCAATAATTGTTCTACGATAATATGTCGTTCCTCTAGTGTTGGCTGTTGCACTGGGCATTGGAGTTCCATTGTTGCTCCTGAGTGCCATCTTCTTAATTATCATCATCGTACAGGGAAGAAAACTAAGGTACTATCACTTTCATTCTTAAAGTCATTTTCATACTCACAAGGACTTTAATTAGTTAATTAATTAATTAATTAAGAATTAAGTAATTAGAGTGATAGAAATGACCAATGTCTAAGTTTCCTCTGTTTGATCCAGAGCTCGAGGGTACGCGTACCCTAAAATAGAATACGTTAAAATACGTACGTACCTTTCAAAAATAGAATACGCTTATGGTACGTATCATACACGAAAATTGTATTTATGGTTTGTTTGCTTAAATTAAATTGAACATTCTTATAATGAGCAATGACGTGGTTAACGTATTTTTGTATTGTTTACGTACCCTAAAATAGGGTTGTTAAAAAACGTACGTACCTTTCAAAAAATAGAATACGTATGGTACGTACCCTCGAGCTTTGGTTTGATCACCCTAATTGAGAATTAATCAATCATCAGTGGCGTACGGAGGTCAAATGCCGCCCGGGGCGACGGCCCAAAATGCCGCTCCGCGCACTTCACTTTGGAAATTTCCATAAAATTTTCTTCATTACTTCCGCAAAAATTTCTGATGACCTTTTTTTTTTTCAAACTTTTATTTTTTCATCCTCTTCCGCTATCGTTGTTATTAGTTTCTTCGAAGCCGCCCTTCCTGCGCCCGTGCCGCCCTCCTTATTACCACTGTATGCTATTTAGTGAATTATTTTTACTTCCTTTCCTCACCTTGTTTGTCTACTTTTATTACTTTCTCTTATACTTTTCCTATTTTTTATGCATTCACTCCTTCTTTTATAATTTTTTCAACCCTATTTTGCCGCCCCTAGAAAAGTGCCGCCTAATTTAAATTTCTCGCTTTTGATCCCCCTGCCCCCTCGGTACGCCACTGTCAATCATATAGCCTAGAGTAGGCCTAATCAAAATTACGAATTTCTTATATTCCTCTTTTTGATCACCCTAATCAATAAATTAATCAATTAGAGTGATGAAAATTACGAATTTAAAATTTCCCTCTTTTTGATCAATCTAATTAAGAATAAATTAAATCATTCATTAGAGTCATCAGAATTACGAATTTCTACTTTTCCTCTTTTTGACTGACCACCCTAATTAAGAAATAAATTTGTCATTTAGAGTGATAAAAATGACGAAATTCTAATTTAACTCTTTCTGGTCGCTCTAATTAAGAACTAATTAATTGAAGTCAGAATTACTAATTTCTAATTTTCCTCTTCAGCTCTCAAGCCGGCCAGATCAGAAACCTGCAGACGAAGCTAGACAGCCGAGCCCCGTCTACGCTGATGGAACTGACGTTGCGACGAAATCCCATTCAGATCAACGGTCTGTCTCCAATGACCCCTGGCGAGGAGATTGGAAACCCTTACGAATTGGCCCAGCGGAGTAGAACGGCTTCGGAACCTGTCCGTGAAAGTCCGAACCAGAGGGTCGGACCTTCGGGAAACCTCTACGAAGTTCTGAGCAAGCCGAAAGTTCCGGCGAAACGATTTGGAAGAACAGACAATCGCTGAATGTAGTCTATTGTTAAAGACAAGGAATGCGCAAATTAAATTAGCTACGGAATTATTAATTAATTAATTAATCTCAGGAATTTGATATAGCGCCCCATCAAGAAACCTACTCAGAGGCGATTATTATTATAGGCCTAACTATTATTATTATTATTTTTTTATTATTATTGAGGTAGGCTACATATGATCCCTCAGGATTGCAAAAATTAGGGGATTATTATTATTATTATTATTATTATTATTATTATTATTATTATTATTATTGTTATTATTGTTATTATTATTATTATTATTATTATTATTATTATTATTATTATTATTATTATTATTATTATTATTATTATTATTATTATTTCTTGACCTGAGGTACTTTATTCCCCAGGGGCTTAGATATTATGTAAGGTGAAGCATCTGGAACGGCTTACCTTGTTACCTTGTGCTGTCAGTTCTCTGAACTCTAGCGACCATATAAAGGTTTTCTTGGCATGCTAACAGGGGTTATTACATAGGACATTTGCAAATATATTGTACAGTAGCCTAGGTCCGAATTCTGCTGGGTGTGACGCACCCACTGAACTTTCTCCCTGGTGCATTCGCACCCAAGGCTCTCAGATAGTCGGGGCCTATGATTCAGTATTAGGCTATAGCCTGTACCGCCTCTTTGGAACAAACTCCCGCCTGTGCTACGACAAATATCCGATCCAAACCACGAACTCACCAAAACCTCACCTCTTGCTATCTCTCCACAGGTCTTCCACTCAAAACTGAAAACACTGCTTTTTCACAAATCCTATCCCGATTCCTTCTCTCCCCTCACCTCCCTCGCCATTTCAACTCTTAGCATCATCCACCTTAGCCGTCTGACTGTCTGCCTGCCTGACTCTCTGGATTTTGATCCTCTGCCTATCGATTCTGTTTTGATTAAGCGCCTGTGAATAAGCTGGTTCCCGCGACTTCGCTTTTGTGGGCACTCTAGAAATATCTAGTTTACGATTATAGGATCGCGTGAACGAATAGCAGATACCTGTGAAGTGTGTTTAACACGGTTCTTCCATTTAGTGATTGTAAGTAGGCTATTGTCGCAAAGATCGAAACTTTTGAAAAAATCGACTTTTGGAGTAGAATTCAGCAGGACGTTTTGATGTGTTTGGCAGGCGAGAATAGGCAAGGCTTGGACCTAGGCAAACAGTCGGTCAATGTATTGGGTCTACGTTGAATATCTGATGGTCAAGTCAAAGATTACCTGATTTCTGACGACGGCAGATGTTTCCCTTGGGGCTGTAAGTTCATATCAAGTCTTATTTTCCATCAAATTTGTCAAAATCGTGAAAAACACGTGCCCTGGAAAATTCACGAGCTTGAACAGCTTTTGTAGCTTTACGGTGTTTTTATTTCTCACCATCGACATCTAGCCAAACCGATAGAAAAGATGCGAGACCGATAGACTACAAACCGAACCGATAGAGTACACGCCAAACCGATAGAGTACCAGGCAAAGTACCGATAGAGTACAAGGCAAATAGATAGAGTACACGTGGCCAAACCGATAGACACCAAACCGATAGAGTACAGGCAAACCAAGTACACCCCAAACCGATCAAACCGATAGAGTACAAACCGATATACACGCCAAACCGATAGAGTACCAGGTAAACCGATAGAGTACACTCCAAACCGATAGTGTACAAGCCAAACCGATAGAGTACAAGCAAACCGATAGAGCCAAACCGATAGAGTACAAGCCAAACCGATAGAGTACACGCCGATAGTGTACAAACCGATAGAGTACCAAGCCAAACCGATAGAGTACAAGGTAAACCGATAGAGTACCAAGCCAAACCGATAGAGTACAAGCCAAACCGATAGAGTACAAGCCAAACCGATAGAGTACAAGCCAAACCGATAGCGATCAAGCCAAACCGATAGAGTACACGGTAAACCGATAGAGTACAATCTAAACCGATAGAGTACGCGTCAAACTGATAGAGTACACGCCAAACCGATAGAGTACAAGCCAAACCGCCAAACCGATAGAGCACAAGCCAAACCGATAGAGTACACGCCAAACCGATATAGTACACAAGCCAAACCGATAGAGTACAAGCCAAACCATTAGGTGTAAGGTAAACCGATAGAGTATTTTATATGCTTTTGCACATAAATTGCACTTGTATGGTTTTTCTCTAGTGTGTGTTCTCGAGTGCATATGAAGATCAAGCCGTGAAAACATTTTGTTAAATAACTTACACAGGAGTGGTTTTCTCGTATGTCCGTTCTTTTATGGATTTCACGTATGCTTTTCAAGACTAGATTTCGCTGTAACTGTTTTGTCACATAAATTGCACATGCAGGATCTTTCTCTGGAGTGTGCTGCTATGTGATATTTTTACTTACTTATAGCGTGCAAATGTTTTCTTGCATAAATTGCACAGGTACTGTAATTTTTGTTATGATCATTCAGAGAACATTTTATTTTAAATGCTTTTCAACAAATAATGTAACTATCTGCAAAAGCTTTCTTGCAAAATCTATTTTCTAATTTCTTCATCAACATGGTTTCATATTTTCATCTTGAGATCTGAAACAAAGTAAAAAAATACAACATATGCATTGTCTGTACTACTGTGGAATCTTTTAGGTCTCTACCTGAGTATAAATAAAATTTTATTTGGAATTGGCAAGAGTACCAGATGCTGTCTAGTGCAGGGATTTTGAATATGGAGATCGTAATCTCGAAATTTAAACAGCACCCCAAAAAAGTGAAGTCACAGGAACAAGCTTATTCATAGCCTCATAAATAACATATAAGTGGTAGGCAGGAAAAATTGGTTCCTCATCAAGATCCAAAGGGGCGAGGCAGCCAGACAGTCAGGTGGCCAAGGTGGTGTTTAGAGTTGAAACGGCGAGGGAAGCAAGGGGAAGAGGAGGAATTGAGACATGATTTGTGAAAGAACAGCATTTTCAGCTTTGAGTGAAAGACCTGTGGACAGATAGCAAGATGTTTGTTTTGGTGAGTTTGCAATGCTAGACCTGTGAGATATTTGTCGTAAAACTGGCGGGATTTTGTTCTAGAGATAAGACTTACAAAAAGAAAGAAATATCCCTGATAATGGGAAACTTCAACAATCATATTAACATGATGAAGCAGATATTAAGAAAATGAATACATCTTTATAATTATTTTATTAACACTAACTATATTCCTACAAGAGATAGATATGATGAACTAAACCAAAACAATGCATGAGAATATTATAGACAGCCTAAAAGTGAGGAACCATAACTGTTCACTAGGCCCATACGATTCGATAGTTTTTAAAGATTTATTAACAAACTCAGCAACGTGACTTATCGATATCAATCGCCATGAAACAAGAACTATATCTACCAAGACTCAAACATCAAAGATGACGTCACAACCTACCAATAAATCTATAGGCTAAGCATTGTAAACGAAATTACATTTAAAATTAAAACTAAAGTCTTCTGAACAATAGGCCTAACATTAGAACAAAAGAAACAGTGAAAAAGTCCAGGAATAAGTGAACCGCATAACGAAATTAACACAAAGAAAGAAGCAGGTGCAATGAGAGACATGGGGTAATTAACCCTAGGGCTACCAAGCTTTTTTTGTAACACGGACTACCAAGGGGGTGGGGGTGGTTACCACCCCCTGGATTTCGTGTTTGGTTTTATATATCATAACTTGTAATATAGCAATGGATTCAGCATTCATTTCTGCACAGAATGGTATATTTAGATGTACATTATGTGAATGCACCTCGAAATTACATCACTTTTAACAACGGAACCCCTTAATTAGCAATATTGTATATTATTGCGTACATTTTGTACTTTTTGGATAAACAAATATAAGATTATGTGTGTTTTGAAACTAATCCATGTATAAAAGATACACAAAATCATCCCTACACATGTTTATATAGTATAAATGTACATTCATACATATATATCCATACATATATATCGGTTTACGTTGTAATGCTGTATTCAGCCATTTTCACACAGATTACGCGTATTATTATTTATTTTGATCACTTCCGGTATTCAAAAGACAAAGATGTAGGTATGCAAATGAAGCCCTTCATTCCCTCTAAAGAATGGTATCTTTGTTTCTCTTCCAGGAAAACAAATGAATATGCTACAGACAAAAAACTAAGGGGGGAGTCCTTCCATTCAGCCATTTTTCACTCATATTACGCGTATTATTATTTATTTTGAGCACTTCCGGTTGTCTCAGGTCAACTCAGTGACCATAGAAATGTAGCCCCACATTCCCTCTATAGAATGGTATAATTTGCGTCTCTTAATATTAAATGACGGATAAGATATAGTCGAAAGTCTAGGGGGTGGTATCCACCCCCCGGTACCTCGGGTATATTGGCTATAACTTTTGAACGGTGTGAGATATCATCTCACATTTTACGTCAAAACGTGTGTAAATGAACCCCCTACAGCTACCTAAAAGGTCAAATTTTTATTCCATACGGAACAAGTTTGAAATGAATAAAAACCTAGGGGGTGGCAACCACCCCCTTGGTAGCCCGAGGGTTAATTCATCGTTTTAACGTTCTGTATTATGTAGGCTACACATTATAACACATTATAACACAGTTTATCGTTTTATAAACATGACATTTTACTACCAATGTTCATGACAACTGTCATCAATCCAACTTCCATTTAAGCGAGAATTATAACAATAAGCAAATAATTCAGTTCACGCAAAAACAATAAATTATCTTCATAACACAAACGCACATGCACACATATGCATTGTAGAGTTAACACACAGACTGAAAGTGCAATCTTTTCGAAAAATAACAGATTTCCCTCGTCCATGATAGAGAATAAATAGAGAAAGAGCATGACAACTAAAGACTTGAACAGTCAAATAGAATGTAAAAGTAAGGTTAATTTTAGCGTATTTTATTATTCGCCATTGCATGGGTTGCAGCGTTGGTTGAATAGAAGTTGATTGACGAAAAGAATTCTTGCTAAATAGAAGTCGGATTGATGAAAATAATATTTTTTTAAATAGAAGCGGGATTGATGAAAAGAAGCTTGCTTAAATAGAAGCTGGGTTGACAAAAAAAATTCTTAATGAAATAGAAGTTGTATTGATTAAATTAATTCCTGCTTAAATAGAAGTTGGATTGATTAAACAAATTCGGTAAAACCGTAGTTTAGGTAGGTAAATTATTTAAGTAGTTTAGGCTGGGACTATTATTACTGACGGGATACGCAGCGGCAATATGTCAGCCAATCAGAGATCGTCTTTTCTGAAACATCGCGGGCGATGTATGTGACCATCTATTTTTATATTACACTGTCATCCGGGCACTCAGCAGGTAAATACTCTCGACGGAGCAAACGCAAAACAAAGCCAAATAAATCATTCTCGACTTTGTTTCAGTAACTTACAAGATACATACGTTGCAAATTATTTTATTGAATTAAGTCGCTTTCGTTTCGTAACGACAATCGTCCAGAAAAGAAACGGGACTAAAACTGATCTGACCTGCAAAGGTCCCGGATGTAAAATCAGAGTCACAGACATAATCTAGGGCAATGACACAATTTGCGTCCGTTTCGAATCCCGTCAGTAATAATAGTCCCAGGTTTAGGTTGGTAAATTATTTTTGTATCGGAAACATGTAGTTGTTAATCAGAGTTGTATTGTCTCGAGACACTGTCTCGGTCTCGAGACGTCTCGAGACAGGTTTTTCGATGTCTCGGTCTCGGTCTCGGTCTCGGACCTCACTGTCTCGGTCTCGGTCTCGGTCTCGGTCTCGAGATCATTTCTCGACTTTTTGGAAACTGTCTCGAAACGAAAGTCTTGTCTTTTTGGAAACTGCCTCGAAGCGAAAGTCTTGTTCTCTTGTAGAAGCGGTCTCCAAAGTTCTCGTACAAACTGTATTTTGTTCGGAACTTCGTACAGTATTGCGCTGTAAAATTGTCTTGTGCCGAATGGATAACTAGTTAATCGGAAGTGCCAAAAAGACAGGAAGTTTTAAAAAGCGGTGTTTCTGGTATTAAGATTTAAGAGTATTGAAAAAAGCAGTCTTAAGTTTGCACTTTCAGTCCAAAATTTCCAAATATCTTAAAATGTCTCATAAAGAACCTGAAGTCGTGAAATATGCATTCACGCAGTTTGAAATCAATGAAAACCAAAATTTAAATGGCATGTCGTTCGTCGTTTGTGTAAAGCCAACATAAGCGAAACTCTTAACAACATCTATAGTTTCTCAAGGTGAGTGATGTGACTTATATCGCTAAATCGCTAATAGGCCTAGGGCCTAAATGGAATTTTGTTGGTTTAAATTTTAGAATCATTTAGAAGATCTCTGAATGGCTGAAATATTTAATTTCTTTATAGTTTATACAATTCAGGTGATCGGCTGATTTCAGTGACTTGACCCTTGTATTAGACTTCAAAAGTTGAGAAAAATTGTTTCGGAACTTGGGTCCAATGTGCATTTCACTCGTTTTGAACTGTCTCGAACTGTCTCGGACCTGGTGTCTCGTCTCGGTCTCGGTCTCGAACCCCACTGTCTCGGTCTCGGTCTCGAACCCCACTGTCTCGGTCTCGGTCTCGGTCTCGAGTTTTATGTCTCGTATACAAGTCTGTTGTTAATTTGAAATGCAGGCTGGATTAATGAAAAGAATTGTTTGCAAAAATACCTTGCTACCTTGTGCTGACAGTTCCTTGAACTCTAGCGACCGTCATGATCAAGCCTCTCCATGTCCTTCTGTCCGCCGTCGCATATCTCAGTTGCATAAATAGAATGGATTAATAAAAATCGAATTTAATAAATTCATTCATTCATTCATTCATTCATTCATTTAAGATATTTATATAGCGCCCCTTCAAGATTTCTACTCAGAGGCGCTCCCGACTACAGCGCGGACACTGAATCGGAGTTTCACGCCGAAGCGCATGAGCAATTGCGAGTGAAGGACTTGCCCAGGGTCCCTACGCGGCGGCTTGAGGTGGATTCGAACCCGCAACCCCTCCGGCTGCAAGGCACCAAATATAGCCTACCCCTTGAGGTGGATTCGAACCCGCAACCCTCCGGCTGCAAGGCACCGAACATACCTCTACACCACCGCGCCCCACAAATTAATACCATCTTTTCAATGCCGTACCATACGTTGGTATGAAGGCAGTCTACCAGTGTCCATGATAACTGTCATCAACCCAGCTCCCATTGAAAGAATAATTTTTTATCAATCCAGCTCCCATGAAACAAGTGTTTCAATCAATCCAGCTCCCATTGCAACAATTATTTTCACCAAGACAGTTCCCATTGCAACAATTCTTTTAATCATTCCAGTTCCCATTTAAGAAATTATTTTCATCAATCTGGCTTCCATTTAGGTAGCAATGAATTATCTTCCTCAATCCAGCTTCGATTTTAAATTGAAAGGTAATCCTATAGATCAGGTTGGTCAATTATGCTAATGTCTTCAATGCCGCACTTTATGTATTTAAGTAAGCAGTCTAGGCTTACATTATGTCCATTATAACTACCATCAATCAAGCTTCCATTTCATCGAAAAATATTTCATCAATCCAACTTCCATTTAATGAAAAAATTACCGAAATTCTATTTAGGGAAAAAAAATTTCTCATCAATGGAACTTTTATTTAAGGAAAGAACTATTCTCATGGATCCAGCTTCTACTTACGGAAACAGTCAATTTCATCAATCCAGCTTCTATTTACCGGAAAAATTATTTCGATCAATCCAGCTTCCATTTGAACACAGAAATGGTTTAATCAATTCCACTTCCATTTAGGGAAACAATTTTTTCCATCAATCCAGCTTCCATTTTAAATTGACCATATAATTTACCAACCTAAACAACAAGATTATCCTTTGGAGTGTTGCATGAAACGATTCCGCTTCCTACTGCTCTTCACGCCAGTGATGTTACCACTACTCTACTGACCCACCCCAACATTAACAAGCTGAAACAACGGTTCAACAAAAACTGGGCAATTAAGGTTAATCAATAAAATGCAGAAATAGGCTGATTGCACATAGGTTAATCAATAAAATGCAGAAATAGGCTGATTGCACATAGGGAGGGAGGGGGTAATGTCCGAGGGATTATGTCCTACACCAGCAAAATCGGGAGATTCTGTCAGGCGGGATTTTGTCCGGGGATTATGACCGGGGGTTTATGTCCTACAATACTCTGGAACAGCCTACAACATTGTCCTTAACCCTAGGGCTACCAAGCTTTTTTTGTAACACGGACTACCAAGGGGGGGGGGTGGTTACCACCCCCCCTGGATTTCGTGTTTGGTTTTACATATCATAACTTGTAATATAGCATTGGATTCAGCATTCATTTCTGCACAGAATGGTATATTATTTAGTTGTACATTATGTGAATGCACCTCGAAATTACATCACTTTTAACAACGGGACCCATTAATTAGCAATATTGTATATTATTGCGTACATTTTGTACTTTTTGGATAAACAAATATAAGATTATGTGTGTTTTGAAACTAATCTATGTATAAAAGATACACAAAATCATCCCTACACATGTTTATATAGTATAAATGTACATCCATACATATATATCCATACATATATATCGGTTTACGTTATAACGCTGTATTCAGCCATTTCCACACAGATTACGCGTATTATTATTTATTTTGACCACTTCCGGTATTCAAAAGACAAAGATGTAGGTATGCAAATGAAGCCCTTCATTCCCTCTAAAGAATGGTATCTTTGTTTCTCTTCCAGGAAGACAAATGAATACGCTACAGACAAAAACTAATGGGGGAGTCCTTCCATTCAGCCATTTTTCACGCATGTTACGCGTATTATAATTTATTTTGAGCACTTCCGGTTGTCTCAGGTCAACTCAGTGACCATAGAAATGTAGCCCCACATTCCCTCTATAGAATGGTATAAGTTGTGTCTCTTAATATTAAATGACGGATAAGATATAGTCGAAAATCTAGGGGGGTGGTATCCACCCCTGGTACCTCGGGTATATTGGGTATAACTTTTGAACGGTGTGAGATATAATCTCACATTTTACCTCAAAACGTGTGCAAATGAACCCCCTACAGCTACCTAAAAGGTCAAATTTTTATTCCATACGGAAAAAGTTTGAGATGAAAAAAACCTAGGGGGGTGGCAACCACCCCCCCTTGGTAGCCCGAGGGTTAATGTGCGCACTAGTGAGACGAAATTTTCTCTTTTAAACATCATTGTGGGACGCGATGGTGTAGGGGTATCTCTACCCTCTTGTTTGCCTAACAATTTTCAAAAGTTGGGGGACGGTCCCAAGCTGTTCGAAAGTTGGGGGGACGCGACCCACGGGTCCCATAGGGTGGTTGCGCCTATGGCCTACATGTTGCCATTCCTATGTTCTAAGTCTGTTAAGTTTTGTCTGCCTGATGCAGCACACTAAGCTATTCGCTAGATGACAGAATGATAATTTCTCAAGCCAGCTTCTATTTCCCCTTTGCGTAACCCTTAAATCATTCGCCATTTTGTGGATCAGATTTTCGTTTAAATACAATTTCTAATGCAAAAACTGGTAAGATTTTATCTGTTTGTTTATATAATTCTGCATTATAGCCCCGAAACGTTTGCAATGCAATGTTGGATCATTGTCACTGTTGCTAATTTAATAGTTCGAACCTAATGTTTGAGTCTCTCGCAGGCCCGCCGAGAGGGGGGGGGGCAGAGGGGGCAAATGCCCAGGGGCCCGGCGACTTTTAGGGGCCCGGGCCGGGCCCGCAATCAACTTATGATATATATTATAATAAGATATACAAAGTTTATGATGCATATATGTTAAGCCTTATAAAATATAACGTAACACACGTAACGACAATTTAACGGAAAAGCAAAAAAAAAAAAAGGTCATCAGAAATTTTTGTGTGGAAGTAAGAAAAAATTCAGTTTGTTCACAAAAAGTTAGGGGCCCGTGACTGCTCTGCCTAGGGGCCCGGAATTTCTGTCGGCGGGCCTGGTCTCTCGTAGGCGCTCGCAGTAGTTGAAAGTCCTTCAGACAATGAAGTTACTAGGTGTCGATAGACGCAGTGTCTTGCTGTGAATCGATCACGATAATTAAATCGTTCTAGCGTTCTCAATTATTCGCCATTGGGTTAAACCGTATTTTAAGTTGCTAAATTATTCTAATGTCTTCAATGCCGTACTGTTGGTTAGTAAGCAGTCTACCTATGTGCATGATGACTATAATCGATCCAGCTACCATTTCATCAAGAAATTTTTCATTAATCCAACTTCCATTTAATTTGAAAACAATTACTTTCATCAATCCAACTTCTATTTAACGAAACAAATATTTGTCATCAATTGAACTTTTATTTAGACAAAGAAATAGTCTCGTGGATCCAGCTTCTAATTACGGAAACAATTATTTTCATCAATCCAGCTTCTATTTAATAAAAAACTTGTTTCATCCATCCAGCTTAAATTTACGGGAAAACTATTAGGTAGACGTGTATTTCAGCATATTTTGTTAATTCAATGATTTTCATGACTACTGTAATGATTCTAGCTTCTATATAAGCAAGATTCTCTAATCAATCCCACTTCTATTTAAGCTAACATTATTTTTATCAATCCGACTTCTATTTAGCAAGAATTCTTATCATCAATCTAACTTGTATTCAAGCAAGGCTGAAACCCATGCAATGGCGAGTCTTTTACGACTCTAAACTACACGTTTTTTCATCAATCCAGCTTCTGTTTTAGCAGAGAACTTTTTCGTCAATCGAACTTCCATTTAGGCAAACAATTATTTTTATCAATCCAGATTCCATTGACGCAGACACATAAGAGATGTTAATAAAATGCGCTAAAATACTCAGCTGGCAGCATTGTGAATTTAATATCCTAAAATACACTTTTACCGAAGTTAGATTGATAAAAAATTATTGTTGCTTAAATAGAAGCTGGATTGATGAAACGAATTCTTGGATAAATAGAACGAGGATTTATGGATATGATTCTTGCCAAAGTAGAAGTTGGATTGATGAAAAATAATAATGCTACAATTATAGGCGAATTATTGAGAATGCTAAAATAATAGATTACCTCGATCAGTTATAACCTGGGTCACAGGATTTCAGCACTTGAGGTAACCATTTAAGGAAACACTGGCAATTGAAATATTGAAGCTATGCCTGCTATCAATACACTGAATATTCAACTGTGGATGGAAATCATTATAACCTAAATGAAAGAGCAATAAGCCCTCAGCTAAGAACAATAATGAAATAGGGCTTTATGTCTTAAAGCAAACTATTACTGTGGTGTGTGTCCACAGTTTAACGGCAGCTTATGACAACATAGGCCGTTGCCGCCGACAAAGATTAGTTTTTGGCATAATACTTACTGTGGTGCTGCTGTTCTTCATTTTTATAGGTTCCAGAAGTTCTGTTTAACAAGTGCATGAAGACGAACAACATTATGTTAGAACTTCTCATTGCAGTCATCTGAGAAGGCCTATTATCTCATTGACCTTCATCAAGAACATTAGATTGGATATACTTATCTACAGCTATAAATTTTATCAATTACTTCTTCGTCAGTTAACATCGCAACTGAACAATAACCCAAGAGAGTGCTATTCTACCGAAATTGGATGGCTTCAATACTTCATCACAAACGAGATTTGTGTTCTAGGTGACTAATTTTTTACTTTATCGCAAGAGAACTATTATTGACACATGAAACATGTGAAAAGTTGCACTTGCATCTTCAACCACAGCAGAAAGTATCTATACGTGTGTCTGCTTTCAAATGGACACTGCCCTTGCTGAAGAAAAGCCATAGAAATCCAATTATGTGAAGAATCATTTGCACAGTCTGTTTTTTTTACAAAAGTACATAAGAACCAATTTTGGCAAAAACCACAGAAGCATCAATTACTTCAGAAATCATATGCTGAAGGTGAAATTATGACATCTTCTATGAGAAAACATACAAAAGAACAACCAAGCAAATCTCAGTTAACTGGGAAATCATTGAGTGAAGTAGGTTCGTTGACAGTGCATATGAGAACCCAAACTGGAGAAAAACCACACAGGTGCCAGTTATGTCAGAAAACATTTCCTCAAGGTAGTCATCTGAAAACACACATGAAAACCTGTACTGGAGAAAAACCCTACAAATGTCAGTTATGTCAGAAATCATTTACTTGTGACAGTAAACTGAAAATACATATGAGAACCCATACTGGAGAGAAACCATACAAATGTCAGTTATGTCCGAAATCATTTACTCAGGGTAGTCAGCTGAAAGGACACATGAGAATCCATACTGGAGAAACACCATACAAATGTCAGTTATGTCAGAAATCATTTTCTAGAGGTGATGATCTTAAAGTTCACACGAGAACCCATACTGGGGAGAGACCATACAAGTGTCAGTTATGTCAGAAATCATTTACTCTAGGTATTACACTGACAGTACATATGAGAACCCATACTGGAGAGAAACCATACAAATGTCAGTTATGTCAGAAATCATTTGTTCAAGGCAGTGTTCTGAAAGTGCACATGAGAACCCATACTGGAGAGAAACCATACAAATGTCTGTTATGTCAGATATCATTTACTCATGGTAGTAGGCTGAAAAGACACATGAGAACCCATACTGGAGAGAAACCATACAAATGTCTGTTATGTCAGAAATCATTTGTTCAAGGCTGTTCCCTGAAAGAGCACATGAGAACCCATACTGGAGAGAAACCATACAAATGTCACTTATGTCAGAAATCATTTGTTCAAGGCAGTGTTCTGAAAGTGCACATGAGAACCCATACTGGAGAGAAACCATACAAATGTCTGTTATGTCAGATATCATTTACTCATGGTAGTAGGCTGAAAAGACACATGAGAACCCATACTGGAGAGAAACCATACAAATGTCTGTTATGTCAGAAATCATTTGTTCAAGGCTGTTCCCTGAAAGAGCACATGAGAACCCATACTGGAGAGAAACCATACAAATGTCAGTTATGTCAGAAATCATTTGTCAGAAGCGATCATCTGAAAACACACATGAGAACCCATACTGGAGAGAAACCATACAAATGTCAGTTTTGTCATAAATCATTTACAGTGGTCAGTTCTCTAAAGAGTCATATGAGAACTCATACAGGAGAAAAACCATACATATGTGATCTTTGTAATAAAGGATTTTCACAAATTGGAAATGTAAAGAACCACAGAAGATCCCATCTGAATGAGAAGCAACACACGTGCAGCAAACCTTATCATAAGGGCAGTTCCTCAATGAAGCAGTTTAAACGCCATGCAGGAATACAGCCACATGATCTAAAAATGGAAAGTGAATCAATTGTTAACCTATCTGTTCCATTCATAGCATTAAGTAGAACAGGCGTTATTGATAAACCAACTAAACGTTTGTCAGAAAACAGGCATCCTGATTCTAATGAAAAAATAAGTCCTTTTGTGAAAATTAGTCTTGGAGAATGTCTTTGTATTAGCAAAATGAAATCAGCTGAGGATGCAAAACCATTTTTTGAAAAATCTTTTGGATGTGGTATATGTGGTGAAATGCTTGAAAGTAAGAGGGAATTTCTAGAGCATTGTTCTGGCCATTGCTTTTCTCCACCTGACGACTTGTTTATTGGCCTGTGGTGATTTGAAATTCCAAAAATATGCAGATAGTAATTGATGAAAGATTGACAATAATTATTGTGACTTTATGTAAATAAGATGTGATATTGTAGTGCCAATATACATAGAGACAAACTCTGCATGTCATTTTAATTGTGAAATAGTTAGTCTTCAGGCAATCTGGTGTAGGCTATTCATAAGGCGTTCCCTATAAGCGCTTTGTGTCTAAGGTGTAAAACTACTTGTCTTTTTTCATCGCATAACTGTGAAACACTAAATTTGTTGAAGATCAAATGAAATTTTATACTATAGTCTGTGGATTCCGTAAAGTATTCCGTTGTAACTTCCATTCTTTAAAACTTGAATGATTAAGTCTTGAATCTAACTACATTGATGTCAAAACGTCTGCAGAACTAGATAGTCTACGAAACTGTTATCTGTGCATCATTTTGTGAGACTGTATTAGTCTATACTTTGTCCGTTTTAGTTTTGGCCCTACTTGTATTCTTGATGTAATGAGGAACAAAGTCTGCTACCTTAATTTACTAGTATAATATTAGACGAGGATGTTCAGTTTTCATTAAAAAGTTTAAACATTTCATCAGGATTAGAATGCATTCTGAACTGTTGTTGTTTTGTTGTTTTATGATTTCACGATTCGCTTAATTGTTAGCCTCTAAATAAGCTGTATGTTATAAATTACATATGCTTTTGCGTTTCTGCAGGGAGGCCTTGCTTCACCGAAACTATGTAGGCCTTCTTCTGGTTTTCTGCCTCTTAGGCAGGTTCAAATGTCCGACATTGCCACTCCTCTTGTTGTTCGGCCTCTTCTTTGAGCTTTCAGTAACCATCTGTCATCATCCTTATCCCCTTCCTTTTTCCTTTAACCCTCAGGCTACCGAGTTTTGTTGGAACACTGGCTACCAAGGGGTGGTGGTTACCGGGAACAGGTCGATAGTCCGAAGGTTCGATAGTCCGAAGGTTCGATAATCCGAAGGTTCGATAGTCCGAAGGTTCGATAGTCCGAAGATTTCATGGTAAAACATATAGGCTATGTAGAAATATATGTTTATGGGTAATCCCGTATTTTACGTTGATATATTCCTTGTCCGAAGGTTCGATAGTCCGAAGGTTCAATAGTCCGAAAGTGTCATGGTAAAACATATATGTAGCCTATATGTACATAATATACAGGGTGGGCCAGCATAAATGCACCGACTTTGGATGCATATAACTCAGCCAAATTTTGTACATTATTTATACTTAATGCGTGAAATTAAAGATATTTCATTCTAGTATTAAAATTCAAACACATTTGTTATTGTAGCTTTACCCTACATGATGTAGATCGTGACATAACAACAATCATCGTTTTTGCAGTAACTAGCTAATAAAATAATTCATGACAATTTTTACAGTAACTGCACACACAAAATAAACCATATAGCCAGAAATTTGTGCAGCACAGCAAATTAATTATTAATTAGGAGATAGTCTGTTGCAATCCTTTCTAGTCAAATGAATATTCAATATGTCTACCACGTGCTGCAACAGGGACACACGAGCAATGTTAGCGGGTGTGAGCGCAGTACGTACCGATTCGCGTGGTTTCCACGCGAAGTTCCTGTTCCGTATCAGACGATTCAACGTATTTTTATTTTATCCTCTTTTAGGAAACTCTTTAATAATTTGAAACGCATCAAATCCCTTATCAGTTAGCAAAATTCAGATCAAAACTTGATCATCATCAGATCTGTCAACGGCGCCATATTTCGTCACTAATAACAACAATATGGTACCTAGCGCTGTTTCAAGGATTTCCTTAAAATTTGAAATAGTACCAGTTCGACTTTCTCAAGGCTAATACTAGAGTGAAATATCTTTAATTTCACGTATCAAGCATAAATAACTTATAAAAATTGGCGGAGTTATATGCATGCAAAGTCGGTGCATTTATGCTGGCCCACCCTACAATATATATATGTGTATGTACATGTACATTATATGTATATATATATGCATGTATATGTATCTATACATATATGTATATATTTATGTATGTATATAATGTATAAATACATATATATACATGTATATATACATGAATACATATATATTAAGAATATACATATATTAGTTCTATTCAATATATATATACCAGGGATGGGCAGTTTTCCTTTAATTGGTGTAATTGAAATTACGTAATTTGAATTACAATTGTAATTGGTAATTTGTAATTTGTTGCTCTGGAATCAATGTAATTTGTAATTTGTAATTGAATTACATTTTTTCATGTAATTTGTAATTTCAAATTACATCTGTAAGATCAAATTACTTTGAAAAGACTAGAACCAGAGACTCCACAACCAGACCAGTTTTGAAAGTATCTTTTCCTTTTCTTGATAACCTTCACTATAGTATTTCTGGAATGAAAAATAGTAACACTGAACTCTGAATGCTTTAACAAAATTGGAGCCATTATCAGAAATGGTAGATACAATTTGGTCATATGTCAGACCGAGATCATAATGTATTACATAGATGAGTTGCGCTACTCCATCACACGTGTGTGATCCAACAAAACGTCTGCATGCTAAGGTAACTGAGCGTCGCTCAAATGCACATGCATCGATCCAGTGACAGGTTACTCCCATGTAGGCCTAACTTCTGTGTTTAGTAGACCAGGCATCTGCAATTAAAGATATTATTTATACAATTTAATTCTGCACTTTCTTCATCTGCGCTTTTACGCAAACTCATAATTGTTTTGCAAGCATGATTGTAGGGTCAAACAGATGCCGATTATCGGATAACCTGTTCGAGCAGTTGCTACTTCTTAGAGAATATTAAATAAACAGTTTCAAACACTCTAATACAAATGAACAGTGGAAATAAAGCATGTGTTTGACTGAATTTCTTGATCCCAACTATGCATGTAATTTGTAATTTGATGTAATTGAAATTACGTAATTTGTAATTTGTAATTTCCCCAAAATTTCTAAAGTAATTTGTAATTTGTAATTCAATTACATTTTCCCAAGTAATTTGTAATTTGTAATTCAATTACATTTCACTGTGTAATTTGCCCATCCCTGATATATACATATATATATATTATATACACACACACAAACGTATATATGTATATATACATATATATATATACAAACATACCTATGCATACATATACACAAATACATATATATGTACCTATACATATATATACACACATATATATATATATATACATAAGTACATATATACGTAAATACATATATATACATATACATGCACATTGTACATATACACATACATATATACATGTATAGTATTTACATACATATATACATATAGATACATACATATATGTATATACATATATATACATATATGTATTATATACATATGCACACACATATAATTATATATATCATATATATTATATATACTTATATCCATATATATAGGCTAACATATGTACATGTAGGCCTATATATAAATATATATACAAACATATACGTATAGGCCTACATGCATATATATACATATAATGTACATATACATAAATATGTACATACATAATGTTTTCCCATGAAACTTTCGGACTATCGAACCTTCGGACTATCGAACCTTCGGACTATCGAACCTTCGGATTATCGAACCTTCGGACTATCGAACCTTCGGACTATCGAACCTTCGGACTATCGATACGTAACCGTGGTTACCACCCCCTCGATTTCGCGTTTGGTTTCACATATCATATCTTGTAATACAGCATTGGATTCAGCATTCATTTCTGAACAGAATGGTTTATTTAGTTGTACATTATGTGAATGCATCTCGAAAGGGTAAACCCGTAGTTTAGGTTGATAAATTATTTTATATCGTCAGATTAAAATGGAAGCTGGATTAAAGAAAAAATTGTTTCACGAACTCGAAGTGGGATTGATGAAACTATTTATGTCTTTAAATAGAAGTTGAATTGATCGAAATAATTTTTACCGTAAATAAAAGCTGGATTGATGAAACTAAGTTTTTGATGCAATAGAAGCTAGAATGATGAAAATATTTGTTGCCTTAAGTAGAAGCTGGACCCATGACAATAGTTCTTTGCTTAAATAAAAGTTCCATTTATGAAAAATATTTTGTTGGTTAAATAGAAGTTGGATAATTTTTTTCATTAAGTGGAAGCTGGATTGATGACAAAAAATTCACAATGAAATGAAAGCGGGATTGATGATAGTTATCATGGACATAGGTAGACTGCCAACGTCAAGGACGGCATTGAAGATATTCAAATAATTTACCAACCTAAACTACGGGATAACCCTCGAAAGCAGGGGCGGACTGGCCCGCCGGGAAACCGGGAAATTTCCCGGTGGGCCCCCGGCCCATGCTCAATTAAAATCGACTGACCATGCTTATGATCAGCACGTTAAATTGCACTTACTTACATGTCTTTTGCCTAAAGACGGGTAGCATATGACGCCACATAATTTATAATCTACTATTCTACATGGCTCTAGCATGTAAAGAATACATTCTTTATTGTAATCTGTACAACATCGGCTGGATGAGGCCCTATGCATGGGGCGAACCCTCCCCCACGCTCCTTCTGGTTGCATAACGGTGCCCCGCAGACCAGACCCACCCATCATGGCGTGCTGCCAGAACGGGCCACGGGCCTGGCTTGGCCGAGGTTTAGTTCTTTTCCTAACCCCAATAATGTGCTTCCGCACGTATTGTTCTGTCTATCTTAACATAGGTCTATGTAAGTCAGGAGGGGCCGGAGGGGTAGACAGACAGCATCGACAGGCCACGGAAGATTGACATGACCTTGAATTGACTCTCACTCTCCGAGGGATCACCTAAAAGTTCCAAAGTGCAATAATCATCAACTTATAAAACGCATGTATGGTCAATGAGTCATCCTCGATATGAAACCCCACAGGCTTAAACATATCCGTCGTCACATTCGGCCTATCAGGCAGCTCATCCCCAAGAGTTTGTAGTAGACTCTATATCTCAAATTTCTAGCACAGTCGACATGTAAAGTTCTAAACCCAAATCACAGCGTTTAATTTTCGATAAGCATAGGCCTATACGTGTTTAAAAAATTGGCTTTCGGTTTGGAGATCTGCATACTGGATTAAACTGCTATCCAAAGAAGACTATTTGGTAATTGCAAAATCAATTCACGTTCTTGAAATAAATAACAGCAAATCGTTAGAATTATAAAAATTAGCAAATTCAGAATTGGCCTATGCTATAGTCAAATAACACAGATGGTGCAATGTTAGACAACCAGTTATAGTTTGATATCACTGCTAAAGGTAGGCCTAATGCCTTTTTCTTCAGCTGATTGTGATAGAGTATTCAGTCAAATGCATCTCTATAACACCTCTAAAAGAAACGGGTTGATCGCTACATCTGTAAATGACTTACTAATGATTGGTGTAAATGGTCCACCTTTCGCCCTATGGAATGCTGAGAAGTACATGTACATGTATGTTATTAGTTGGTTGAAGTCGGACAAACATAGTGCCCTGCACAATGCTACATGCTTCCCAAGGACAGCTGAATGATCCAGTCATAGTTCGAAATTATTTGATTAATTAATGAAAATATCAATTAGTCTTCCTCGTTGTTTTCATTCATACCATGGCCACTTCAGTGGTTAAGTCATTTTTGCTATTAGATATTAATCTTCTTAATAATTATAAAACTAAAAAGTTTTCCAATAAAAGTAGGCTACTGTGTTCTTCATTGTTCAATTTTTGACACAGCTAATCGTAATCGTAATCGTAAACTCGGAACTTCTACAGCGCCCACAAAAGCGAAGTCGCGGGAACCAGCTGATTCACAGGCGCTCAATCAAAACAAAATGGATAGGCAGGGGTCAAAATCCAGATAGTCAGACAGGCAGGCGGCTAAGGTGGATGGCGTTTGGTGTTCAGACGGCGAGGTAGGCAGGGAGAAGTGTTGGATTCAGGGTAGGATTTGTAAAAAAGCAGTGTTTTCAGTTTCGAGTTAAAGACCTGTGGAGAGATCGCGAGAGGTGGAATTTTTGGATCAAGTAGGCTACGAACTATCACAATCACTACAATCTACGTAGGCCTATAGCCTACTGGTTCCAGTTTTTAAAGAAATTCTGGTCTGGACATCCGGACATCGCCAATTTTTCAACCCCTCAGTTCAAATTTAACAATTCTAACCCTGCAACAGTGTAGACGGCCAGGCCCGAGCAAGGAATTTTACCACAAGTCTTTGCTATAGGATGCTGCTACTATAGACTCATTTTCATGATTTCCTGAACCGACTCGCTAGGCCTACTGACCAACGAATCGTTGAACACTATTCAGTGCAGTTCAAAGGTCGACACGCTGTTGAATACTATTACTTGTTTTCGTAACATTAGTAACGGTGTCACTGTTAGTCTGATACAACCGACTTAGGCTACGCCCCCAATCACCCACGCGTGATCGGGCCCTTAGGGGACCTGTTTCCCGGTACTAATTCTCAGCCCAGTCCGCCCCTGCTCGAAAGTACATCATTTTTAACAATGGAACCGATAATTAGCAATATTTTCTATTATTGCGTAGATTGTGTACTTTTTGGATAAACAAATATAAGAGTATGTGTGTTTGAAACTGATCTATGTATCCTAGAACATTTTAAACATAAGTATGCTTTATTTGTAACAATAACCTACAAACTAGTCCATAGTCTGTATTAGGTAAAGCGAAATTGTGATGCTGCATTCAGCCATTTTCACATATAACGCGTATTATTATTTATTTTTATCACTTCCAGTGTTCAAAAGACAAAATTAAGTAAGCAAGCAAATGAAGTCCTGCATTCCCTCTATAGAATGGTATTTTTGTTGCTCTTCTACGAAGAAAACTGAATAAGTTATGGTCTAAAAACTAAGGGGGTGGGTGGTATCCACCCCTCTGGTACCTCGGCTATATCGGGTATAACTTTTGAACGGCGTGAGATACCATCATGTTGTTTACCTCATAATGTGCGCCAATGAATCTGCTACAGCTACCTAAAAGGTAAAAATTATATTCCATATGAAGAAAAATATTTATGCATAAAAACGTAGGGGGGTGGGTGGGTGGTAACCACCCCCTTGGTAGCCCGAGGGTTAATGACCGTTCTTAGTAGTGAGTCCTGGATTCCTGGGACTATTATTACTGAATAGTCCCAGGTGAGTCTCCTCTCAGCGTGTGTCTGATCCATTTCCTTTGTCGCAATTTTATTGTGCTTATCAGGGCTCTTTCTTCTCCAATTCTTCTCACAACTTCTTCATTAATTTTTTTATATTTTGTTTATTTTATTTTGTTAAATTTTGTTATACGTTCTGTCTTTATCCGGTCTTCATTCATCGACACTGCAAACCTGGAAAACCGTGCTTTCACTGTCTCAGGACCCTCAGAATGGTTCTAGGACTATTCATCAAAGTCCTTTTCATCAAGGGACTGTTCATCATCAGTGGCGTACCGAGGGGGGCAGGGGGCGAGTCGCCCCGGGCGGCACTTGAGTAGGGGCGGCAAAATAGGGTTGAAAAAAATAAAAGAAGGAGTGAATGCATAAAAAAATTGGAAAAGTATAAGAGAAAGTAATAAAAGTAGACAAAGAAGGTAGGAAAGGAAGAAAAATAATTCACTAAATAGCATACAGTGGTAATAAGGAGGGGCGGCACGGGCGCAGGAAGGGCGGCTTCGCTTCTAATAATAACGATAGTGTAAGAGGGAAAAAGCAAAAAAAAAAAAAAAAAAAAAAAGGTCATCAGAAATTTTTGCGGAAGTAACGAAGAAAATTTGTATGGAAATTTCCAAAGTGAAGTGCGCGGAGCGGCATTTTGGGCCGTCGCCCCGGGCGGCATTTGACCTCCGTACGCCACTGTTCATCATGAGAACATTTGATTGTTTTAACGTTCTATATTATGTACGCATTATAACATCGCTTCACCGTTTCATACATATGACATTTTAATACCAATGTCCATGCTAAAAGTGATCAATCCAGATTCTATATGAGCAAGAATTCTTTTCATCATTCCAACTTCTATTTAAACATTAATTCTTTTCATCAATCCAGCTTCGACTTAAGCAAAATTATATTCATCATTCCAAATTCTATTTAAACATTAATTCTTTTCATCAATCCAGCTTCGACTTAAGCAAAATTATTTTCATCATTCCAAATTCTATTTAAGCAATAAGTAGCCTAGTTTTATCAATCCAACTTATACATAAGCAAAAATTCCTTTCATCAGTCCAGCTTCTATTTAAGCAAAACTTCTTTTCATCAACCATGCAATACCAGAGAATCTTGATGAACCGTCCTTTGATGAAAAGACCTTTGATGAACAGTCCCTTGGTGAATCGTCAATGATGATAGTCCCTTGATGAATCGTCCTTTGATGAACAGTCCGCATACCCTCAGAATGGAACAGTCTTCCAACTTCAGTTCGACAGTGCACATCTGTTGCTCAGTTTAAAACAAAAGTACAAACTCATTTGTTCACCTTGCACTATTACTAAGAATGTAGCGAAACGCGCTGTCTTGTTAAAGCGCGCTATAAATGTTCAGTTGTACTGTATTGTATTGTATCATTCTTATCTTCAGATCCCTATTTCGTTTTGTGTAAACCTACTTCCCCTTAATTTCTATCAATTCAATTTAACTTGAGTCGCGAATTCTGATCATACTTTACGTGGTTAATAAAAGCGCCATAGAATGCATAAACATATGGCCGGGTGAAGTAAGGGTAAACGTGTATCCGTCATTGCATGGTTTTCAACGTTGATCGAATACAAGTTAGATTCACGAAAAGAATTCTTGCCAAATAGATGTCAGATTGATGAAAATAATTTTGCTGAAATAGAACCTGTATTGATGAAAAATAATTCTTAAATAAATAGAAGTTGTGCTGATGAAATATATTTCCTGCTTAAACAGAAGCTGGTTTGATGAAATGAATTATTGCCTAAATAGAAGCTGGATTCATGAAAAGGATTTCTGCCAAAGTAGAAGTTGGATTAAAGAAAAATAATAATGCTACAATGGTCGAATAATTTACGATGCTAAACTACACGTTTACCATGAGGTACATCCGACTTACAAAATAAAGTACAAACTTCTGCGATGACAGCAACAGAGGCGCATTGTCTAAAGTCCTTCCTAACATAATAATTATGCAGACGTCCCTGGAGCACAGATTTTTTTTTCAAATAATGATTTTTATTTTTAAAGTAAAGCAGTTTGGTTCCAAGTTTCCAAAGAACACTGCATGCCCAGTCAAGAGTAACTGCAGAATAACAAAATTGAGAACAGTACGTGTTTCATAAATCCGCATCTTGTTGAAACATTTCATCGCAAATTCCACACCCATATCGTTTCGCCTGGAAAGGCTCAATATCATCAATCCGTTATTTCCACAGAATTTCATACATTAGTTGTTATCCTTGGGGTGGTTTCTGGCATGACATAGCAGACTATCAGACCTTCCAAATCGTTTGTGGCATAATTTACATTTGTATCGTTTTTCTCCTGAGCCTATACTTGAATGTCTATTTAAGTGGCCCTTTGGGTAAAAGCCTTGTTGCATGAAAATTATAGTTTTATTCCAGTGTGTATTCTGTTGTGGCTTCTACAATTAGGCCCTATTGCTACATGTAAAAGATTTGTGACATGCAATGTTCCCTCTAGGTGCGCAACAGCGCGGCCGCGCAGCTCAATAGCCTACAAAAATGCCGCGCAGCAGGTTCAAAATTCGGCACACAAGTTTTGGTAGTAGCCTAAATACATATGATGAGCTAAAGTTTCGTTTGACTGGCCATTGAATTATTAACATACTTAAGCCATACATCCTCTTTGTTGGATTCTAACATGTATGAGTCCTGATTCGCAAAAACCCGGTGCTTCGTTCATGGTATTGAAGTTGATTCTGTGGTTAATTATAACGAAACTTTGAACTTCATTTCTGAAACTCTTAGTGGACACGTGCTGGTGATCTATGAATTCTTATTCTGCAAAAAAGGGAAGTATTTCTATGAAATTCACGTACGTTTTCTGAATAAGTTCCTTATCTTCTGTAATGGAAAATTTGTAGGTTTTCGATAAGTTCGTTGTGAAGCAATACTCGCTGCAGTTGGAATGATTTTCCATGTGTGGAGAATTTTTCTAAAATTCTGTGGCTGTGGTCAATAAAACTCTCCATCACATCTAGAAATCAGGCTTTCATATCTGTCAAGGAAAGCAGCTGATCTTCAAAGAGCACAGCAAAATCATCATTCACTGAAGAATAACACGCATGGAAACAGTGATCCATAAACTCCTTTTCAATTTCAAACATTTCATTAGAAATTCCACATCCATGTGGTTTAACTAGGAAAGGCTGAATATCAGCAACAGAAGATGATCTATTTTTTCCAATATCTTCCAGATTTTGCTTTTTCTCCTCTGCGGGTTCTAACGTGATTGATGCCTTATCAAATGCTTTTTTACAAAGTTCACATTTGATGAAAAATATTTCGGTAAACGTGTAGTTTAGCGTCGTAAATTATTGGCCATTGCATGCGTTTCAGAGTTGGTCGAATACAATGTTGGATAAAGTGAATGGAACTTTTATGTAAGCAAAGAACTTTTCCCATGGGTCCAGCTTCGACTTACGGAAACAATTATTTTCATTATTCCAGCTTCGATTGCATCAAAAACTAAGTTTCATCAATCCAGCTTCTATTTACGTTAAAAATTATTTCCATCAATCCAACTTCTATTTAAAGACAGAAATAGTTTCATCAATCCCACTTCCAGTTAGTGAAACAATTTTTTTCTTCAATCCAGCTTCCATTTCAATTTGACAATATAAAATAATTTACCAACCTAAACTACGGGATTACCCCTAAACTACGGGTTTACCTTAGCAACGTAAATTACGGGCTTACCTGGAAGATTAAACGGAATTTGTAGAGTCAAATTTTCTCCTTTTCCAGATCTTAAAAATGGCGAACACCTAAATTAAATGTATTTGCATTCGAAGTTGGATTACACGTGATCGCCTCTGTCCTCTTGCGAATATAAATTCATTGGGAACAGGTCGATAGTCCGAAGGTTCGATAGTCCGAAGATTTCATGGTAAAACATATAGGCTATGTTTATGGGTCATCCCGTATTTTACGTTGATAAATTCCTTGTCCGAAGGTTCGATAGTCCGAAGATCGATAGTCCGAAAGTGTCATGGTAAAACATATATATATATATGTATATGTACATATGTATATATACAGTATATGTATATATAGGCCCTATATGCATGAATATGTATATATATGTATATATATGTTTGTATATGTATTTATATCTATATATGTACATATAATTATATGGGTATTATATGGATATATATGCGTATATATATTTATATATACGTATTTATATATATATTTACAATGTATATATATGTACATTATATGTATATGCATATGTGTATATATTTATGTATGGGTATGTGCAAGTATTATACATGTATAATTGTATATACATATATAATTACATATATATATATAATTAAATATAATTAATTAAATATATATATGTATATACATATATATGCATATATATATATATATACATATATACTTACACATACCCATACATAAATATAAACACATATAGATATACATGTATATGTACACTAGGGTGACCATACGTCCCGGTTTTCCGGGACATGTCCCGGTTTTATGTTGTGTGTCCCGGTGTCCCGACGACTTGTGCGAAAGTGGAAAATTGTCCCGGTTTCTGACAGAACCAGCTGGCACTGTTCAATGTTGCAGTTTTATACATTGAAGGCGATAATGCAACAGTTGTCACAACAACAGAGAAGCTCAAACTACTTACACAGAAACTTAAAACACGCAAAGATGACAAAATTTAATTCAATATGAAAGTCAAGTCAAAGGTTAAGCCGTAGTTTGCGTTGGTAAATTAATATGATGGTTACAATTCCGTGAAAGTAGAAGTTGGATTGATGAAAATAGTTTCGTGTGAAACTAGAAATTGCGTCGATTAGCCTATAGGCATAATCATACTTGCGTAAAAAGAAGTTGGATTGATGACAGTTATTATGGACATTGGCATTAAAATGCCATGCACGTGAAACCATTTAACGATAGGGCCTATGCTATAATGCGTACATAATAAAGAACGCTAAAACGATAGGCCTAACCATTTTTTGCATAAAAATGAAAATTGGATTTATGAAAATAATTCTTTGCGTAAGTTTTGCTTATGGGAGCAGAGGCCCTTCAGTCCCCCAAAAAGCAGAAATCCGGGCCCACAAAAATTCTGTCCCTCCAAAGTTATGTAGGGCATACAGATTTTCGCCTCTGACTTTGAACCTCTTCAAGTTATTTGTGTAGTATAGCCTACTATAGTAGGCATATACTACAAGTAACTATATAGTAACAATTGACTGTAGAAAGTAGGCCTAGGCCTAAAATAGGGCTAGGCCCTCCTGCAGTCCAATACTTAAATAATTAAAACTTTTAGTTTTGCTAAAAGTGTCCCGGGTTTTGATGGCTAGTAAATGGTCACCCTAATGTACACATATATACATAGTAAATATGTATATGTATATACATATATATATATGCATATATACATATATATTTGTATATATACATATGCACACACATATATGTATATAATATATACATATTATATATATACATATGTACATATATATATATATACAAATACATATATATTCAAACTTATATTCATACATATATATATACGTATATATATCCATATATATATATAATATACATATATGTACAGATATAAATACATATACAAACATAAATATACATATTCAAACATATATATATATATACATATACATGTATATATATACATAATACATGCATATAATATATACATATACTGTACATATAAAAATATATGTATACATATATATACATATATGTTTTACCATGAAATCGTCGGAATATCGAACCTTCGGAATATCGAACCTTCGGACTATCGATGGTGTCACGACACTTCGTCTACCGACATTTCGTCTACGACACTTCGTCTACAGACACTTCGTCGACCGACATTTCGTCTACAAAGTTATTTGATATTGTCAATTTAAAATGGAAGCTGGATTGATGAAAAAAACTGTTTCCCTAAATGGAACTGGGATTGATGAAAACATTCCTGTGTTGAAATAGAAGCTGGATTGATCGAAATAATTGTTCCCGTAAATAGAAGCTGGAAATCAACCTGGATGCATGGATGAAAATAAGTTTCCATTCAATAGAAGACGGATTGATGAAAATAATCTTGTCAGTAATTAGAAGCTGGATTCCTGAGAATATATAGCACGTTTTACCGAAACTATAAGAAAGAGGCCTCTGTTGATTAGCTGTAATGGATACAGATACACTCATAGAACGAGAATTCGTGACTACAGGCTTTAATATTCGTAAATATTCGTGAATATTAGGTTATTTTTAATATTCGTAAATATTCGTTGATGACGTCACTGTTTTCCTTTTGTTTACGAACTTATATAAGACTACTAATTAAGAACATGTGCAGTGGTTATGCGGCGCTATAGGCCTACTAAGTGCTGTGGTCCTTAAGCTGGTACGCTTAGCCAAATCTGACCCTAACCTTGAGGTACTCTGTGAAAAATCCGACCATGACCAGAGGTCCGGGAATCTATAGTCTAGAGTCAAAGGCGACGAATCTCACACAAGTTTTCGCTTTGTGGTAACATTAATACAAACAAATTATCATTTACGCGCTAAACTGTTTCATGCATAACAATATAGCCTTTGTGAGGCAGAACCAAGGGAATGAGACACCTTGTGTATAATGTTCCAAGCCGACAGAGGGCAAATGATGTGACCCGAATCAAGTCTCTCTCTCTCTCTCTCTCTCTCTCTCTCTCTCTCTCTCTCTCTCTCTCTCTCTCTCTCTCTCTCTCTCTCTCTCTCTCTCTCTCTCTCTCTCTCTCTCTCTCTCTCTCTCTCTCTCTCTCTCTCTCTCTCTCTCTCTCACTCTCTCTCACACACACACACACACTCACTCACTCACTCACTCACTCACTCACTCACTCACTCACTCACTCACTCACTCACTCACTCACTCACTCACTCACTCACTCACTCTCACTCACTCACTCACTCTCAGTCTTTATTCGTCTGTCCATCTGTCTGTCTGTGTGCAGTCTCTCTCCAAGCTCCGAAAACCCCTCACCCAGTATGGGTAATGCCAGTGTTATGAAGAAGATTCACGTTTCAATTATGCCCTTAGCTTAGCGCTTGCCTTTTAAGTCAGAGTCGCTTGACTGATAAAGGAATGAGGGTGACGCATAATGTCGCTGTATGTTGTTTAATATTGATATAGGCTAACTCGTCCAGGCCCAAATACCAAAATCGCTACGCCGTTCAGTGCCAGCCTTAGATATATAATTATAGGAGATATAGGCGGCTGCCTAAGGCGGCATTTTAAGGGGCGGCAAATTCCGGCAAAACACACGATGGTCACTTCCGTCAAAAGATGTCATTTATGAGTAAGGGGCGACATATTTGTCCTTGCCTATAGCACAAAACTGTAAAATACCGCCACTGACGCCACCGGATATAATATAAAGTAGACCCCATAATTTGTATCCTCCTTTGGTCTGTAGACCTACGTGGCTGAGGTGGCTCACACAACTTTCAATCACTTCCATTGCCACTGACCATGACCATTGTGAATGCCGCATGAACGGCCCGCATCGCCTATTGAGACTTGAACAATAAACTATGTGAAGTTATAGGATGAGTAGCCTAATTGTAACGTGTAACTCTTCTTGTTCTAGCGTCTAGTTTTTAGCACTTAATTTTGTACAATTAATCCCTGATTTTGAAGAATTAAGAGTTAAAGGAACTTAAAAAAAAATTAATATTCATTGGCCATTTTAATATTCGTTAATATTCGTAAATTTCTAAAAATCTTAATATTCGAAATATACGCATACTCGTTCTATGGATACACTTGTAGACGAAATGTCGTTAGACGAAGTGTCTGTAGACGAAGTGTCGTAGACGAAGTGTCGGTAGACGAATTGTCGCAGAACTCTATCGATACGTAACCTATTATACAGTAGTGGAGACCGGGGTTGGTTGCAACAAAATTCATATTTTCTTGTGCCATTTTTTTATTTTTGGAACAATATACAACCATATTAGCCCATATATATCCTTTATATCTCAGCACCAAAACAAGCTATAGTGACGATCTCAGTGACTAAAGATGCAACCACAATGGTTAACTGAACAGAGGGCTTCAAAGTGTTGCAACCAACCCCGGGCCGGTGTTGGTTGCAACGACCCTCGGGGAAGGTTGCAACAGTATTGAAAGTAGTCTAATTATTCAATTGAGCTGCACAGCCTAGGTCCTGCTGAGGCCTGTCTACATCATAAGAATGTAATAAATTGATCAAATTCAAAATTAAAAGAAATCAAAGCATCAGTCAAGATAATAATATTATTATACTGTTTTTGCTGCAATAATCGTCATGTAAAATGTCCGATATAGCTAGTCTACATGTACTTCTACCTAGTTAGGCCTATAATAATTGTTCAACATTTAATTAAAAATTGTAGGGCTTTTTCAAGCCTTCAAATTGTAACAAGAAAAGGAAAAAGGGAATGCTATCTGCCGACTGACTCGTTTAGTGCCACCCAATTTTAGGCGGTTTCTTAATTATATCTTACTTTGGAACCAGATATGTTATTGAATTTCTGGAATTACAAATCGAACAGTTTCGTCATCATCAAATGTACGCCTACTCGATTTCGTGGCAAGAAATGTGACCTCCGTTTCTAGATCATCCGACAGTGAATTGTCCGATATACGAGCCACTTTAGGTTTAGGCGATATAGTAAGTAAGTAAGTAAGTAGTTTATTCACCACAAATTATAGGCTGCTCCCTTTAGTGGCACTTTTCTAAGGGCGGAAAGTTCTGGCAAAATACATGATGGTCACTTCCGTCAAAAATATGTCATTGCTTTCCTTGCATATCGCACAAAACTGTCAAAGGCCGTCTCTGCCACAAAATTAGCTGTATTTTTAATTCCTCGAAGTTTGACCAGCACGTAATCACCTTGGTTTAAACGATCATGACGTACAAAGTAATCATCATCATCTTCCACACAACAGTGTTTCAACAACATCATTGGCACTGTCAGATGACCCATCTTGTAGGCCTACACAGAACCGTTTTCCATCATCGTCATAATTTCCGTCATCCATGACTGTCAGATTCTTCACTGTCTTTTCTAAAATTCTTATTTTACACGTTTTGTTGTGTTTTGCTTTTCTTTTGTTCTTAGAATTTATTCGGATAGACGATTGACTAGGCAATTGGTCGTAGACTGAAGTTTCGTCACTTTCTTTTGTTGCATTGGGACTTGTCTAAATTCTATGGTTCTTTTGCTTCTTTTGAGGTTTTTGTTTTTAGAAGCTCTGACTGCTTTAACGGCGTGTTCCTCCTCTAATGCTCTATTGTTAGGAGTGTCTGTGAGTAATTCAGATAGCCCTAATTGTGATGAGCAGGCCAATAATGAACACAGTTTACTTAAATAAATGCATGGGGTTGGTTGCAACATGTTGCAACCATCCTCGAGTAAAATGTTGCAACCAACCCCGAAGCAATGCGTAGACATTGTTTATGACAAATTTTCTCGACAGCGCTGTTTTTAAATAAAATGACTAAATGCATGTTGAAGCCCAATTCATTGTTCAACTTATGGCACCAAACAACACTAAATTGCTTCAAAACATTGAGCTACATTACGAAAAAACACAAAACCGCCAAATTTACTTTTGATTGCCGAAAATAAATTTTGACTTTTTTCGGTAGTTATAATCAACTGCCTGCCAAGAAATTAGGTTACAAGAACCTAAAATATATTCTGTACAAGGTAGGTTATTTAATTGTTCACTGCTATTATTTATCGCTTAACCAGCGCTGGTGTTGCAACCAACACCTGTTGCATCTAGCCCCGGTCTCCCCTATATATACAGTACATCCCCGATTTGTACCTAAAAAATCGTTAAAATAGTCATCTTGTCGTGGCTCAATTAAATTTGAACCCCAGGGAGTAGTAGAAATAGTTAGGTTGAGGAAATTAGCGAAGATAACCAAAGCTCGAGGGTACGTACCATACGTATTCTATTTTTTGAAAGGTACGTACGTTTTTAACGTACCCTATTTTAGGGTACGTAATAGGGTACGTAAACAATACAAAAATACGTTAACAACGTCATTGCTCATTATAAGAATGTTCAATTTAATTTAGGCAAACAGTAACAACCCAGTATACAGCGTAGTAAATTGCTGCAATGCTATATTGTAGGTCTATGTTTATCCAGCATACATTGCACTTAATGCACTAATGTCAAATTATACGTAGGCTATGGGTCGCCGAGTAAACCATAAATAAATCTTCGTGTATGATACGTACCATACGCGTATTCTATTTTTGAAAGGTACGTACGTATTTTAACGTATTCTATTTTAGGGTACGCGTACCCTCGAGCTCTGAAGATAACGATAATCGTTAAAATAGTCATCTTGTCGTGGCTCAATTAAATTTGAACCCCAGGAGTAGTAGAAATAGTTAGGTTGAGGAAATTAGCGAAGATAACGACCTAACTAGAGTAGTGAAGTGTTGTTGACAAAATTTTGAGCAAGGCGGCAAACTGACGGTTTATTTGTAAGCCCCGCAGGATAAGTATAAATTATGATATACTTATCCTGCGGGGCTTACAAATAAACCTTACCACCTTACGGCTTAAAAATGTCTCTGTATCGATAGAAATTTTCTTGTAAGGGGATGGATGTGACGAAAGTATAAGTAGGCGAAAGTATCCGCAGGATAAGTAGGCTATATGATATACTGTCATATACATACCCAGCGGGGCTTACAAATAAGTTTTCCGTCAGTTTGCCGCCTTGCTCAACATTTTTTCAACACCACTTCTGACGTCACTTCCTTGCGGTCCTCTATTAATAAACTTTTTATTGCGCTATTCAATTTCGCCACACCCCTCTCCTAACAAGAAAATTTCTATTGATACAGAGACATTTTTAAGCCGTAAGGTGGTAAGGTGACTAAGGGCTACTATCCAACCAGTGAGAACCATGGAGAACTCTACAAAGGTTCCGCGACAACTCGTCTACAGACTTTTCGTCTACGATACTTCGTCTACCGACATTTCGTCTACAAGTGTATCTCTATCCATTACGGCTAATCAACAGAGGCCGCTTTCTTATAGTTTCGCTAAAACGTGCTATATATCCTCAGGAATCCAGCTTCTAATTACTGAAAAGATTATTTTATCAATCCAGCTTCTGTTGAATGGAAACTGAGTTTCATCCATGGATCCAGTTTGGCATCCAGCTTCTATTTACGGGAAAAATTATTTCGATCAATCCAGCTTCTATTTCAACACAGGATATAGATTTAATCAATCCCACTTCCATTTAGGGAAACGGTTTTTTTCATCAATCCAGCTTCCATTTTAAAGTTACGATATCAAATAACTTTGTAGACGAAATGTCGGTAGACGAAATGTCTGTAGACGAAGTGTTGTAGACGAAAAGTCGGTAGACGAATTGTAGTGACGCCCTCTAAAAGTTAGCCACTGGCAAAACCAACCTCAGCTATCCCCTCTAGTTGAAGGAACTTGAAGCTACGTAAGGTTTTCTAGTGTTAACTTGACTAACATGAACAGAACAAGGTCTATAGGTCAGATTCTACTACAGTCCCTACAATACAGTTATCATCGGCACATAACAATGTCATCCATTAAAAACTAAACTTTCCAGTTAATTGGAAATTGTGTAAGTCAACAACAATTACAAAGAAGAAATCTGTAATTCTAGTCCTGGGTTTTACCACAGGTGTAATTTTAACTAATACTAGCCAATCCACGAGGATTCCCACTAATCGCGGTAGCGGGCGGGAAGCTTGATCTCTCTCCGGGGTCGTGGTTGGGAACTTCATCCCTTCCATCCCAGTCGTGGTCCTCCTCTCCAAGACCATTGAGATTCACGAACTCCAGATTATCCTCGGGACCTACTTCCTTTGACTCCCAATCCTCCGGATTTTTCCCCTGAAACGGCTTGAGCTTATCAATGTAGACTAACTGGCCGGGATTTCTGAACCCTAAATAATACAGGACTTATCTGTCCCAATATTTTCACAGGACCTACGAAATATCGGGGCCACTTCTCTTTTGCTTTGGGTCTTCTCCTGGGATAGTACAACCATACCCAATCTCCAGGTTTAAATGCCGCGGGACGCACCCTAAGGTTGTACCGGGAAGCCCTAACAGTAGCCAGGCGCTGGGTAAATTCCCGTACTTCAACAAAAGCTGTTTTGATTATTCTTTCCTGATCTGTCACACAATGCATAAGATTCAACGGATTTTGACAAGCAGGAAGACAATTTCCCTAGTACAAGATCAGTCGGTAAAGTTACTTCCCTCCCCAAAAACAGTTTACATGGGGTATAAATCCAGTCGATTCGTGTTCAGTTGTCCTGTAGGCGGACATCACAATGGGAAGAAGCTGTACTGGTGAGAGGCTACGTCGAATGCCCAGGTGGCCTCCAGCCATCCCCTCCTGAGCAAGCTCGATCAGAATTGAAAGTCGCTTCGGCGGAGGTATTAACTGACGCCAGAGCACTCGTTCTCCAGTTCTTCCCAACCAGTCTCGACATAGCACACCGTCGATCACTCGCAGTGGTGGCCACTGCGCAGAGGCACTTGACTTCCTCTTAGAGCGACCGTACCTCGTCGTAGGTGGGTCCAGTTTCGGATTCAGATTTCTTGAGGCGATTCCAGCCTAAAGCAGGGTCGTCACTCTGCTCTTTTCCAATTGTCACCACGTTCCACTCGAGCGGGAGGAAATCTTCCAGAGTTTTGCCGCGATCAGCAGTGGGGACCGCATCAATACCTTGGGGTCAATGAGACAGAGCATCAGCGTTTAGGTGTGAGGTTCCTGGATCAGTTTCGTGCAAAATCATATTGGGATAACCCATGTCGCACTCTGTTAACGAGAATGCCTCCTTGTTGTCCAGGAGAAGAGTGCGCATCAGGTCTCGCACGTCAGCGGGAACATCGTCAGCCACTCCCTCCCAAAGGGGCCCCAAGACCATCTCGGCGAGTTCGGATGGGTACAGTTCTTCTTTTACGGAGGAGCAGACGGAAGAGGGTTCGGGAGGCTCGCTCTCCTCCACCACAGACACTTCTTCCATCTGACACTGCACTCCCTTCGGTATTACCAGTGGACGATTTGTTGGATTCAATACCCGAACCATTAAGTCCATCGTCCGATCGGGCAGAAGGGTGCCTGCCACTAGCCTGCCAGATGCGAGCAGTTGAGGTGAATGCCTACTACACGTATCTAAGTATCCTGATAGGAAAGTAGTACATGGCAACTATTTATGTATACATGTATGAATCCCAACACTTCTCTATTATCTTTTCTTTATCACAAATTCCAAATGTTTTCAAATTTTAAGTATGTGGAAACACAATGCAGCACTGGTCAGCAAATAAGTCATCAGGCGGAGAAAATCGATGGCTAGAACAATGCTCTAGAAATTCCTTCTCTACTTCAAGTAATTTGTCACATATACCACATCCAAAAGATATCGACAAAGACTCTTTTGCATCAACAGGAGATTTGAATTTACTAATATACAAACAATCTCCATCTTTAATTTTCGGTAAAGGTCCTGCAATTCCACTACAATCCGGATACATGTTCTTTGAGAAACGTTCATTTGGCTTGTCGATAAAGCCTGTACTACTAACTGTGATGAAATGATCAGATAGGTTAGCAATTACTTCGCTTCCTGTGTTAAGATCCTGTGGCTTTGTTCCTGCATGCAGATTAAACTGCTTTGTGGAAGAACTGATCTTGGTATAAGGTTTATTGTACATTTGTTGCTTCCCAGTTGCACTAGTTCTTCTGTGTTGGCTTAAACCTCCAAGATGGTTGAATCCTTTATTACAAACCTCATATATGTATGATTCTTCTTCTTTATGAGTTCTTTGGTGTGTTTTCAAAACACAATGATAAGCAAATGATTTTTGAGCTCTAACAGAACATAGCTTGTCTTCTCCATATACTTGCTAAAAAGAACAGTACACATTCAATTTTCATATGATTTAAAATATGGAACATAATTTGAGTGACTACTTAGTAATAGATCTTTACTTGCATAAGCTCAGTGTTACAGATCTGTCTCAAAACAGAGGGGTTCGATAGAGTAGTGGTGAGCGTGCCGGACTGTCAATCGATAGGTCGGGGTTCAAATCCCAACCAGGGATTCGAGATTTCTGCTCCACCTGCACCCCATAGCCAACTCAGCTATAATAATACAATACAATACAACTGATCTTTGATATCGCCCTTCTTACTAAGCTCAGAAGTGCCACACGCCTCGACGGCGCAGAAGCAATTATATTGCAGAGCAATTGTGCGCGAAGCACTTGCTCAAGGTCCCTACGCGGACGAATTGAGGTGGATTCGAACCTGCAACCCTCCGGCTGCAAGGCACCGAACATACCCCTACACCACCGCGCCCCACGCTATAATGAGTACACTAGCCCGCACAATAGGTCCGAAGATCAGATGACGATGGAGATGTCTGGCCACCATCCTTAGCTTAAGGGACTGCTCTTCTTCTTTTGTCTGAAGGAAAGAGGGTTAAGTAGTTTATAGAAAGATCCAGAGAGGTTTCACGGGAGAGAACGAAGGTCAGAGGGGAGGCTATTGCAATAAAGACCATGCGATGCAATGATCGAGAAAGCCCGACGCTGTCTAGCAGCAGAGCGAGCATGCGAAACTATGAAGTCACCTCTAGAGGCCGAGCGCAGAGATCGGCAACCAGAGCAGGCCGAGGTTAATAAAGTAAATAGCTTCCAGAGTAAGGTAGGTGCAGTGGCGTACCGTGGGGGGGGGCAGGGGGTGAGTCGCCCCGGGCGGCACTTGAGCAGGGGCGGCAAAATAGCGTTGAAGAAAAATAAAAGGAGTGAATGCAGAAAAAAATTGAAAAAGTATAAGAGAAAGTAATAAAAGTAGACAAAGAAGGAAGGAAAGGAAGAAAAATAATCCAATAAATAGCATACAGTGGCGTAATGAGGGGCGGGGGCGGCCCCCGGGCGCAGGACAGGGCGGCTTCTGACAATTATAGTATAGAGTCTTGCACGGGCAGGAGAGGAAGCCAAGAAAAAAAAGTCATCAGAAATTTTGGCTGAAGTAATAAAGAAAATGTTCCGGAAATTCGGAAATTTCCAAAATTAAGTGCCAAGGGCGGCATTTTGGGCCGTCGCCCAGGGCGGCATTTAAGCTCCGTACGCTACTGGCAACCAGTAAGTCTTCCCCATCCCCCGCCCCATCCACGAACTCTGTAAATAAGTAGGCCTACTTGGCCACCACACTTGTGTGCACCATTGTAAAAACCTATATAGAAATAATCAATATCATCGTATTCACGACCTATGCCAGCCTATAAGAGCTACGCTTAGGCTTATGTGTCAGTAGAGATTGAGCTTGAAGAGATTTGGCAGGGTCAATGTGCACCTCGATTAGCCGCCTGGACTCTGCAATCCATAGAAAGGCTCGGATTGTATGACTTGGAGCGTTCTCGTGTGATCGCGTGTGCTCTTGATCGTCGTCAGATTGCGCTTGTTTGGGTCGTCCGTAGCCTACATGTAGGCTATATCGAAAGCCTACTTGTCTGTTCTGCTCCGATAATTACAAGAGCGTTGATTGATCAGATGGATTCTGTGTGTCAGATATCCTTTGAGATTACTGCAGTTTCTCTGCTAAAGCCTGTAAAAGGCCATCGATTCCTTTCCATCAAAAGTCATGGAATAGGATTACGAAATTGAAGTCAGTACGACAGGAAACTCAATCAATATTGGTTTATCAAGGTTGTTACAGACGCAATAATATTTAACTTTGTTAAATTAAACAGTTTGTTAATTTGGCGTGAACTCTTTTCAGTGCCTAGATTTAAGGCCCAACAACTATTCACCACACTTAGGCCTACTATTCAGTCAAAGTGTTTTGGAGATGATATTCCAGATTCCGGATTATTGTGTATTTCTGTTTATTGAGGTCACTATGCCTAAGCTACATGTAGTTATAACCACTCTAAAGCAGGTCTAGCGTTAATTCAGGCACAGGACATAGGTCATAAGATCCGCTGGTGTGTACCAATAACAAACAATCCCCATCAGTCAGTCTGCAGTCCTAAGCATCAGATACACTGCAAGGGTCGTAAAGTGTACTACACGTCCTGTCATATCCGAATAAGTCGAGTACAGCTTGGACTTTTCCGACAATCTGCCTTTTCCAGCGGTGACTGTGCGCATCGAGAAATGTTTCAGCAAACAAATTGTGACTATAGTTCCTGGAGGAAAAGTTAGGAGATGCCTTTAATTTAATTTAATATTGAAGCAGTGGTTGTTGTAGGAGAGAATGAATTTTTAACGCCAATCTGAATCAAGAAAGACTGTCTGCCAAGGATAACAAGCATCCCTATCAAAACTAAAAAAAGTAAAAGGGTAAAGACATTGTCGTAACTTTTTCTACTGTGACGGTGGTGTCACCAATATCATCCGTCTAAGAACAAAACCTTTAGAGAAACCATTCATCAAATGCAGAAAAACTCTTTGTCTTCCTAATGCCGCATGGCGTCACACAAGAGTAATTCTATGAAACCAAAGCCGTTTTGTAGGTAGGTTAGGCTAAGTCATATTTAGGAAAAGTCACCAATGGAATATATAGGGTGACTAGATAGGTCGAGAACGATTTTGAATGCAGAAAAATGTATGTTATACACAATATAATATGGAAAGTTGTATACTGGAGGATAGGTTGTTCAAATGAGAATGTTACGCAAAACAATTAGATCACTAGCTCACTTATTAAAATTTTAGCGCCAATATCCGTGACGTCATCAAATTAGTGCCAAGCAAACGTCCAGTTAGGCCGAAAACAATAGCCTATTGTACGACCATCATTGTTAATCCACACATAATTAATTAATTAATACAAATTATCATTTAGTATTTAATAATGTTTTCTTTACTCTTTATTACAGCCTCAAGTCGATTAGGCATCGAGCCGATTGGATTTTTCAGAGTTGTCAGAGGTATCGATGTCCATGCCTTACGAAGCCGACGTTTTAACCCATTAGTGTCTGAATTTTTATTTTTTCATGAAAGTATGAAAATAACTTTATTTCTTCCTTGTGAAAATCAGTGCCAAACACTTTTCGGCTTAAAATTTGTTTTTACCATTTATTTGCAATTGTTACTTTCCGTCCCCGTTTTGGGGACGCTAGGCACAAATGGGTATGGTTCATACACGTGAAGTTTCAAGGCTGGCATAAATCAACTATTGAGGTTTCATGCTTCAAGGCTGGCATAAATCAACTATTGAGGTTTCATGCTTCAAGGCTGGCATAAATCAACTATTGAGGTTTCATGCATGTAATCAAAAAGATAAGCATACCAGTAGCTAAACACATAGTTGCAACATCAAACTCATTGTCTGGTATGATTATGATGATCGATGGTCAAGTAATCAAGGAAAACTGTACAATAATGATGACCATATGTATGTCAAGCTGGTTTGTTGATTATTTTGGGGAAAAAATTACTATTATTGCAAAGGCTGTTTATGTGACTATCATGGCAAGAGAAATAGCAGTTCTACAGCAGTTCTAAGTAACAGTTCTTGCCTACTGGAGGAATATAGTGAAACAATTCTGATGAATGTCCGGATGTCCCGATGTCACATTTGCTGCAAATGTTCCTTGCTTTTACACAGCAGACACCACAGCAACGAATCGATTATCTTTTTGATTAAATTCATTCTATCAGTGCGAATATCTGACGGCACTCAATCTACAACAGCTTTCAGTCAAGTAAGAGGAAGGCCAACAGCTGCACGTTCAGCAATCTACTGCTAGTAGAACCCAGTGAATATGTCATGAAGTTCCAACTGGTCCAAGGTCGGCGCATAGCTGGAGCAGTGCGTTGGTATAGGATCCAAGAATTTTATATTGCCACATCCAGTTGATAAGCAACGAGAGCCCACAGAGCACCATTTTCTGGAGATGACAGATATGCTGTATGTGCTGATGTTCTGGTTCATCTTGTAAAGTTATCATGTGTCTGTTGGTATGGTCGATAATATATTCCTGGCCTCCTGGGCGATGTCTGCAAACTTTCTTTCGGACCGTGACACCTCTTCACAGTGTTCAGTGTTTCGGTGCCATGACAATTGGAAGTGTCACCAACCTTGTATCGTTCCAGCAAGTCACCACTATTCCAGATGCTGTATCCAGTCGGTAGCCAAATGTGTCACCATCTGTTTGTTTGATCCTGTCAACAGCACGGGACAACTGCAGTTCTTAGTTGATTGTCTCTAGCTGTTCCGGTGGCTGGATGTAACTTCGTACTGCTTAGAATTCCATCAGATTCAGGCTGGTGAAAAATTGCCAAACAGTATGAATTTGTCATCAGCTGGAAGCTTGACAACAACAGAGCCGCCAGGTCCAAGTTGACGGTCGAACCGTCGATCACTCCAGCCAGCTCCATGACATGGATCCATCTGAATACATCACTACACCCTGGATCATTGGATGGCATATGTAAATTCTTGCATCCCATAAGTCCTTGTCATTCTCAAGTAAAATAATTGTACACTGGCACAATTATTGTGATAATATAACGGACAAAATTTTACTTGGGTTTTGCATGGGACCCAAATGGGCTCCATATGGGTCCCATATGGGAAAATGGGTCCCAAAAGGGCTTCATGTGGGTTTACAGGTAGGGTTGCTCTTAGCATGCCGAGAAAACACATATGTACATATCACTGTAGCTGCAGAGACAGTGAAAGTCACCTATTATAGCTTAGAAGTTGACGGGGTCACTTGTGCCTAGCGTCCCCAAAATGGGGACGGTATGTTCTGGTATAACAAAAAATCAACCAAACATCTACCAACACTCTAAAAACAGTTGCAGATAGCTAAGAGACAAAATAACATAGCGATATACTCATATTTTCGATTACAACGTACTTTTGCAAAATAATTCTAATTTATATTGATAACTTTTAAAAAATTTAAAAATTCGGACAATCGCCATAAAAATCTGTATAATAATATGCACAAACAATAAAATATCTGCTCAAATGTACCCCAAATGAAAGATAATTCAGTGGACTGTTGGTATCAATAGCTTGTAACACTCAATATTGATTGATATTACAAATAACTCTTTCGAAGCAGGCGTCCCCAAAATGGGGACGCTAGGCACTAATGGGTTAAGGTGTTCAATGTCTGGGGTTCGGGATCGGCATAAACAGTTGCCGCCATAATACTCCAAACATTTTCTATTGGTGACAAATCCAGCGAATTAGGCGGCCAGTCCCCCGGTGAGAAATATCCATTGATATTTTTGTTCAACCATTCGACTGAGGCTTTTGATGTGTGTGCACGTGCACCGTCTTGTTGAAATAATCCTTCGTCGTTGTTATGAAACATTTTTGTGGCTTTTAACTGAGCGCAGACTGCAGTTCGCTGGAATGCGGGTTTGACCTCTTTCTCCAGTATCTCATTAATGTAATAACTCGAAGTGACTGAAGTTTTATTTGGAATGATATGAAGTTTTGTTAATCCAAGAGATGTCATGCCTCCCCACACCAGAACTGAGGGACTGAACTTCACCTGTGGAGCGCACGGAACAGAACTTTCTTGTGATCCTCACACAACGTCGTTCTTACTGTTAGGTACGTGGTAGAGTTTGAAGGGCGATTCATCACTGAACATAACACGCGACCAATCAATATCCTTAAACTTCTTCGCGAAGTTTACTCGGCGAACTTTGTAAGCATCAGTTAACTTTGGGACTTTTGTCTCTTGAAACTCTTCCATTTCAGCGTCGTCCGCATATAACGCCTGATTGTCTCTTTGCTTCCAGCAAGGCGTTTGTCTTTTAACCGACGTTCTAATTTTCGCAAACTCTGTCCTCGCCTATATTTAGACTGTTTGATCAGTTTTTGAGCGGCAGCAGTCAGCACGGACTTTCGACCACCGTGATATCGATTCCGCAGCGTCTCGTTTGGACTCTGCTTGTAGCGTTTGGCCCACTTGCTAATCCACGATTTAGAACGACCCAATTTCTTTCCTATAACACTGTAACTGTACTTTTCTTCCAATAATGTAATAGCTTGAGCCCTAATTTGCGATTCATTAAAGGCCGCCATTGCCTAATCGGCGTATTCACTAGTCAATGATAATGCTGCTTGTTTACGTTTGCTTGGCACGAATTTGATGACGTCACGGATATTGGCGCTAAACTTTTAATAAGAGAGCTAGTGATCTAATTTTTTTGCGTAACATTCTCATTTGAACAACCTATCCTCCAGTATACAACTTTCCATATTATATTGTGTATAACATATATTTGTCTGCATTCAAAATCGTTCTCGACCTATCTAGTCACCCTATATTATCCCCTTAGACGTTATGCGCGACAAACAGCTCTGGGGTAAAAGTACCTGGCAGGTTGCTGTATGAGGGTTAATAAGTAGTAACAGTAGGCCTAAACAAAGTATTTACTAACATAGCGAGCAAGGTCCAGCAATTACAACGAACATCTAGATCTGGGGCATATGAAACAGGCTCAACAAGTTTAGAGATTAGATGAAATTGCTAAACATTTCTAATGGACCGGTAACGTAAATCCAAGCAATAAATTAAAATTCAGGAGACAGTAAACTATTTTTTCGTTGAAGAATTAATAAAGATAATTTTATTATGTTCAGTTTGTTAATGACTTCCGTGCTAAGAGGATAAAGTGAGCACAAAATGAACACGTACGGACTTCCATGTCGAACAAGATATGTCACTTCCTACAGTGGCAACCATGTAATGATTGTTAACGGTAGGCTACTTCCTTTTCTTTGAGGTTCTGCCCCTAAACAAGTCCATGAATTCAATAATGAAATATCTCTCTGTGCCGTACTATCTACATGTACTTAACTTCTTTCGACCAGTCTGCTTCTTTTGTCCATTATGAAATCAAACACCATACTATATAACCTCCCTGCATCTTCAATTCCTTTAACTAGCCTTCAGTCAATGTCATCTGGAGTAAGAGATTTCGCATAATGTAGAAGTAGCCATAAATGTGTCTATGAAGCGACTGTGAGTGATATTTTTATTAAGTGCTTTGCTTGATTGCAATTTCTTTCTCTGTACCATTATCTTAACTACTTCTTTGTCTCGTTCTTTATCCATCATCATCGTCGTCGTCATCATCATCATCATCATAAAAAACAACATCATCATCATCAACAACAACAACATCATCCTCAACGTCATCATCAACAACAAGAACAACAACAACAGAATGCATTAACGCCTTCGAACCCTTTTCTTTCCACTAATTCTTCCTTCAAGCACTTGTCTTCTGGACTGAATTCCGAAGAAGTATGTGACCAAACGATTTCATTATTATTCTTTCTTTTCTCCCTGGTAACTACAAACGTCCTCCTCTTCCACTAGTCACACAACACAACGTCCTCATTTTGATGAACTCCAGCTCACCTCGTCGAGTTGTTTCGGCGAAATTGCAACAGCCCTCAGGATTGCAACTTCTGCGTTCCAACATTCCATTTCTCAAATACATACAGTTTTACACTGCATATGAAACTTTAATAATTCTCTTTCTTTTCATCAAGATTCAGCTTTTATTCAAAAGCAGCCTTATACCAGAGTATGCTTCTTTAAATATTCCTGTTGTTTTCGATTTCAGCAGGGCATTTGTATTCATCCATTATTTATGCTTTGCAGAAAGTGGACTTTATTGGGTTTTTTCAACACAGATTAAAATTGTGATAGGGCCTACTTTTCAATATCTTCGTAACCGTCAGTCCAGTATAATAGCAGACGTGAAAATAACACAGGAAAAAGAAGATATTTGGAACAGATGCTGATTTCTTCGTTCAAAGAAAATTGTTTAAAAGTTGCATTTCAAAGAGTTCCAGAAATGTGTCTTTCCCGGGATTTTCACAGTAGTGATCATAACAATGTTCCATAAGCTCCTTTTCAATTTCAAACATCTTATCACACATACCACAACCATAAGTTTTCAAAATTAAATGATTTACATCAGCATTAATTTTCGAATGATCTGTGGAAAGTTGTTTTTCATCTGGACTTGGCTTCTTACTTTGTGTAGAGGAAATTCCTTTTATGGTTTCTATTGTCGATATATCTGAATCACTGCTGTGGAAACTATCAGTCATGCTTGGACGTAATTTACTTGTGTACGACTTCTCAGAGCTGTGGATTTTTGCATGGATCTTGAGAGTATGAATATGCCTAAATGATTTCTCACATAAATTGCACTTATAAGGTTTTTCTCCAGTGTGGGTTCTTGCATGGATTTTAAGAGTAGAAGTCCTTGCAAATGCTTTTGCACATAATTTGCACTTGAATGGTTTTTCTCCAGTGTGTGTTCTTGTATGGTCTTTAAGAGCAGATTTGTCTGCAAATGCCTTATCACATATATTGCACTTGTAAGGTTTTATTCCAGTGTGTGTTTTCGAATGCACATGAAGATGACTAAATTGTGAAAACAATCTGTTGCATAACTTGCACACATATGGTTGTTCTCCTGTGTGTATTCTTGTGTGGCCGATCAGTGAACATTTCCTTGCAAATACCTTTTCACATAAATTGCACATGTATGGTTTTTCTCCCGTGTGGGTTCTAGTATGCCTATTGAGAGCAGATTTCTCTGCAAATGCTCTGTCACATATTTTGCACTTGTAAGGTTTTTCTCCAGTGTGGGTTCTTGTGTGCACATTCAGTGAACGCTTCCTTGCAAATGCTTTTTCACATAAATTGCACTTGTGTGGTTTTTCACCAGTGTGTAGCCTTGTATGGCTAAAGAGAGAAGACCTTTGTGCAAATCCTTTGTTACATAAATTGCAAATGTACGGTTTTTCTCCAGCATGGGTTCTTGCATGGTCTTTAAGTCTAGCTTTCTCTGCAAATGCTTTGTCACATATGCTACACTTGTACGGTTTTTCTCCAGTGTGTGTTCTTAAATGTACACGTAGATGACAATGGTTAGAAAACATTTTATTGCAAAACTTGCATTGGTGTCGTTTTTCTCCAGTGTGAGTTCTCTTATGGATTTCACGAAGACTGCTAGTGGAAAATGCTTTGTGACATAGATCACACTTGTATGGTTTTTCTCCGGTGTGGATTCTTACATGGTCTTTCAGATACCATTTATATTTAAATGCCTTGTCACAAAAACTGCATTTGTATGGTGCTTCTCCAGTGTGTATTCTGATGTGGATTATGAGATGAGCTTTCCGAGTAAATACTTTATCGCATAACTTGCACTGGTATGGCTTCTCTTCACTGTGAATTCTTGTATGCCTTTCAAGAGTAGATTTCTCTGTAAATGCTTTGTCACACAAATCAAACATGTACGAGCTTTCTCTGGAGTGCACCCTTATGTGATCTTTTAGTTCTTTATGCCGTGCAAATGTTTTCTCACATAAATTGCACACGTAAGGTTTTTCTTCAGTGTGGGTTCTTGTGTGGTTCGTCAGTGCAAGTTCCCTTGCAAATGATTTGCCACATAATATGCACATGTATGGTTTTTCTCCAGGGTGTGTCCTTTTATGGTTTATAAGAGTAGATTTCTTTGCAAATTTTCTGTCACATATATTGCATTTGTAAGGTTTTTCTCCAGTGTGGGTTCTTGCATGGTCATTCAGAGAACCTTTCCTTTTATACGCTTTTGCACATAAATTGCACTTGTATGGTTTTTCTCTAGTGTGTGTTCTCGAGTGCATATGAAGACCAAGCCGTGAAAACATTTTGTTACATAACTTACACAAGAGTCGTTTTCTCATATGTCCGTTCTTTTATGTATTTCACGTATGCTTTTCAAGACGAGATTTCTCTGTAAATGTTTTGTCAAATAAACTGCGCATGTAGGATCTTTCTCTGGAGTGTGCTGCTATGTGATTTTTTACTTACATATAGCATGCAAATGTTTTCTTACCTAAATTGCACAGGTACTGTAATTTTTTTATGATCATTCAGAGAACATTTTATTTTAAATGCTTTTCAACAAATAATGTAACTATCTGCAAACGCTTTCTTGCAAAATCTATTTTCTAAATTTTTTTCTTCATCAACATGGTTTCATATTTTCATCTTGAGATCTGAAACAAAGTACAAAAATAAAACATGTGTAATTGTCTGTACTACTGTGGAATCTTTTAGGTCTCAACCTGAGTATAAATAAAATTTTATTTGGAATTGGCAAGAGTACCAGATACTGTCTAGTGCAGCGATTTTTAATATCGAGATCGTAATCTTGAAATTTAAACAGCACCCCAAATAAGCGAAGTCACAGGAAACAGCTTATTCATAGCCTCACAATTAACACATAAGTGGTAGGCAGGAAAAATTGTTTCCTCATCAAGATCCAAAGGGGTGAGGCAGGTAGCCAAGGTGGTGTTTAGAGTTGAAACGGCGAGGGAAGCGGAGGAATCGAGACATGATTTGTGAAAAAACAGCATTTTCAGCTTTGAGTGAAAGACCTGTGGACAGATAGCAGGATGTTTGTTTTGGTGAGTTTGCAATGCTAGGTGAGATATTTGTCATAAAACTGGCGGAAGTTTGTTCTGGAGATAAGACTTACAAAAAGAAAGAAATATCCCTGATAAATTGATAATGGGAAACTTCAACAATCATTATAAACGTGATGAAGCAGATAGTAAGAAAATGAATACATCTCTATAATTATTTTATTAACACTAACTATAATTAGGAGTCTTCATCCAATATTCCTACAAGAGATAGATATGATGAAATATTACTTAAGTGAAGTTTAGGTTGGTAAATTATTATGTAGTTGGTCATGAATTTGAAATGTAAGCTGGACTGGTGAAAAGAATATTGTTTGCATAAATAGAATGGATTAATAAAATTCGAATTTAATAAATTAACACCATGTTTTCAATGCCATAAGGCCTACTATACGTTGGTAAGAAAGCAGTCTACCAATGTCCACGATAACTGTTATCGACTCAGATCCCATTGAAATAATAATTTTCATCAATCCAGCTCCCATTGAAACAAGTGTTTCAATCAATCCAGCTCCCATTGCAACAATAATTTTAATCAATCCAGTTTTCCAATTTAAGCAATTATTTTCATCAAACTGGCTTCCAATTCGGCAGCAATGAATTATCTTCCTCAATCCAGCTTCGATTTAAATTGAAACGTAATCCTATAGATTAGGTTGGTAGATTATTTAAATGTCTTCAATGCCGCACTTTATGCAATTATTAAGTAAGCAGTCTACTAATGTCGATTATAACTACCATCTATGCAGTTTCCATTTCATCTAAAAAAAAATTTCATCAATCCAACTTCCATTTAATGAAAAATTACCAAAATTCTATTTCTAAAGCAAAAAATATTTTTCATCAATGGAACTTTTATTTAAGGAAAGAACTATGGATCCAGCTTCTACTTATGAAAACAGTTATTTTCGTCAATCCAGCTTCTATTTACGGGAAAAGTTATTTCGATCAATCCAGCTTCTATTTGAATGCAGAAATGGTTTCATCAGTCCCACTTCCATTTAGGGAAACAATATTTGTCATCAATCCAGCTTCCGTTTTAATTTGACCATATGAAATCATTTACCAACCTAAACTACGTGATTACCTTTTTGGGAGGGTTGCGGAAAGCGATCCCGTTTCCTACTGCTCTTCACGCCAGTGATGTTACCATTACTCTACCCAACATTAACAAGCTGACACAACGAACAAAAACCGAGCAATTATGGTTAATCAATTAAATGCAGAAATAGGCTAATTGCACAGCGGGGGGGGGTTATGTCCGAGGGATTATGTTCTACGCAAAATCGGGAGATTCTATCAGGCGGGATTTTGTCCAGGGATTATGACCGGGGGTAATCATAATAATTATGTCCTACAATACTCTGGAACAGCCTACAACATTGCGGGGGGGCCGATAGCGCATTTGATAACTCACTGGCGTAGAGAGCGAGAGGTACCGAGTTAGAGCCCGTAGGCGGACGTGCTTTGTGTTTGCAGGCTGTCTGTTCTGTTAGTAGATAAGATTTATGTTTTCTGTAGTTTGAGCTCTTGTGAATTGTTTCAATTGCATAACTGTAAACTGTACCGGTTGCGATGTGTCAACCGGATTGTTTCAATAAAGAAAGAATATTATTATTATAATTGTCCTCAATATGCGCACTAGTGAGACGAAATTTTCTCTTTTAAACATCTAAACACCAAAATAAACATCTAAAAAAATATGCTGTATTCTGGAGCGGTAAATTATTGACATAGCAAATATAACTCACGTAAACAAGCGCAATAATATGAAACGCGACCATATAAGATTCTATCTGTCTTTGTCCAAACCGTCAAAATGGCGTTATCGTTTAAGAGGATCTATTCGCATTGAAGTTGGATAACCGATACTTCCATCCTCTAGCGACTAAAACTGCAATCAAATTGTACATCTGCACATTATAATAATAATAATAATAATAATAATAATAATAATAATAATAATAATAATAATAATAATAATAATAATAATAATAATAATTAATAATAATAATAATAATAATAATAATAGAGATTTGAGTGCCGTAGTTCGTAAGCAGTCGATGACTCGAAGCAACGATTCAGAAGCATTTTGAGGAGCTGAGGTAAGTCACTCAAGATGGGCCTGCGTGAAAAAGTTCAGTTTTTAGATGTTTCTTGAAGACAGCGAGGGCTGTAGAATTTGTATTGTCCGTAGGAAGATTGTTCCATATTCGAGGGGCTGCTGAGATGAAGGATCTTGATGCAGTTGTTGTATGACAGCGGTGCAAGACTAGGGTTCGGTTTCCGGAAGATCGCATGTTCCTTGAGGTCATGTGAATTTGAAGGAGGTCGGAGAGGTATGAGGGAAGGTTTACAATGTGCGTGGAACTGTTATTGTTGCATATTGAATGTATTACCGAAACTACCATGGTCTTCTCACAGCCTTCTTTCCTTCATTGCTTTCAAACACATTGTTCAAGAGTGAGTACTGTTGCCAAGCGAACACGGTATACTTTGCGGACTGCCGTCGAATGTCATTTAAATTTACCCGATCATTTCTAGTATATTCGTTTTACTAATAAAAACAATCTGACAAAAACGCAGAAGTGCTAATATGAGTCATAATTGATAATTAAAAGTAGTTATAAGATTTTAAAAATAAACTAGTAAATATTTTTCTAGTTCTAAAAAGTGTTCAACTTTTTGTACCTTGCCGAAATGATTCTGGAATTTCTAGAAACTTAAAAAAAACCTCAATGTAAAATTTTCTCTGATTGCCTTATTTAGCCCTACGCATATTCCGTAATACTGATCATAAAAAAATAATCTGTTAGACCTATGGAGAAGGTCAAAATCATATTCACATTTAAGTTTTATTTTCACACTGAAAAAAGTAATCTTACCCTTAAAGAACGAGAGTGCTTCACACCATAATTATACACGCCAACAGGGCAAAACCGTAGTTTACGTTGCAAATTATTTTAGGGGGTCGTCCATTAATTATGTCATCAAAATAGGGTGAGCAGGGGGTTTGGAAAAATTTGACAGTTGTTGACAAGGGGTTCGGAGGTTCGGTAAAATTTGACATCAACAAATTTTTTTCCAATAAATCAACACAGACCCTTCAAAATGGTAGCGAAAACATTAAGTAATGCTAAAAATGTATAAAGTGCTTAATGTTTAATACTACTAAAAAGCCGGTACCGGTAATAAACTAAACTCATATATTTTGAAATTCGAGATTGCATTTTTTAGTATAAAACAATGTGAAAAAATGATTCTACATGTATTGAGCCATTGTGTTTCTTTTTTGTAGGGGGGAAGGCGGGTTCTGGGATTGTTGACATAATTTTTTCCATCGAATGAAACAACTGAGATCGTGGCCCGTGATGCTTTCTTGGAGGCAATGAGAGATCGTGAACTGTCGTTGAAAGTCCGTGAACGCGAACGTAAGACGCTGGACGAGGCGTATCGAACAGCACTACGCCTCGAGGCATACCAACGGACGATGGAATCCGATGATCGACGTCGGCCAATGAATCGTGTCAGAGGAGCCGCTGAGTCCGATGCCGGCAGCCAAGTGCAACAACAACTTGACCGCTTCCTGAAGGCTCAACGAGAGGAGCAGAAGAAGTGGCAACAAGACATGGAGGTACGAATGGAGCGCCACTTTGAAGGAATGCGCAACTCTACACCGCGAGACGCCGGAGCTGAACCTGACGTACGCCGCAACAACGGGAACCAGAGATCCGCAGTGACCTGCTATGGATGTGGACGTTCCGGACACATCGCGCGAAACTGCCGACAAAATCGCCAGCCTCGCAATCGTCAGACTGAAGCTGCAACGAATAGGGATGAAGAGACGACACAGGATGCGGACGTCGCTGTCAATCACACTACGCGTCCACGTGTGTCTAATCCAGCCAGCAAAAATGCCATCTTCATACGAGGAACCATCGCTGGGAGAAGTCAACTCTGCCTCATCGATACAGGATCTGAGATGGTGCCATTATCTGTTGTTGAGGAGGCCGTGATACAGCCGTGTGGAAGGGTACTAATGGCTGCGAATGGGACTGAGATTAAGGTTCAGGGTGAGATAACAGTTCCCCTTAAAGTATGGCATGGGTTTTCACTCACTACAACCCTTTTGGTTTCGGACCAAATAGCAGAGCCGATGCTGGGAATGGATTGGCTTAGACTACATCGATGCCGCTTAAGTTTTGGCACGGGAGCGCTCTTTGTGGGACGCCGTAGGATCCCTTTGGTTAGAGGCAATGGATCCACTTGGTGTAGAAGGGTGATTGTGGCAGAGGATGTGATAGTGCCGCCTAAATGTCAGCATGACGTAGAGGCTAAGACATTGTATGAGGATTTGAGTACAACAGCGCCAGCATGGATGACTGAGACGCGTGAGCTCCAATCAGGATTGCATGTAGCACGAGTCCTTGTGGGTGAGGATGCTAAATCCACCAGAGTGAGAGTTGTTAACGTGAACGCACATCAAGTTAAACTAGAGAAGGACCAGTTGCTAGGCGGACTGTATCCAGTACAGATTGATCTGAGTAAGAACGGAGAGTCGTCTGCTGAATCAGAATTAGTTGAGGAGAGTATTGAAGACCTGATGAAAGGCATATCAGAGGAAGTACCATCTGAGTCTAGAGATAGACTACAGAGTCTGTTAAGAGAGTATCATGATGTGCTGTCATTAAGTGAAAGAGATCTGGGAAAGACAACAGTTAGTCTGCACAGAATCGACACTGGAGACGCCGCCCCTGTAAGACAACTGCTTAGGCGTCAGCCGCCTTCCTATCGTGTGGTGATAGATGAACAGGTAGAAAAAATGGTAGCTGATGGGATAGTAGAAGCCACTACTAGCGAGTGGGCATCTAATGTAGTGTTAGCAAGAAAGAAAGATAGGTTTACAGATGAACAGAACCTGGTAGTCGCTACTCGAGAGGTTATAGAAAGTCTGAATGAAGCTGCCACGGAGGAGTCTTATACTACTGTAGCTGCTCAGAAGGAAGATCATGATCTGATGATAGTAAGAGGATGGATAGAAAATGTAGGAACAGTACCGGGTCTGGATGAAATACTGCAAGAGAGTGCCACTGTCAAGGTGTATTGGCATCAGCGAGAAAGCTTGTGCATTAAGGAAGGAGTTATATATCGTAAGAGACTCGACGGAATAGAGCAATTGCTCATACCCAAGGCGCTTAGGGATCCGTATATGAAGCTTGCTCACACAGGTGTGACAGGAGGGCATTTAGGTACTCGCAGGACACGCTGGCAGATACGACGCCGTGCTTATTGGCCGGGGTGGTCGCGTGATGTGAGGCGCTATTGTAACTGCTGTCCACAATGTTGCCAGTATAGACGGGGTAAGCCTCACAAACAGGGACCTCTGCAACCTTTACCCACAGGTGAACCCTGGGAACGGCTAAGTTTAGATTTTACGGGACCCCATCCAAGGAGCCGAAGAGGGCATATCTATATTCTGACAATGATGGTGATGGATAACTTTACAAAGTACGTAGAAGCAGTGCCCCTTGCAAATCAAGAAGCGGCAACAGTGGCGAAGGCCTTGGTTGAGACAGTTATAGTTCGGTATGGAGCACCTTTGCAAATCCTTACTGATTAAGGTACTAATTCTGAGGGGTACCTGTTCAAAGAAAGGTAACTGATTGCGTTGGTGGGAAGAATTGTGTTAAAGACGATGTTATGACTTCTTCGTTGAAGCCCAGTACAGAACTATTGTCTGTAAATTCAACTGGAAGAAAATTTTAAAGAAAGTTAATCCATGGTGAAGGAAAAGAGCAAGCAATGTCTCTTTGAATCCTGTTGCTAAAAGCATAAATGTAATGTAAGGTTGTCATTAACGTTTCAGTTGTTAGAAAAAAGAAATGTTGTTGTTCAGCATAAATGTAATGTTGCCAAGAGTGCAAATGAGTTTATTTTTTTGGTAGGAACACCATTAATTGTGTACTGAGAATTGTTTCGTTGCCAGTTAAGAGCACAAATGAATGTGTCGATATCTTGATTATGCCTGATGATGTGTTGTTGTATGATTATTAAGGGTGTTCTAAAAATATTGTGACTTTTGAATTCTTAGTTAAAGGTATCTAAGAACTATTGTGAAATCGAGAAGCTTCAAAGTAACGAAAGCTTGTGATTCAATGATGTGACTTTTAGATTATGATGATTTATGAACTTGATAATAGTGTTCATCCTAAAGACTTGAATTTAATGAAGGCTTGGGTGATGATGATGTGATTTTACAATGTGACGATTTCTATGTTTAGCAATTGAATAATAGCCTAATTGTCACGTTAATTTAGCTTAGGATCAAATGTGTTTCATTTAAATGTCCGAAGGGATTTCGGAATTGTAGTTGGAGGGGGATGTGGAGAAATCTCTATTTTTTCGTTATTGTTGTGTGATTAGGTCATTAGGTACATAGGTAAGGTCATTAGGTACATAGGTGATGAGGTTGTTAAGTACATTTTTGGTTAACTTGGGCGGTTAACTTTTGGGCTATTTTAACCGGTTAAGTTTATTTCGGTTAACTTGGGCGGTTAACTTTTGGGCTATTTTAACCGGTTAATATGTGGTCTTATTGGGCGGTTAAGTTTAGGGTTTAACCAGGCAGTATTCTTATGGGTTTTCTTGGTAAAGATTTTAGAGATGTTAACCACTGGTTCATGTGGTGGTAATGGGAGGTTAACTTTAAGAATTTAACCACATGTATTTCCTTTCTTAACCGGCCCGTTTTCTTAACCAGAACTTCCTATAAAAGGGGTTCAATTTCTCCACTGAGAGACCAGTTTGACGAGGAAGACCAGTTGTACGATCTAGCTTTAGAGATCAGAGTAGAGTTTTCTGGGAGAAGTCTTCTTGATAAATTTGATCGTAACGTTGTTCTGAGTAGACATCTGCTGTTAAGTTTTTAATAAACGGTTGAACTGTTCGAACGATTGGTTGATGACTTTCGTTGCAACTAAATCTCCTGACAGACCACGGGAGTGGATCCACCGAAACATTGCTAGAGAGGGGGTGTAGGCATCCTGGTAGAGTCACACACACCGCCCTGTCAGCAGAGTCCACCGGCCAAAACCGGTTACGTCACAGTAGTTAAAACCAACTGACTAAGTGCTTAAAACCAAGTGACCAACGTGAACAGTAATTGTATTGTATTGTATTTGAACACTTGTTATAGCGCCCCAACCAGATTTCCCATTCAGAGGCGCTCCCGACTACTGCGCGAACGCTGAATCGGAGTTTCACGCCGAAGCGCATGAGCAATTGCGAGTGAAGGACTTGCCCAGGGTCCCAACGAGCGACTTTGAGGTGGATTCGAACCCGCAACCCTCCAGCTGCAAGGCACCGAACATACCCCCAAACCACCGCGCCCCAGTTGTATTGTGATGTGTTGTATTGTACTCCACGTTTATAATGCGACCGAGCCACCCGCAGTAAAGATCCGAGAAATTAATCTCTGATAAACCGACCCGACCGGGAAGCGAACCCGGGGCGCCGGCGTGACGAGCAGGCTACCAACCCACTCGGCCACTCAGGACTCATGTCTCATATCGAACTGTTCTCTAATCGCACCTATACATTTTCCAAGACGCTACAGTACATATGACGTATGAGCTCACAAGATACTACATCCCTTCCTTTCTCATTAAAATTCTAATAATTTAAACCAAATGTGACCCAGGGAATCAAAATGAGTCGGATGTCGGCAATTTACATTCCTAGGAAAACAGCAAAATATGATCATATGTCACTTTTTCAGATTTTCAGATTCTAATGAAAGTGGGAGAACAATTTTTTTTACATTTCTGATTTCTCACATTTCATGAAATTCTTTGCTTTAATGTGTATTTTCAGAATTTTTTACATAGAATACTGTTATTTTTTTTTATTATATATTAAAATAAATTAAAAAACCACAAAATCATTCGTAACTTTGTCAAAAAAGAAGCTAGAACCAAACTTATGGGGTCAATTTAAAGCAAAAAATGTGATCTTTAAGAATATTCTAAAATTTCCGACATGCGACTCATTTTGATCCCTTGGGTCACAAATTAGCAGTATAAGTTAACAGCATCAAATTAGAACTATAGATCATATTAACTCAGAATTATAAACTACAAATACGAGTGCCTTGCATAATAACTTAATAGTGTAGGGGTAGACCACCCTTCAATTGTTATTAAAATAGTGGGTTTTATTCTGACCCACAAATAAAATCTTTGAGATAAGCTGGTTTCAGAGGGATTCTCGAAGAACGTCTTGGAACCGTTATATTCGAGGTCGATGATAAAGTTGTATAGTCTGGATGATTTGGATGCACGCAATCAGCAGGTCCATCAGACTGCTGAAAATCATCTTGATCTGATGTCTGAACTTTCCCACTTCAGTACTGTCGGGTTTGTAGTATTTCTTGACATGTGCAATGTCCCTATGGTAATTAACTCCATCTGTTGACTGCACATTTCCTTTTCGTTCTGTCAAAGTGTAAGGTTCAGGGTTATGTGTGGTGTTCAATTTATTCTGCTGTTTCTGTTGAACGAAAACTACCTCCAATCTCAATTGCAGCATAAGTAGTATGTCTCCTTCTGTCACCATATTCTTTTCGAGCCTTCTTGTTCTTTTTATCTGTGACTCGAACGTCTAGAATATCTATGCCAGCAACAGCACGGTCTATATCAATTACTCCGTCAACTTTGGACGATTTCTCCTTTGGTACAACTGTTCAGCTGGAGCTTTGCCTGTTGTTGCATACAGTGTCATTCGGTATGCCACTAAGAATCCACTCAGTACCTATTTAAGATGCTTTCGTTGCAGTTGGACTATCCTCCTATATAATTATATATATATATATATATATATATATATATCAGGAGTGTACAGTTTTGTCGTTCAACTTCACCATGGGATTGAGGCGACAATGGAATGCTTAGTCTGATGCTCTATTTCCAGACTCTGAAGATATCTTTCAAACTCCTCGGATGTAAAATAAGCTGCACTGTCTGTCTTTAGAGACAATGGCAAACCATGTTTAGTAAAAATGTCATCCAAGCAACTGATGATACTCTGTGAAGATATGGATTTTATAATGTTGACCTCAAAGGACCTGCTGTAATAATCAACTACAACCAACAAGTTATCTCCATTTGGCAAAGGACCAAAAAGATCAGCAGCAAGGTGCTCCCATGGTCCATCTGGTAGCTTAGTATGCTGCATTAGTCCAGCTGATGATGGTCCACTAAACGACCTGACATTTATGACATGAGGGACAAAATTCTTTAACTGCCTTGTCCATCATGGCCAACAAACTTTAGTTCTCAACGTTGCTTTTGTTTTGGTAATACCTTGATGTCCTTCATGTGCTAGTAGAATTGTTTTTTTTCTGCAATGCCTTGGCATAATAATTCTTATTCCTTTTAGGACTACTCGCCCAACGGCTATAATTTCATTCTTCACTGCTTTGAGTCTAGTGCAACACTGATTCCAATTGACAGATTCAACAGCTTGTCTGATTTTCTCAAGGTCAGCATCGATGCTATTTGCCTTTTTGACCACCTAGCACACAACGTGTCTTGTTTTGCAACAAACCGAACATATTCTTCGGATAGATTTGCTACTGAGTTCAGACCTGCACTCTTGTCCAAATTGTCAGTAAGATACTACAGAAAACTGATGGACTTTCTTGGGTTTTTTTACCACTGATAAAAATTGTGATACTTTACCACTGATATCTTCATAACTGCTAATCCACTACAACAGACTTGAAACTAGTATAGGGAAAAGAAGACATTTTGAACTTATTTTGTTTTCTTTGCTCAAAGCAAATAGTTCAAGAGGTGCATTTGAAACAGTTCCAGAAACGTGTCTTTCCCAGGACATTCACAGCAGTGTCTTTCCCTGGATTTTCACAGCAGTGATCATTACAATGTTCCATAAGCTCATTTTCAATTTCAAACATCTCATCGCACACACCACAACCATAAGTTTTAAAAATCATATGATCCACATCAGAATTAGTTATCAAATGCTCTGTGGAAACTTGTTTTTCATCTCGACTACGATTCTTATTCTGCTTAGGAGAAATACCTTGTATGGTTTCTATTGTTGATATATCTGAGGCATTGCTACAGTAACTCTCAGTCGTGCTTGATATGATCCTTTGATGTAATTTACTCTTGTACAACTTCTCGGTGCTGTGGACTTTTGCATGGTTCTTGAGACAACTAATATTCCTAAATGCTTTCTCACATACACTGCACGTGAATGGCTTTTCTCCAGTGTGAGTTCTCGTATGGTTTTTAAGAGTGCATTTCTCGGCAAATGCTTTGTAACATATATTGCACTTGTAAGGTTTTTCTCCAGTATGTGTTCTAGTATGGTGTATAAGAGAAGATTTCCCTGCAAATGCTTTCTCACATAAATTGCACTTGTATGGTTTTTCTCCACTGTGAGTTCTTCTGTGGTATTTAAGAGTAGATTTTTCTGCAAATGCTTTCTCACATAAATTGCACTTGTATGGTTTTTCTCCAGTGTGAGTTCTTGTATGGATTTTAAGAGCAAATTTTTCTGCAAATGCCTTCTCACATAAATTGCACTTGTATGGTTTTTCTCCAGTGTGGATTCTTGAATGGATATGCAGACGATTAAGGCTGGCAAACATTTTGTTGCATAACTTGCAAAGGTACAGCTTTTCACCAGTGTGGGTTCTTTTATGCCTTTCTCGAAAACTGCTAGATGCAAATGCTTTGTGACATATATCACACTTGTATGGCTTTTCTCCAGTGTGGACTATTGTATGCCGTTTAAGACCAGATTTTTCTGCAAATGCTTTGTAGCATATATCGCACTTGTAAGGTTTTTCTTTAGTGTGTGTTCTTGAATGCATATGCAGACCAGTACGGCGTGAAAACATTTTGTTACATAACTTGCACGGGTATGGCTTTTCTCCAGTGTGAATTCTTTTATGGATTAGTCGTGTTTGGCTAGAGGCAAACGCTTTGTGACATACATCACACTTGTATGGCTTTTCTCTAGTATGGATTCTTGTATGACTTTCAAGACCAGATTTCTGTGCAAATGCTTTGTCACATATATTGCACTTGTAAGGTTTCTCTCCAGTGTGTGTTCTTGAATGCAGTTGAAGATGATCAAGGCGTGAAAACATTTTATTGCACAAATTGCACATGTATGGCTTTTCTCCAGTGTGGCTACTTGTATGATTTTGAAGATGAGATTTCTGTGTAAATGCTTTGTCACATAAATTGCAACTGTACGGTTTTTCTCCAGTGTGGGTTCTTATATGGTCTTTCAGATTCCATTTAAATGAAAATGCTTTGTCACATAAATTGCACTTGTGTGGTCTCTCTCCAGTGTGTGAGCTTATGTGGTTTAGAAGACGAGTTTTCCGTGCAAAAGTTTTGCTGCATAAATTGCACATGTATGGCTTTTCTCCTGTATGGGTTCTTTTATGAATTGCGAGGTTGTAACTATTGGTTTCTTCTTTGTTGGAAAATCTATTTTTTCGATTTTCTTCATCAATACGGGGTCTTCTTTTCATCTTGAGATCTGAGGTAAGAAAGAAATATAACGTGTTCATAATCTATACTACTGCAGAATATTTTAGGTGTTTATCTGCATTTTTTTGATTTAGCAAGAGATTGCCAGATGCTGTTTATTGTAGGGGTTTTGAAGATGGAGATAAGGTTATTAAACAGAAATAAATGTCCCTGATAATGCAAAACTTTAAAAATTAAAGTATCATGATGAAGTAGAGAATAAAAAAGTGAATGCATGTCAATATTTAATTAGCACTAGCTACATGAAGCATCATCCAAGATTCCTAAAAGAAATTTAACATGCGGCATTTAACCAAAACAACACTCGAAAATAAGGTAAAAACAACCTGTGGTTTAGCATTGCCAATTATTCGCCATTGGATGGGGAGGGCCGTCCATAAATGACGTCACGCAGTGACGCACCTAGGGGATGGAGAGGTTCGGAAATTTGTGACGATGTGTGACATGGGGTGGGGGTTGAGAAATGTGATGTCACATCAGGTCTAAGTAATTAAATTTAGCAATTAACAACAATTTAATTTTAACAATAAGCACTAATTTTGAGCATTAAATTTTCCCTATTTATTGATCATTTTAATGTATATCCATGGGCACAATTATAAATAATTTTCTAATGATATAAATATTTGGTCACCGTAAGATTTTTAAATCTTCATGCTCTTCCTATTTGTTCTATGAAGGATCATTTTGCTTCGCCATGCAAGAATGGCAAAGCATAAATTCTGTAAATTTTTGGATAAATTCTTTATATTAAACATTTTAATTCAATTGATTCTACCAGAGCCTTTCATTCTGTGGAATGAATATGTGATTGTGGTATTTCTACTCTTTCCATTTTGCTTTGTTCTACTACAAAATATTCTGAACATCTGTGGTAATTGGTTAGACGATGAATATTCAAGTTCATTTTATGCTAATATCAGCTTTCCAATGACTCCTTTTAATACCTGACTATCTCCTTTAATTATTATTATTAAATTATTAAACTGTCATTTATAGTGCGCCTAAACAAAAAAATTTGGGAATCTTGCACAAAAGCGCGTAACAGCAAAATCAATCATATTAAATCTTAAACAAATAAGTTTTAAGGTTAGTTTTGAAAATCAATAATTTTGAGGATTTGCGGATAAAGTCCGTGAGTTTGTTCCATTCAGCCAGGCCAGCCAGAGCAAATGCTCTGTTACCAAGTTTTTGAGTGATCGAGTCACAACAAAATCACCCTGAGATGATGAACGTAGCCCTTGTCTGGATTGGAGAGAGGAACAGGGTGTAACAAGTGAAGAAAGGTATGCAGGAGAAGTGTGTGTGTAGATTCGATGGGTCTAGGACATTTCCCCCCCGGACATTTCCCCCCCGGACGTTTCCCCCCGAAGTTGGACTGATGAAAATAATTCTCTACTTCAGTAGAAGTTGGATTGATGAAAGAAATTATTTTTCTTAAATAGAAGCTGGATTGATGAAACAAATTCTATGGTTAAAAAGAAATTGGATTGACAAAAAAATTAAATTCTTAAATAGAAGCTGGATTTATGAAGAAAATTCTGTGTTTAAATAGAAATTGGATTGATGAAAGAATTTTTTTGCTTAAATGGAAGTTGGATTGATGAAAGAAGGTCTTTGCTTCAACAGGAGTTGGATTAATAACAGTTATCATTGTCAATGGTAGAGTTACCTACTTACTGTTCGGGGGGAAATGTCCGGGGAAATGTCCGGGGGAATTGTCCGGATACCAGATTCGATACACATAGAAGACAGATTTAGAAATTAATGCGAGCTTGTATGGGAAGCCAATGCAGTTCACGAAGGGTTGGTCTGATGTGATCCTGAGGATTTAGGTTCTTAATAAGCTTAGCAGCACAATGGAGAACATTGGTAAGAGGTGGAAGGGTAGATGCAGGAAGACCATAAAGGACCAAGTTGCAGTAGTCAATTCTATAAATAACAAGGGCCTGTACTAGGGTACGGAGACATTTCTCCAGGCTTTTCTTGACTTGCCGTTACATTATACGGCAGTGCCACATTAAAAACTTATTACAATGACATAATGTGATTTGAAACACACTTTATTATGAAATGCAAATGTGGTTTTAGGGGGCTTTGTGACGTCATTTTTCAGGGGTGTTACTTTTGTGACGACGAGGGGAGGGGTGAAAAATCGGCCAAAATCGCGTGACGTCATTTATGAACGGCCCCTGGGTTCGTTGGTCGAATACAAGTTGGGTTGACGAAAATAATTCTTGCTAAATAGAAGTGGCATTGATGAAAATAATTTTTGTTTAAATAGAAGTTGGATTGATGAAAAATAATAATGCTACAATAGGTCTCCACTTCTGAACAACTCGCGTTTAAACGAGACAAAAAAGCAGACCATAAACCTAAGCTACAGTCCTCTTTTAAACATCCACACACCAAATTAACAATTTTAAAAAATACGAAAGAGGCAAATATAACTCATGTAAATCAGCGTAATAATGAAAACTGAGGCTATCAATCTTTCTTTGAACAAGTCATCAAAATGGCGTTATCGGAAAAGAGGCACTATGCATTCGAAGTGGGATAACCGACTTTTTGTCCTCTAGCGATTGAAATAACGATCATGCTGTAATCGTAATCGAATATTTATATAGCGCCACTCTAGGAACAGAGGCACTTCCGACCCGGGCCAGTGGATTCACTGATAAACAGAGATGTTTCAGGCGCTTGCGGAACTGGTCAAAACAAATGGAAAAAGGTCGACCCGGAGGGACTGAGACAATCAGGGCGGCGATTGCGGACGTCCTTGGCCGCTCTACAGCCTCCACCTCTCCATCTGAGACTCCGTTCACGGCAGACGATTACCTTAACTTTATACAGGCTAAGATTGATTCTACTCGCAAATCCACGGAAAACTCCCTCCTCCTGTCTTCTCCTCCACTGCAGCTGGTCTCTCTTCGTGTAAGCCTCTTCAGCCCGATGCCATCCGTCAACTCATAGCCTAGGCCTAATGGACTCTTCTTCGAAGTCATGCGAACTTGACTTATTTCTCCATTCTTAGTTTAATAAAATTATAGATGAATTTGTTCAGTTTTTGTCATCCTACAAATTCACAACTGCCTTAAAATCATATCCTTCCTATTAATATAGGGTCTGTCTCTAATTCTTTGCAATATCTTAGCGCCATAGGGCCTAATTATAAAAGCTGTGACAGGGAGATAGCCTATAAGTCGCGATATGAAATCAGGAAGAGGAAACAATAATTATGGTGCGAAGAACAAAACTGAATAGAGAACTATTCACGCGCGACTTTCAGCCAACTCAGCTATAACAGGTACACTGACCGTAAACTGTCGGTGGGATGATGAGACGGCGAAGGACAGGACTCGCCACCCGCCCTCATCCCGAGGCTAGGAAAATGAAGTTTTTAACAATTCATACCCATCGTAATCGTAATCGTAAATTCGGAACTTCTACAGCGCCAACAAAAGCGAAGTCGCGGGAACCAGCTTATTCACAGGCGCTCAGTCAAAACAAAATCGATAGGCAGGGGTCAAAATCCAGAGAGTCAGGCAGGCAGACAGGCAGGCGGCTAAGGTGGATGGTGTTTGGTGTTCAGACGGCGAGGTAGGCAGGGAGAAGTGTTGGATTCAGGATAGGATTTGTCGATAAGCACTTAAGCAGTGTTTTCAGTTTCGAGTGAAAGACCTGTGGAGAGATAGAGAGAGGTTGAGTTTTGGCGACTTCGTAGGATGGGTCAGATATTTGTCGTAGTGCTGGCGGAAGTTTGTTCCAAAGGGGTGGAACAGCTATGGCTATGGAGCGATTTGAAAATTTTAGTGATGAGGTGACGGAAGGGCGGAGCAGTGTTAGGGAGGAGGAGGAGCGGGTTGGACGAAGTGGCTGGATCGTGAACAACTGACGGAGATAGGAGGGCCGGGTGGTTTGAAGTGAGTTGTAGGTAAGATGACTTTGTATTCTATTCGTTCAGGTATTTTGAGCCAGTGGTGATTTGAGGACAGGAGTGATGTGATGGTGTTTGGGGGTTTTGGTGACAGCACGTACGGGTTAGGGCATTCTGAATTGCTTGGAGGCGGTTTATTTGAGTGATATATCCATGTTTAAGAAAAGAAAATTGCATTAGTCTAATTTAGCGTGAACTATAGATGTAACGATTGTGGATGCAGTTTTGAAGTCAAGCATAGGGCGGATTCTACGGAGGTCACGGCCGCGGATATGCATCAAGCAAGATGGATGCTTAGGTGATCCAGGATCTAGATGCATTATTCATTTCTTGCAGGGGAATGATAATTATTAATCTTATCGCGATTGGATGACTGTCACGGCACTTAATACAGGGAAGAAAGGCGGCGCAATATAATAGTCTCATACCAATCGTCCTCTGCATTAGTTTATGACTTTATGTCTCCTGTCGGAAACGAGCTGTCACTGCGACATTTGTTCGAGAAAGTAGACGGAACCACCACAAGTCCAAAAAGTTTCCTAGGATCCGACCTGTTGGCAGAAGTCTCTGGGAGCAAAAATAGACTCAACTTAGAAAAGAACGGTTCTACTGGCAGCGAACGCAGTCATTTTGGGTTGATGATAAAAACTATAATTATACATTATAAGATAATTATGTAGGCTATTATAATAAATTATATATTATTTTAATATAATTATTATGATGCTCATATTTTGGAGCGATACGGGTAAGGTATTTGAACTCTAACATGCTCCACCAAGTTAGCTTTGCAATTAATCTACCACATAGGCCTGCGACACGTGTTATATCAGAGACTTGAAATCCCTGTAATTTTATTTACTATTATCGGAGCGTTTTAAAGATCTTAAAATGAGATTTCTATTGTCCTGGAGTAAACATTGGTTGAAGTTCGATTGGACTTCCCATTTAAAAAGCTAGATGTGGATCTTTTAAGCTCAATCATACCTCATTCATTATGTACTCCCCTTTAAGGACAATAGAAATTTTATTCCTCGTGTCCTTTACCGGAAATTGGTACCAATAATCTGAAAGTCTTTGTCAAAATGTACCATTTAACACTAAATTCCATCTTTTGTACCTTCCTGTTAACATTAGTTTTATATTTCGATTCTATCTTTATTATTATTTTGAATTAGCTGTAATCAGTTGCGGTGTGTCAGCTGTTTTTTGTGTGCCAATAAACGAAAATATAATAATAATATCATATTGCGCAGCATCCATGATCTTTTCGTTCACTGAATCGGAAATATGGACGCTACGGTTAGTCGTTAGAGGTCAGGAGTAACAAATCGTCCATCTTCTGCTTATAATATATTTGGATTTTGTATAGTTACGCCATTTTGGTGATGTCGATAGGGAAACGTTGAAAAGTTAATTTTTCTCTGTTTCACTGCATCAGGTGAGTTTTATTCGCCTGTGTCGTAAATTGTTCACCTAATCGTTGTTTATTCTTTGCATTTTGACGAATATATTTCCAGATTACAAATTCACAGCTGCATCCGCGATACAACTGTATCTGTAAGAATAACTATGGACACCATAACAAGGATTGTTTGAAGACGTACTGTTGTAAATGATGAATAAACAAAATACTGTTAGATTAATGATTGATGAAACTTGGGTGACCCTGCTAGCGGAACCTTATGTTCCTTTGGGTCTGCCTATTGACGCCACTGCACATGAATGTCTTGATTGTATTTGTTTGTGATAGTATTATGGTGATCAATAAAAGAATTGAATTGAATTTACCCCAGCGCCCTTAATAATTCTCAACATTATTAAATTTGCAAGCTAGTCGCTATTCAGCCACATAGGCTACTTGAATTGATGGAATCAGCAAACCAAAGGCCCACAACACGCTTGTGTAAGTGGGGTTTGAACTTAAATTGGAATGTTGATGGCTTGGGCGTCTTTGTGTCCGCTTCATTGTCTGCTCCCTTTGATCTAATATTCATCGTAATATAAGTTGAAGCTCAAGGTAATTACAAAATATATATTCTAGATATTGCAATTTATTTGATTGATAAAATCAGTGCACACAGACGAATGAATTAACACAATGGCAGTGAAACCGAAAATGCTTGTAAAAATTACTGGGTAAAACCATAGTTTAGGTTGGTAAATTATTTGAATCTCTTATTTAAAAATAGAAGTTGGATTGGTAAAAGTGCATTTTACAATATTTAATTCATGATCCTGTAGGCCAAGTCTTTTAGTGTATTTTATTATTTCTCGTATCTGTCTGTGTAAATGGAAGCTGGATTGATAAAAATAATTGTTTGCCGAAATGGAAGTTGGATTGATGAATCTAGTTATTTGCTAAAATAGAATCTGGATTGGGGAAAAGAGTGAAGTTTAGCGTAGTAAATTTATGACTCGCGATTGCGTGGGTTTCAGTGTTGGTCAAATACAAGTTGGATTGACAAAAAGAATTCTTGCTAAATAGAAGTGAGTGGGATTGGTGAAAATAATTTAGGTTAAATAGAAGTGGGATTGATGAAACGATTCTTGCTTAAATAGAAGCTGGATTCATTACACTTTATCATCAAAATCATTGAAATAATTAAATACGCTAAAATACATCTCTACCTCCACTATCAATAACATATGCTAAGATGCACTTTTGCCATTGGATTGAGGAGAAAATATTGTTGGCTTAAATAGAAGTTGGATTGATGAAAAGTAATTTTTGCTTAAATAGAAGTTGTTATCATGGATATTGGTAGACCGCCTACTTACCAGTTTTACGTAAGGCATGGCATTTAAGAGATGGTATTCATTTCACAACCTAAACCACGGTTTAGCCAATTACTGTGCAGAAGAGTTGAACATTTTCGATATTTTTCCTGTGCTAATCCTGTTTGCTTCCACAGCATTGCAAAGAAGTGTATCAATTGCAAGATATTTTTCTTGATAATGTTCCAGATCTTATGCCGCGTCTTCGAAGAAAATGTTACCAGGAGAAACGATTTAAATGTAAAGTTTGCCGCATGAGATTTGCACATCTCAAAATACATATGAGAACCCACACTGGAGAAAAGCCATACATGTGTAATATCTGTGACAAATCATTTGCAAGTAATGCTTACCTTGAAGGCCACAAAAGAACACACACTGGAGAAAAACCATACAAGTGTAATCTGTGTCACAAAGAATTTACGTGGAAGCGTAATCTGAGATACCATGCAAAAATCCACAGTGAAGACAACATTTACAAATGCCTTGAATGTGACAAAGCTTTTGCAGAGCTAGTTCAGCTGGAAGAACATACAAGAACACACACTGGAGAAAAACCATACAAGTGCAGTTTCTGTCACAGAGTATTTGCAAAGAAGCATCATCTGGAAATACATACAAGAACCCATACTGTTGAGAAGCAACACAAATGTAAAATATGTAACAAAATGTTTATGTACAGTGCTAATCTCAAGTATCATGTTAGATACCACACTGGGGAAAAACCATTCAAATGCATACTATGTAGCAAAGCCTTTGTAAATGCAAGCTATCTAAAAGCACACTATACAAAAATCCATGGAAAAAAGAGTGTTTACCTATGTGATTTTTGCAATAAGGTTTTTGCCACAATTCGTCTGCTGAAGAAGCACCTAAGATCTCACACATCAGGAACGAATATGGACTTAGGAACCAGTGCTAATAATTCAGTGGAAAATCTTGTCCAGTCTACTCATGTGGCAAGCACCACAGACATGAATGTGACTGAGAGATCGGAAGACAGTAGTTTTCATAAGAGATTTGACTTTTACACTGAAATTGGCAGCTGTGTTGAGAGAAAGGCATCCTCAATTATGAAATCTGTACCAGACCTTTCACATATGAAGACTGATATAAACAGTTCAGATGAAGAAGGACATTGTGGAAATCTACCAGTCTTTGGTGCTTATGAAAACAATGTCATAGTGAGACATTATTATGGCTGTGGAATCTGCAACGAATTGTTTGAAATTGAAAAGGAATTCATTGAACACTGTGCCAGTCACAGTGAAACGCCTCAGGAGGACACATTTATGGACATATTTCAAACATGCCTTTGTTGCTTTCCGTGAATAGCAATGCAATCTTCCAGCAATTACAGGGTGACATGCCCATGCAAACTATACAGACATGGCCACATAACTCATCGAGATGGTAATTTATTGGAAAATAACATTACTTATGAGCTTTGTATCAGCCTGAGCTTGTTTAACACGTACTGGTGCTTGAGCAAAGTATTCTGTTCACACGTGTAGTTTTCCTCTCTAATTAAGCTATGAAGTTGGTTAGATAATTTAGTTTGTTAAATAGTTTTTCCTCTCTAATTAAGCTATAACGTCAGTTAGATAATTTAGTTTGTTAAAAAGTTTTTTTCTCTCTAATTAAGCTATAAAGTTGGTTAGATAATTTAGTTTGTTAAATAGCGTTTCCTCTCTAAGCTATAGATTTGTTTAGATAATTTAGTCTGTTAAATAGTTCTTAAGCAATAAAGTTAGTTAGATAATTTAGTCTGTTAAAGAGTAATTTCAGAGGTGCAGTGGTGAAAGAAGAAAATTGAGACATTTTGGTGGTTCTTAGCTGCTCTCAAAGTTATACAAACAATAATTATCAGAAAAATATACATGGAAGCTATTGTTTGCATGCAGTGCATTTTAAATATGAATTTGTGCAATTCACTTTGTGTCATAGTTAAACGATGCAGTTCAAAACATTGAGTTTGAATAATTACCATAATTATATTGTTTATGAATTTTGAGTTAATTACTTTCTGTCCTGCAGACTAACTCTGCTTTAAGTTCCAGTATCGCACAGCGTATATTTTCAAACTGTTTTTACAAGCGTTTGTTCGAATACGTTATTTAGCCAAATGCACAGCGCTTTTGTGTTACTGAAAGCCGATTAGTTAATTGTATTTATAAAAATGTCGAGATTCCGGCAAAAATGGCACGTCATCAACAAATTCCCGGTAGGAGAACACGTCCACTGTGTGCATCTGCTAGTCACCACACGAACGAAATTGGAGATGTTGTGGACTACGTAGAGTGAAAAGTGGAGAATCCGGATCATGGTCTGAGAAGACATACATTTGCAGACACCACAAGTCATAACCATTTAGCACTTCACATTTTGGCACTGGACATGGTTGTATAGGGCCTACGTAAAGTAGGCCTACTATTATAAATTATATGTGTAGGGACTACATACACGTAGACTTAAATATCGATTTACATTATGTAGGAGTGTTAGGCTACTGAGCGCTCGACTGAGCGAAAACAAGCAGACAGATAAACGAAAAGCCTGAGACAATGATGACACGGGAATTTAAAGGCAATTCAGCACTGCACCGTTCATATTGCCTTTGCATCGATGATAGGATCCATGATAGGATCCATGATAGGATGAATATGTCATGCATTTAGGTGGAAACACAGACATTGTCTAACTCTTAGGCAACACAGACATTGTCTTGGCTTAATTAGAGGACTGTGATGTTCATTGCTCTTCAACGACGAGCGTATAGTAAATGTGACTGGGAAACCAATACAGCTACAATTCGTTAAAGCTTTAGGCATCCAACAACGTCCCCCAGTCAGTGGTCTGTATGTCGATACAATATTATAGAACAGCCGTGGCATTGTCTATTTAATAAGACATCGTTGTTGCTGCACTAACTCTGCAACATACATTACAATGCAACAGTCGGGTCTCAGCTTAAAGGTGACAATGCTCCAATGGAGCTGTAGTCCTCTGCTTTTGTTTCATCTGCCTCCAACACATTTCTTCGTATTTTTCATTTGCTCTCCTCCTCTTGACTTTCGGAAGAAATTAAGGCTGCTGAATCGACACTTCCTTTTCAAGCTCCGGCTGATATAAAAAATGCTGTTTGAAATGCCAGCAATTTTGTGAACACTTTTACCATTAGGATGAGTAGCCTACGATATTAGAGTACCATCCTTTATATTTGTGTTGTATACGACTAGTTGACTACTCGGCGTAGGCTACTTGTGTCTAGGCTATGCGTGAATTACCTTCATCCATCTATTATTATTATTCTGCCTTACAAAATTACTTTAAGTCCCTTGTAGTTGCTTGGGCTTAGACCGATTAAAGCCAATCCCGGATCACTATAGACCAAAGCTGATCACAAATGTTAGGCATAGGCCTACAGTCTGAGCCGTTACTTTTTAAATTAATTTAAATCAACATGTAGGCCTATAGGAAAAAATTTAATTTCACTTGAATATGCAACAAACTAAAAAAACTGCGTTCAAAAGTGCCTTAAATTATCCCAAAGTGTTCGTATTTCACATTCACTATAAAGTAGGCGCCTAGACAAAAATAACCGAAGCTAGTTCAACTTTTCCGTAGAAAACTCAGCGTACAGTAGCTATGGGGTGTGTACCCCACCTCACCTCCAAAGGGTTAAGAATATGTCATGAAAGTGCTAAATAAATTTTCACACACACACACGAACGCGCAAACCCATACACACAAACACACGCACACACACACACACAAGCACACACACACACACACACACACATATATATATATATATATATATATAATTTATAGGCATAGGCCTACAGTCTGATATATAATTTATATATATATATACACACACACTGTGTCCGGGACAAAATTGACTCCCTTCTGGTATCATGAAAATAAACTAGTAGGCCCTAAATGTTCATCGATTTCTTAACCCTCATCCGAACAGGGGGGTCTGGCCAGACCCCCCTGACAATATTTGTTGCATAACTATTTTAAATATTATATTTTCTCAAATCGGTTATATGACTTTGTTGCTATATTGTTGAGCAACAATTAGCACATTTTAACGACCAAAAAGGTTGAGTGCTTAGGAGACCCTGAAGATAATACCGGCTAAGTCTGTCAAACGTAAGACTAACAGATGGCCAGTTTACATCTTCAATGTTGTTGACATTTCGGCACTCAGTGTAATGATCATCTGGATATTGGACAACTCAGAATGAGAGATGAATTAGCGCTTCAAACGGCGCTCTTGAACCAGCTTGCTAGATCTCTCACAGTGCCGTGGATCACTCACTACCAGAGTAAGCAAGCCATAGTCAGAAGAAGTGCAGCGTGCAATCTTGGCCACCAGATCTCAGATTGTTACTCAACAGAAGCAGGAAGAGGGGGTACACAACGACGATGCTACCTGTTTGGCAAGAAGGACAGATAACACAGTAGAGATGCCGCACATGCTACAAAGCAGTGTGTCTGTCTCAATGTCTGCTGCGCTGTACACATGTATTCGAAGCAAACAAGAGCAAGACTAACTGGCCTACAATTACAGTATATTCATTGTTTTGTGAGAGATATTTTCTAGAAAATAGTAATGTAGTATTTGAACATAACACCCACCAATCAATACTAATTTTACTAGACTAAATTAATGGTTTCTTTATTTATTTCTTATTTTATAGATAGATTATCACGGAGTCGATCAAACGTTTACGACAGACTGTGACAAAATACTATAACTAAACATTTAGCTTCAAATTCATCATAGAAATGATTTATATTGCTTGGAGAGACTGATACATTGTTATTTTCTGTTATTCTAATAACATGTTGCAAAACTGGCATAAAAAATACACTGTTAGGCCTACCTATGAAGAACCCAAATAAAAAAGGGGGTCTGACCAGACACCCCCGTTGTTCAAATTAAGTTGCATTTTTGCTTGTTCGCATGAGGGTTAAATTAAAAATTCATTTTAATCCTGACTTAATTAGCTAACGTTGGTTAAAATTAAAAGTTCCTGTCATCCATTAACGCCGTCATGATGACGTCATTTGCATCAAAATTCAAGTGTTAAGGACGGCAAAAAATCACCTAAAATTTTCAATATTATTTTTAAATGTCATTTATCAATTATAAATTTTACTTTTATTTGATTTTTATATTTGCGTGCACCATTGGCCAATAGCAGCACCAATAACCAGCCGATGAAATTTCTCACAGGCATTAACGATTCGCTCACAGGGTACTTACATGTAACTGTCCCTGCTTTTTGTCCTGTAAACCTTCTCCTGCATTAGTCTCCGTATCTGGTAATCAATCGGATTTAAGTTCGGTCTGTTTGGCGGTAAAAGATTAAGAGGTATGAAATTCAGAGTCTCATTTGTCGGCAGTTCAACAGTTTCACGAGCTCGGTGAGCTGGAGCACCATCTAGAAATGTGTAATGATACGAATATTCCCGGATAGCCTATCAGGCAATAATTTTTCGACAGCAAACAATCCCGGTAATAAACTCCAGTTAGTTTCGCACCTGGTTCTGTGAAATAGATTTTCTTTTTTACCAAGAACCGATGCACCAATTTTTTTCATTCTTCACACTCAGTGTTGCCACTCAATAAAAATAAAAAACCCAAGATCAGACGATAAAAAAACCCAAGAAAACCCAAGATCAGTTTTTCTGCAAACTTTTGAAACATTAAGGGGATAATAACATAATAATTAATAAATCATATATTATAAATGATAAATATTATAATATAATGCAATTAAACCGGTTTTTAAAATAAACTTTTTGTTCTATTGGTCAAAATTTGAAAATGTTAATTGAAAATATGACGAATAATTGTAGCAATCAAGTCATATGATTCAAATGAAGTTTGTTTATTTAATTTCAATTTTCAAACCTTAAAACGCTCAAATGTTTATTTCAATACGCCAATAACGTCATAAACATCTTCTTCTTCAGAAGGAGGTAATATAACCAAAGTTGTGCTTACCTGCATTTTTTAAAGTTTTTGTCTCTCACTGTAACGCTGATGACAACGTCCTTCAGCAACATCTGGAACCAAAGACTTGGAAGGAGTCCAAGCATGGCAGTCGACACCGTCTCTAGCAATTGCTTGTTTAGCAAGTAGACGGCTGGCAACAGTTTCAGCATGCAGTTTGTTCGTTTGAGCAGTCTTGACCATATTTACCTGTGAGAAAATTCTCTCAACACATGCCGACGACTGTGGCAGAGCCATGAGTCCACAGTCCACACATAAAGTTTGACAAAAGTCCGAAGTTCATGTGATCATTGCTCAATTTAAACCAAAATTCAACATGAAGGAGTTCGGCTTTGGCCACTTGTTCTCTTAACGAAGGTGTCTTGGGAGTTACAAAGAACGTCTTGATATTTGTCATGTCTTTTTAAATTCAAAATTCTTGACATGTTTCTGTGTCATTTTGTGCGCTAACAGCGACGATTTGTTTATATTCGAAAGACTAAAGTCACATACCTTGCATCTGACCACAAACCTGTCTTTAGAATCAGCTTCAATCCAATCCTTGAGCTCCGGGTCTTGAAGCCAATTGTTATTAAATGACTGCTGATACCATGATTTCGTTTTTTAGCTGGATATGTTGCACTAGCAACACTAGCAACACTGCTGCTACTACGTTTGTTGACTTTGTTTTCTTTTCATCATAGTCCGAATCGCTGGAACTATTACTTCTATCACACATTCCAATTTTTTACTTTGATTTAATGTTTAAACTTAATTACTTAAAGTAAAAAATATAATATTTTAGACTTTGACTTTATTTCGAACGCGCAAAGCCGCCAAAGCGGCAAAAGTTTGACTTCCGGAAAAAAGCAATGATGCAAATCATGCAATCTGCTTTTAGAGCTATACTAAGTTCTATATTTAGCAATAGCATAGACCACGCTGCACAAATATTAAGACTTTTATTGATCTCGATCATCCAGACCGTAATGGACAATCTATTATCTTTGTTTTATTTTATTATCACTGTCATTTTGTACGATTTTAATTATTTTGGAGAGGAAAGTTGAATTTTTACGTGAAATAAAAACCCAAGGAAAAAACCCAAGGTCTTCAGGAAAAAACCCAGAACCCAAGGTCGAATCAAAAAACCCAAGATCTTGGGAAAAAACCCAAGGAGTGGTAACGCTGTTCACACTTGAATTTTTATAGAAATGACGTCATCATGACGTCATTATTGCTTAACGTGAACTTTTATATTATAACAGGCGTTAGCTAATAGTTTCAGGATTAAAACGGTTTTGGAATTATAAAAATCGATAAATATTTACTAGTTTATTTTTCATATTACAATGAGAGTTCCTTTTTTCTCGGACACAGTGTATATACATAATATTATTTCAGGCCTTAATAATAGTAAGTACCTGTAACTTTTGCCAAAGTCTCTAAAAGCGATGATGAACGACCTTGTCATGCAGGTGGTCTATACTTTGTGCAAGGAAAATAAGACATCAATAAGCGACTAGGTTGCCTTATCTGACATCGCTGCATAACAATGTGTACGTCAAGGTCTATAGCTCATTTCTTCAGTCACAACAAGGTCCTTAGGATTCAAAATTTGAAGCTTGTTTACCCTGATAAGCACGAGAATAGATAGTTTGTATTCGGCATGTGTTTTCTACTGAAGCACAACTATAGAGAGATTCGCAGTGAATCCAATTACTCACGAGCCCACTGAATTCGCTTATATACGAGGTGGTTGCCCATCGCAAGTACACGTCCTATCAACGTACGACGGAGAGACGGGCATTTCTGTGACTTCGAAGAATCATCAGAAACCAAAGAAGAAGAAGACTTCGCTTTGGCACGGATCGGTAATTAATTACTATTACAATAATGATTATTTTATTATCACTACCACTATTAATGATCGATTTGAGAGTGGCCTCGTACTCAAAAGGTGGACTTCTTGCTCAAATGATTACGTTTGTCGTATTTTCTGGATTTGCATGCCTGCTGTAAGACATTATAAAACACAGTTCAAAAGGTATCAACGTGTGTACGCGTATAATGAGTGGTTAATATAGACAATCAAGAGGTCGGTGCTCAAATCCTGCCAGAGCAGAAATTTGGTTAGAAATTTCTGACCTACTAGCCAAAGCAGCTATATAATGAGTACAGTGACCATACACTGTCTGTTTGACGATGAGGCGGTGAGGAGCGGACTGGTCAGGCGCGATCATAATACCGCGACAAGAAAAATGAAGTCGCTAAGACTTCATACCATGTCTGCCTTAGGGGCAGCTTAAGAGACTGTCCTTCTTCTTTCTCTTCCTCTTCTCTTCTTCTTGTTATTCTTGTTCTACTGCTGCCGCTCCCCCTCAAAGTCCGACTCACACCTCAACGTGGTGAGGGGGTGGCAACAGTCAGTAGGGGAGTGCCTGCTGAGGCTATGCCATCAGTGGTGAAGGTCTTGGCTGAAGTACCACCTAGGGCGCTACGCGAGGTGGACATGCTCAGCAGGAACCCTGAAAAAGCTGGCAAACGTGGGCGGCATCGCCGCCTCTGATACCACAAGGTAGTGGATATCAGAGCCAGTCCTAAACCTGGAACTCTCTTTTAGGGAGAAGTGCGATTATACATATATCAGAAAAAGAAATAAAAGCAACAATAGTAAGAATAGGAATAAGAATCAGAAGATTGAGATGAAGAGGAGGAGGAATTTTTAAATAGCTGATTCTTATTCCTATTCTTACTATTCTTGCTCTTTTTTCTTTTTCTGGTATATGTATAATCGCAGATCTGCTATTACTCCGCAAGCACAATCTTTCATGATTCTGCAATTTGGCACAATTCTGACTGGTTACAATTCACGCTTTGTTGGTCATTGCTACTCCGTATGGGCATAGAGGAATATAAGCCTAAAAGGAGACCTCTCGGCCAGCGGAACAATAGCCTACTCTTTCATGAACTGCTGCAACGAATAGCAGTAATAATTTCGGTCAACTATGAACTTCCGCACACATTTCAAAAGAGACCAGCTAAATTCGTTTCAGAGTTTGCCGGTGATACAATGTTCGTCTCTTTTCCTCGTACCATTTGCATGAATATTAGAAATTACAAGAGACGAATGAAGTGCAACAGCACAGGGCCTTAGCAAGCGATAATTGCGTCATATGCCAAGCGTTAATCTATCGTCCCAACCTCAATATCCAATCGAAATCAAATGTGTTATCTCTAAAAATACTGAGCTTTGTGATTTAAAGGTAATAGAAGCGAAGAGTAAGTGTCTGAAATTCTAACTCCACCCTTTTTAATTAATTAATTTTTACAACGTCACGCTTTTATATTTCAACCTGAAAATGTGTTACTAGCAATGCTAACTGATGACCTTAGGTCATCACTGTTTGATGTCTGGCATGCCAGCACGCATTGTTATACAAAGGCGAGGAACCATTATTACACAGGGCCGCTGCATGAGCATGAGACCGCGTCTGGCTCCAATTAGGCACGAAGACGCGCTGATGTGGAAAGGGCGAAAGGAGCAGGCCCCGCGAGGATCATCTTCAGCCGTATGCCTGTTTAGAAAACCAGTGATAACCCTTCTTTGATTGTGCTTCTGTATTGCTCCCTACCTGGATCTGTTAGTTGTTGGCCGCGAAAGCACTTTTAGCCTACTTAACATTAAACACAACAATGGGCTTATAAAGTTAACCAAAACTATTGAAACATGAATGTGTTTGAAAAAATCTGCTTTAAAAATTATTTATAGAAAGCAACACAACCTCCTATAAGGACTTGTTGTTTGATCTCACCTTTAGATGTTTTGGTAGTATTTTTCTGGGAATGACTGTAATGCTGATCATTGTTTAGCGTCAAATAAGCTGGAAATAAAATAAGCTGGCTGACCGTCAGATGTCATACCTCTGCGGAGCTCAGTGGTACTTGACCTCAATGTCCCGGCCTACGAAGTAGTGCCAAACTGTAGCCGCGAATCGAATTTCGTTAATTAGATTAAAATGAAATAATTACTGGAGTAGAGGCCTAAACAATGTCAACAACACTAACTGAGAATATCGAGAAGATTCGATTATTTGCATTAAACAAATTCTGGTAGTTTGACATTGGCAAAATTTAATTACTAATTAAAAACATTTTAGACAGTGCTAAAGGAATTACATGTATGAGGTTTAAATTAAGCTAAATTTAGCACAATTGCCTGTTTTCTTTGTAGAAGAGAAGAAAGCCATGTTCATCGTGAAGACTACATTTATTTGGTTCCTTCTATGGAACTTATACCTTATCGAAGCAGTAAATTTCACAAGTAAATTAATATGACTGTTGTTCTATGGCTCATGCTTTTTGAACTAATGCTGTAGCACACTTTAAAGCAATGGGTGATTACAAAATACGTAGAAATACACTTCTCAAGCTTTTGTTCTTAAACGATAGCGACATTACGTTAATACATTCTAAAGTATATATATTATATATATATATATATATATATATATATATATATATTCGTTTAATATTGAATCACTAGGTTGACACACCGCAACCCATTACAGAAAGTCGTATTGCCAGATAAAAAGAAGAATGTGAATAATTAATAGTTTTTAAATATCTGTTCCAGCAAAGGGCGACTTGGTCAACGGGGCAACATCAAGCTCTTAAATAGAATCCTTGGGATGTAATTCCTGTCATCTTTAAGCGGTAGCACAGTCATGTGGTCTGTAATTATCAAACCTTGCTTTTGCTAGTGCTCTCTAAAAACATTCGACAGAGAGTTTCCTTGGGTGGAACTATTGAAATAACTCCTCTTTTTAAATGGTTATATTATTATATAAGCTTACCTTCAGATTTAGCCTATGTCACTGATTTGCCACTGGGCTATTCTGTTTTATTTATCTGTTTTCTTTCACAATTACCAATAGCAGAACACCTAATTGTTCCTCCGATAATCTCTGCGAAATTCATCTAGTGTACTCCATACATTTCTGCGCATGTCGTCTGCCATATCTGATGTGTGCGGTCGAGTCTGTGCCATACGCATCGTGTACGCCGCCTGTATCCGGGTGTTTTCGTCAGGGCGGAGGGCGACCGACGCGGGCCATTGGAATGACCTAAACCGTTAGTCACTGGTGGCTCTTCGATCTACTGACCGACACACGACGAGTGCCTTTTCGGCATGCTCCTCGTGTCTCGACGGATGGCCGGACGTGCGTCATCTTCCACCAGTGAGGGACTGCTCGTCAGCAGCGTCATCGTGTGTGCGAACGCTGTCACCTGTCGTCGTTCTACTCTATCGACGCAACTTGGCCCAGAGACTCTGAACATCCACGCCATCTTCAGCTGTCAACCGGAATCCATTGGCTGGTTCCTCGTGTGTGTGTGTGTGTGTGTGTGTGTGTGTGTGTGTGTGTGTGTGTGTGTGTGTGTGTGTGTGTGTGTGTGTGCGTGTGCGTGTATGTGTGTGTGGGCCAGCCACTGGTGTCTCTTTCAGCTTACCGTGCACTTTTTGGCCAACTGATGTAATATATTCGCTCGTAATGACATTTGACACCTTTTAGGTTAGCGCAGAAAGCGCCTCTGAGTAGATATCTTGAACGGATGCTATAGAAATTATCCAATTACATTACATTATACCTATATTTAAAAAGCCTCTTGGTCTCAATGTGTGCATGTCCTATAGTTCATATGTCACATCCATTGGGTGTTAGACTTCATACAGTATGAGACTCATTACCATTCTTTTCTTTCAGTTCGTAATATATTTGCTGCTTTATAGAATGCTTTCCTTTAGGAAATACCCTTCCATTGATCTGAACCTGACATTTACAGCCGTCTGCAGTTATACTTTCAGTGTAACAGAACTGATGCATTTTGTGAATTTCATAACGCTGACGTAAAACCGTTGCTTCTTCCATATTATATCCTAATCTCTTAAATTCGTTCTTGCCAGTGGTCTTCATCTATTCCTCCTATGTTTGTTTCTGTGCTTACGTTAGT
>JACEVL010000553.1:292500-342500 GCA_020284085.1 Aporrectodea caliginosa | reverse complement strand
CAGATTTTGTCATGTCTTCGCTTCGGTTGCAAGATTAGCCTGGATACTAAATGCAGCAGAACATGGAGCTATTCGAGCAAGTGTTGTAGAAATTCAAAGAAGGAATTTAAGTGAGTCGAGTTTCATTTATCCATTCACAAATCATCAACATGAATGGTAGTTCAAATTCTTAACTTTCTTATCGTGATATTTGTGCATGTCATCGGCCATGTCGGTCGCTGATCGACTTCTCCGTCATTTTGACGGACTATTTCGTCTAAATGCAGAATTTGGTCAGTAACTTCGGACATGTTGGAGTTTTCTGGTGCTAGGTTTGCGCGCCGGACTTATTCGTCGGCTTTGTCGAGGATTTTGTGCGTTCGACGGTGTTTGTTCGCATGTCGCCTTGGCCATGTTACTGCATATTATTACATGTACGGTCGTGTATGCAGCCATCGCAGAGTGTTTTCGTCTCGGCCGACAACGACCAACGTGGGCGGCGGGCCATTGGAGTGACCTCGACCTTCAGTCACTGGAGGCGTTTCAATCTACCGACCGCCACACGACAAATGCCTTCTTCCGTGTAGTCCTTGTGCTTCGACGAATAGCTGCTGGACGTACGTCATCTTCTACCAGTGAGCGACTGCTCGTCGGCAGAGTCACCGTGTTTGCGAACGATGTCACCTGTGGCCGCTCTACTCAATCGACGCAACTTCGCTCAGAGACTCCGAACATCCATGCCATCTTCAGATGTCGACGGAATCCGCTGGTCGGTTACGCGTTTGTGCGTGGGCCCGCCACTGGTCACTCTTTGAGCTAATTGTGAATGGTTTTGCTAATTGATTAAAATTTCAGCGTTTCCCAAACTTTTTCGCCCATGCAAACCTTCACAACTTAATATTTTCTGGCGGAACACCAATCTAAACTAAACGTATTGAGGCATACATAGCGCCTGTTAGGTGTACTAATATAGGTCTAACTAATCACACTCTCATATAAGCAGTTTATTTTAAAACATTTCTTTTCTTATATGACATGGAGCAAAATATTGGGAGTAGGCAGTAGGCTACATGAAGTTTGAATGTGTACAGTGCTTTCATTTCTTCTCATGCAATTACTTTATATTTGGCGTGATGCTAGAAAGCTGGATTCTAATGTCAGGTGCATCATTTAGTCAATTCCTATATTTTGCTTTTGTTGCAGTAGGCCCTACAATGATATTTTTATGAGAATCCATTTTCGCACAAATACGTTGTGGTAAATAGCAGAAGCACGTTAACTGCACATATCACGATAGTGGGATATTCTTTAGCCACACCTGAAATCGATCAATGAAAGTTAATTGAATTCTGCATCATTTGAGTCCAATGTTATGTCAATAAGAAGTTCGTTATCTTTATTAGAAAAGTTAGCAGGCTTTCCCCTACTTTGAATGGTTTCGAATTCAATTATTATCGTTCTTCATGGGAGGAAACTATTTACCCAAGTTCGCTTCCAGGTCGTGAATAATGATCTGCAATTCCTGTACGAATGTTTTCGTCGAGAACACAATCCATTTCAATCAAAATCTCGCATAAGGTTGGAAAGCTTTCCAAATTACTAGATTCAACACAAAAGGCCTGACGTGACAGTTACACAATTTTGGGAAATTTTTAAACCACCAAAATAAAGTAATTAATTGCTAACACTGCATTAATTATTGCTAATACGATTATCTAACATGGTGGTGTTTTTTAAACTTTTGCGTTTAATCGTGTTCGGATCAGAGGCGTACGGAGCTGAAATGCCGCCCGGAGAGAGGCGCTATATAAATTCTCAGAATGAATGAATTAATTAATACCAACGTCTATGCATGTTGCATTTTATAAAACCTGCAAAAATCGGCTTTAATCAGTATCAGATGCGAGCAAGGATTGAAGGAGATGTGAGAAACGGCATTACCAAGTTGGAAGGCATCAATGATTGTTCAGTTCCTTAGAGTGTTTGTGATAAAAACATCACCACGGTCCACGGATGAGAAAGTAAGATTTCTCTACATGTCCTGCTTTGGGCAGCATCATGCGGCCCTTCGACGCCACTGCAACTCGTGTCCACTCTACCTTTAATCTAACTTGCATGGACCATTGCATCTGCTTTAAACTCTCTGTTAGTCAGCAGAGCTTAGCTGTTTAAACGCGCGTTGGCTCTACTGACGCGAATTTGAAATCGGTGCGCCTTTTTAATGTTGCTTAAAATTAGGAAGTTGAAAAATAGCAAACGGACTAAATGTTCCCTTTTTGGACCATTTGACTGATGGCATAACTTCGTAAATTAGTTCGATTAAGATACGTCTACCTGTGTTTAAATTACTAGCCTATTCAGCGGAGGATCCGACCTGCAATACACCGTCTGGTGTACTCCTTTGGACAAGCGGAATAAGACTGTACAACAATTGCTCTCAGCCATTTGTTTGGAATTTTCTTAATGGAACTAATCTTACAATGTCCTACGAAAGCTGGAGACCAAAACAACCGGACTGCTATCACGGCAATGAAACATGCGTTGAATTGAAAGCTAACTCCGAAGCCCTGTGGAATGACAATGATTGCAGAAATCCCTTTTGCCTGCTGTGCCAGATTTTGAGAAAAACCTAGAATGAAAATTCCTGATTTTGATTACCGCAAAATGGTGTAATTTACAGGCTCTGTAATTTCAACAAGACAATGTTCTTTGATGTTGCATGCAAATAAGACAATCAGTCTTAACTCTTTTTTTTAAATTAATTGAAATCATAATTACGTAGCTTGTAATTACCCTATGTACTTGCAACCCATATATACTACAAATTCCAAAGCCCTGCAAATTGAGATTACACATTAGCTATGAATATATGATTCATATAGCACTAGCATTTAATACACAGTAAATAAATAGTGTGATACAGCAGTCCGTTGCCCTATCATGTGACTATTGATAGACTCTAATTCCTGTACTACTGTATTGTCCAGTACGCAGGTGTCTCGTGACATTCTGTCCCCCATAAAGCATATTTCCCGGATGGAATAAACCGGTGTAGACTATCCGGAGGGATAAACCATTCTATCCTCCATCGTCATACGCATCACGATAGCCAAGACGAAAATCCAGTCAAAATCACCAAAAACAAAGTAAATTCATTTCAGGTCGACCTACAAACTAAAGATACGCAACTTAAAACTGTTTATGTGTAAAATCCAAACAGTGCGACTGAATACACTTAAAAACCGCCAATAATGCAAACTAAACCATATACTTCATTTTGCTAAGGAGGATACTCATTTAGGGGATACTCTATTTTGTGACACCGGCCTATAGTACGAGCTCGAGCTGGATGCAAACTACATATAGGGCCTATAGGCAGACTACTTCGTGCTACCACAACCATTAAGTCAAGAATCCTGCGCTAAATAAATATATAGCTTATTGTTTCTTGAGCCTTCCGTTAAGAAAACTTCAGTGAAAGATTGTTTCAGAAGAACTACACAATTGGTAGGAAAGCACGGTATGCCCACTCCGTTGTATGGTAGCTAGATATTACGGGTAGCAGTTTCTGTGAACCGATGATGTCCAATGGACCGGAATAAAAAGCTTCCTGTGAGCATTGAAATTTCCTCCATGACGGGAGTCCATGTCGTGTCTCGTTCGTAAAGCTCATAGACAAAACAATTATAGGAAGAAACCATTAGATCCCAACTGATTTCTTCTAAGGATGTTCAACACACTTCAGTCTAAAAGTATGAATTTGTTCAGATTTAATGGAAATTCCCCCCTCCCAAAGTCCGACTCACACCTCAACGTGGTGAGGGGGTGGCAACAGTAAGTAGGGGAGTGCCTGCTGAGGCTATGCCATCAGTGGTGAAGGTCTTGGCTGAAGTACCACCTAGGGCGCTACGCGAGGTGGACAGGCTCAGCAGGAACCCTGAAAAGCTGGCAAACGTGGGCGGCATCGCCGCCTCTGATACCACAAGATAGTGGATATCAGAGCCAGTCCTAAGCCTGGAACTCTCTTTAAGGGAGAAGTGCGAAGGTCGAACGGATGGGTGCAGATACTCCGTTCGTAAAGAAAAAAATACGAATGAAATCCAATGCAAGCATTGGACTCCAAACGGGCCTCGGCCCATGGATCTGATGCAAGCGTTGGACACCTACGGGCCTTCGGCCCATGGATCCTGATGATGATGATGAATGGAAATTCACAAAAGGGTCAAGGTCAAGCTTAAAGTGTTCAATTGTCGAATATGGTTTCTATGTTAAACTTTCAAACAGTCGTGAATAATCTACCCAAATAGTTCATCAAAAGAGCTGAATAATGACACCAAGAACACGTTTTTAGCTCTCATCCAAGCTGAGATACAGACATACAAAGATACGAGGTCGATCGGGTCGGGTCAAAGTTCGACGACCCGTATCTCGGAAAGTAATCGACCAAAATTATTTTTGAAGAGGGTTTATGCATGTCTTATGAGGACCAACATGTGGGCCAAATTTCATGTAAATGCGAGTCTGTCATGTCAATCATGTTGGTTGAATTGACGTGGAATCATCCACAAAATACGGCAGCTGGATATCTGAAAAAATGTCACGTGACAGGACCCATAAGCACTGATCGGTTGTATTGTATTGTATCTGGGCATTTATAAAGCGCCTCTATCAGTAACGACTATTCAGAAGTGCTACCAGTGTGAGCACTCCCAGGAAACAGAAAAGTTTTCAAGCAACGGACCGAAGTTGATAAACCACCTGCCAAAATCTCAACCCGAATTTGTGGGGGAAGTACCGCTCTGATACATACTGTATTGGCCGGGAATCGTTGTAAAAGGCTAAGGAAGAAAGTTGACGAAGTGAATTGAGCATTTTAGCACTTGAGGGTTGAAGTATGAAGTGACAGGCAATAATTGGTTATGGGAAAGCAGAAGAAAATTCAAGACCATTGAACTCTTGAAAGAGCAAAATAATCTACCATTTAATAAGGGAGAAATACGGAAGAAATGCCAAGGGATAAAAAAAATCAGCTGCAGAGGTTGTACAAATGCCAAAGGAAACCCAAAAGATGGATTCAGACTGCTTTACATACTCAAGAAACAATTGGACAACCTCTTTCATTTACAGTATGAGCCAAATCGAACAGTGAGAGTGTGTAAGCCTGCGTTCACTGCTAAGTGAAATTTTTCACCCATCTCAACTGCACTTATGAATTCATAATTCTTTCGATTTGACAATTCTTTCCAAAACTCAAGAAATAACTGAGTTTGTATGATGAAAACGGGAGTTGACTATTTTATCATAAAATTTTATTTCGTAAAGAAAATGAACTAACGGTAACACAGAAAACCTCGCTGATAGTTGATTAGTGATGGGAAGGGTGGTGTCCATCCGACAACATGGTCTCTTGACATTAATGGCTGATTTAAAACAAGCTATATATATATATATATATTGTTTAAAACGAGTTGTATATATATAGTTATATATCGAACACGAGTCAAATAAAAGTCCTACAAATGCATCGTTTGCAGAAGTCACACTTTATCCTTTACGTCCGGCTTTTTCAGCTGCTGACTCAACCATGCTCTGGGCTACATCAGAAGCCTGCTTCCTTTTGACTTCCTTATACTGGATGATGTTGGACCAACCGTCGACCCACTCGTCCTCGTATTTCGACGGCAACTGAATCAGTAGATCGACCAGGTAAACTGTTGAATTATTGTTTTGTGTCCTATTCAACTCTACCGAGGCCGATGAACGAATCGACGTTCGATCGCCCCCTCCGATTGAAATGAATCTCCCCAACGTATTTTGGACTATGCCGTGGACTAATGCAGATGACGCCTCCACCGTCGCTTGGTCTTGTGCCGTATTTTCCGTCTGTTTGACATCAGCCTTATTCCCAGTTACCTGACTCCCAGTTGCCTGTTTCTTGGCCACCTCATTCTTCGTCTCATTGGCCTTAGTCGTCTGCGTGGCGGCGGCGGCGGCTGGGTCTGGGTCTGGCATCGGTGTGAAGGAGAAGTCGTGTATTGGCCAGATTTGCCAGAAGTTCTTGATGACTTCGTCCAGTTTGCTTTTGAAGCTGAGCGTATTAACTTCAATATCTGGTTTCTCTGGCTGCATGAATTGCTGCAGAATAAGCGGAAGGAATCCGGTCGCCAAGACAGCCATCATCTGCGTCGTACTCGATATTTCGTAGATGTCCCCGAAAGACTGCACAACAAGGAAGACGAAGACGACGAACACAACCATCTTTATGAAATGGAGGACAGCCTCGAGGACTCCCTCGTAAATGGGACCAGGAACTCCAGCCACGCGAATCTCACACACCTGTTTGAAGAGCCTTCGTGGGATTCGGAAAGCGTCTTCGTTGTCGACGAACAGGACGAGGTCGTTGACGAGCCAGTGCCTTGGCGGCTGTTCGGCGATGTCGTCTGGGTTCTCGTGGGCAGCCTGTTCGCTCTGTTCCTCCGACTTGAATGCCTGGTTCTCCTGAAGATAAGAAGGTAGACTCGTAACAGTGTTCAGTCCTTTGACGCGACTCTTTAACTCCTTGAACAGAGCGCTGTTCATCTTGAAGTACCTCACCTGGATGTTGTTGAAGCAGTCGTACGTGTAGACGATGACCATGAGGACCAGACCGGCGTACTCGACTGTTAAGCCAGCGTTGACGACGATGCCCATCATCGTGAAAACTCCGATCTCGACGAGCGACCCCAGACATTCGGCGACAATGATCAGCAAAGAGTAGAGAGACAAGATACACATGAACGATGCAAACATGTGCAGAAAGAGCTGACCCGGACGAATGCGCAGATGGTGGACTATGCTCGGAGCTATGTTCTGCGCGTCGTCTGGCTTCTCTTTCGTCGCTTCCGCTATTCGGAATTTCTCCAACTCATCCACTTCTTCGCTGATCTCCGACAGTTTCGCCGGTTGATGCCTGACGTCCTTTACTCCGAACAGGTAATCTACCTGGAAGAGTTCAAGGTTGTCCTCCTTCGCCGACATCTGGTACTTTCTCACTCCAGAGCGCGTTCGGATCTGCTCGAGAAAGGCGCGTCTCGAGTAGAAGAGCATTCGAAACGTGAGGTAGATGGTCGGGATGGAATAGAAGATGTAGACGACGAAGGTCAACGGAAGGACGATGGGCCAATAGACGATGACCACGAAGCAGCCGAGGAATCCGTACCTCTTGAACGGCCAGAGGAAGTTCTCGACCATCATCTGGAAGACTCTTAGGTAGGACAGTCGACGAAGATCCGCAAACGATCCGACGACGATGTTGCGAAAGCGTCCTTCATCGTCTGAACGCGTCAGGTAGGCCAAGGTGAAAGCACTGACGAAGTAGACGGCGTAGATGAAGATGAAGATCTGATGAGTTGGACTTAAGTAGTGGAGGAGGCTGTTGTCGAAAGAGTCCGTCAGGTTGAATCTTTTCGCCGCAGCTCTGCGCTCAGTTATCTCTTTGTTCTCGAAGACGTAGAAGAGAATGATTCTGAGGTAGTAGAGGAACGGAAGGAAGAGTATGAGCAGCGCGTTTCCAACCTTCGTCCAGAAACTGATCCAAGGAATGCGCCGCTTGATACAAGAAATGTCCTGACACATGTCTACGTAACAACAGCTTTGCATTGGTCCGACGTTCTTCACCTTACAGCGAAAGATGGCTTCCGCAAGGGCGCCCCAAAGGGTAACGGGAACCTCGTTCTCCATTATCAGGCGACTGCTAGCCGCAAGAATGTCGTATTCGGAAATTTGTGCCTGGAACGGACGACCAAAGGGAGAGTTCTCCAGGGTCCGTTTCAGCTTCGGATATCCTCTGCAGTTGCTTAAGTTCAGAATCCGATTCCCACGAACCCTGGCGAAGTCGGACGCAGTTTTGGCGATGAAGAGAGTTCGGTGTAGTGGCTCCTTCAGTTTGACGACGTATGGAGTACTTTCCTGCGACAGAGTGGAAGCGTATTCGATGAAGAGCAGAGGACCGAAGCAGGCAAGACAGACTTTGACGATAGCGATCAGTATGTAAAGACTGTCGATCCACTGGTTACCGATTTCGCTGGGATTTGTGATGTTCGTCACGGTGTCGCCGCTGTAGCAGCGCGGCTTGAAGTAGGCGACGCCTTTACTTGCTTCTATGTACCTCAGACATATGCGCCCTTCGCCTTGGGTGCTCACAGTCTGCTTTGTGCTGTCCAAGTCTCTGGCGAGCAGATAGAGTACGACGTTGAGCGCCTCGTCTTCACTCCGTCCAGACAGACAGTTGGCCGGACTTTCGTAGACATCGACGTTAAAGTCACTCGTTCCGAGGGTCAGCGTCATTAGGGAAATGACGCCGTAATTGAAGGCAAGATACAAGAGCGTCTGGCCGTGTTTCTTGCGTATGCGATTGTACGAATCGGCCTTGTAGACATAGCGGAAGTTGTTGACGAGTGGATTGGATGGCTGCTCGGGAAAACGAAGCTTATACCGGATCAGATATGTATCCTTCGCTGTCAGCATCTTTTGGATCTCTTTGATCTTAGATCCGTCAACTGGCAACAGACTACAGTTGGCCGATGTCGTCGTCCCATTGACTGCAAGGACCGCCGTCGTCAAGACATTTACTATCACCAGACAGAACGCGATGAATGTACGGCCGCCATTCACTCCATATGGTAAGTCACTCATCTGAGCAGCGGCACTGCAGGAACAGTGCTGACTCCACTCAACAGTAACTCTGATACTCAGCAACGGCTGAGGATGCTGCGTTGATTAAGTCTCTAGGCCTAGTCTATTGTTACGATGAGCAGAAACAGACGAAACATTTGTCACATCAACAGCAGCAGCAGCAGCAACTGCGAACAACTTTACCTAACTAGCTATCGGCGATCATACATACAGCGCACGAATAGCTCGCAAGACTGTGTAAAGTAAACACTGCGGTCAGTGTTACACCGATGCAGTAGATTTGTTCCCTTTTCCTAACCGAAAGGTTCGCGAAACATCGGAATTATATGCTAATATCCATTGTTTCGCATGAATATTAATCTTACGAATGGCGCAACAAAGGATTACGCGCGTTGCCTTGGAGACAATTATTAAGTCTGGATTTCTCATTCCTACATAGAGATATAATTATAATTATAGGCATACTATGATTGTGTACGTATGATACAGACACAAATGTTTGCGTAAGAACTTTGTGTGTAGCGTATGCTTACTTGTGTGGCTAATGCAATCGATAGGCCTAATAACTAGGCTTATTATAGTTAATCATTTGCCACAATTGGTGGCTGTAATTATAGGTGTTTTACTGGTCATTGCCTTCATCTATAAGCATTTTTTAGGGAAGTCATGGGCTTTTGAAAACACCCATAACACATTGACCGCCAGGTACAAGTTAACTCGTATTATAGTTAATCATTTGCCACAATTGATGGCTGTAATTATAGGTGTTTTACTGGTCATTGCCTTCATCTATAAGTATATTTTAGGGAAGTCATGGGCTTTTGAAAACACCCAGAACACATTGACCGCCAGGTACAAGTTAACTCGTACTTGAATTGTATTGCCGAGACGCCAGGTATGAGTTAACTCGTACTTCAAATATACAGTGGATATAGGCGAGCTGGCAATAAAGGCTGCCTCTGGTAATGATAGCTCAGATTCCGAGTCTGGCCTTGGCTTGTCGATGCTTTTCGACAGGGCTGACGCGTGTCAAATTTACGCTAGGGATGCCTCGTGTCAAATTTACGCTAGGGATGCCTCGTGTCAAATTTACGATAGGGCTGCCGTGTTTCCTATTGCCCGGCAGTCAAACTGAACGGTACCCACTTTGCCCGCGAGTATTTTATTGGGTGTAGGAGACATCTCTGTAACAGTGAGTGCGGTTCTATAGGGCTGTGACGTACTGCTAATAAATGGTCCGGCGGTCAAAGTGATAAATCTCAAACTGAAATTAGTCTGAACTGTTTGAAAGTCTTTGGTTGAACTATGTGCATGCTCTAAGAGCGTTAAGTAACGCTTAACAGCACTGCAGTAAATCAAAGTTGAACCTTCATTATGAATGCAGTCAGATGTGCCACAACTAAGACTCGTAGCAATAAATAACTCGTCAGCCTGGCTCACTTGAAAGTCAACGATACCACGAGTAGGCAAGATCTATAGTAATCAATATTGAGTATAAAGACAAGAGTATTTACTAGGCCTATACCCAAACTCAACGTCGACTGTAGGAATACGAGGCCCCTATGACAATCACTGTGTAATGCAAGGTATACGTAAATGCAGTGCATATTTTAACGGATTTTGACTACTGCATGGGATAAAGTCTGCCAGGACTATTGGTCTGAGGAAGTGTCGTAAGCTCGCCCAGCGAGGTCTGAACCCCAGCCGATAACGCATTTTAGAGCATTTGCTGCCAAATGGAGCCCGTTTTAGCCACTTTATTCAACCAACTTTATTTTTATTATTATACATATTCCTATTTAAGTTATTCTTATAAGTTAAAACTTTGAAACATAATTAGATCAACTATAGATAGAAAACAAACGAAAATATATATCTACGTTTTCTTTTCGTCTGAAGACAATCGTAACAATGTCTACATGTAAATTCACTTATTAAAAGACAATCGTAACCATGTCTACGTTTTCTCATTGTCTGAAGACAATCGTAACCATGCCTACATGTAAATTCACTTATTAAAAGACAATCGTAACCATGTCTACGTTTTCTCTTTGTCTGAAGACAATCGTAACCATGTCTACGTTTTCTCTTTGTCTGAAGACAATCGTAACCATGCCTACATGTAAATTCACTTATTAAAAGACAATCGTAACCATGTCTACGTTTTCTCATTGTCTGAAGACAATCGTAACCATGTCTACGTTTTCTCTTTGTCTGAAGAAAATTGTAACCATGTCTACGTTTTCTCTTTGTCTGAAGACAATCGTAACCACGTCTACGTTTTCTGTTTGTCTGAAGACAATCGTAACCATGTCTACGTTTTCTCTTTGTCCTAAGACAATCGTAACCATGCCTACATGTAAATTCCGAAAACAATAAGCCTGTTCAGCATTAGCAATGCGCATGCGCAGCCCTTTCAGTTTTACTTCCGGGGTGAAGGTCACCGTTCACAAACAAACAGAATGCTGCCGTGAGCGACGTTGTTGTGATCTAGTTTATGATCTATAATATATACAGAAATTTTCTATAAACTAGTAACGAATAATATCAAATATTTGCGTCAAAACTAGATCATAACAACGTCGCTAACGGCAGCATTCTGTTTGTTTGTGAACGGTGACCTTCACCCCGGAAGTAAAACTGAAAGCGCTGCGCATGCGTATTGCTAATTAAATTTAATGCTGAACTGGCTTATTGTAACCATGCCTACATGTAAATTCACTTATTAGAAGACAATCGTAGCCATATCTACGTTTCCTCTTTGAAGACAATCGAAACTATGTCTACGTATTCTCTTTGTCTTAAGACAATCGTAACCATAGCTACGTGTAAATTCTTTTATTAGGTTTACTATACCACCAAATAATTGATATAAATTATAAGTCAGTGACTGCAGGCTGGGTGACTGTGATGCAGTGGAAAGCTGCAGCTACAACACCGTGCAAGTGATAGTATTGTGATCAGAGTTATTATGTGACGTGTGCTATTGGCAGAGGTCGAAGTGGGAAACAAGAGGTGCCGGTATGGATATAAGAACCATTCCCATTCCTGCGGGTATGGATTTCTCGACTGGAGACGTAACGGTATGCTTTTAGCAGACCAGGAGAAGTATGGCATTCCTTTTCATAGCTTCACACTTCAAGCAATGGCCATGGGTTTTGTTTCATCCGCCTAAATACATTTGCGTAACAAACAGTGATAGCTTTAACTTTAGCAAACACGGCCAACTTAATTTTCCAATGAAGAGTTAGGCAAATGAAACAAAAAACCATATTCGTTGTCAAAAACCCCATTACACACGTCACATAATAACCTTGATCACAATACTATCACTTGCACGATATATCCTGCAGTCAGCCAACGGGAATAGAAGGAAAATATTATTAGACCAACTATACTATAGTTACATTCTACAAATGTTTGCTTGGTGGTTATTTCGACTTGTCACTATGTAGGCTTATACGGAGTTTCAGTAGAACTTAGAAATGACAAATTCATTTTAAAATATTTTAATTTATACTAATCATTTATGATATCAGGTAACCAAAGGAATGAAGACAATTAGAAGGTTAATGATTTAATATTGTAAACTAACATGGAAAGTAGAGTAGCCTATTACCTGGAATAAAATCACCAAAACTACTGGGACAAATCCTAAAACTACTGGGACAAATACAGTCGAAATATGGACTGCGTAAATGACTATGACAGCCTTGAGTATCGATTTACACTGGAAACAAGTAATCAGTCGCCTGGAAAAGAAATCTGCGGAGCCAGCCGGTACAGACTTACGCGAAGTCGGCGAAAATCTTGATCTCACTCACACTCTCACTCCATCGCTCTCTAACTTACCTTTTCCGTTCTATCTGTTCTCATTCGTGTATAGGCAGTACATAAATTAATCTCTTTCGTTCGTTCTTTCGCTCTTTCTTCTGTTATTAATTTTTCTGTATCTATTTTGTGATCTCTCTCAGCAAGTTTGTCTGTCTGTCTTTCTTTAAGTCTCTCTAAGTCCTGTGTTATTCAGATCAAATATATTGATTTCTAGAGCATCTTTATCATAATTCTGAGACATCAGTATACAGGTTGTTCAAGTGCATTCGCGATCAAATTCATAATTTACTGGGGAATCCATGATGAACTTCGGTATAGGTAAGAGAAATCAGAGAAGTTACGGATGCAAGTTGAAAGAAATGAGTCTTAAGTTTCAGAAGTTGAATAAATTTGTAGACGAACTGCGTTGAGCAACGAATTCCAAAATCTACTACCAGTGACCGAGTATACAGGCGAAACCCTGTGTGGCAATTTAGATTCTCAGTCATTACTCTATCATATGGTTCTCTTTCCCTGACTATAGCGTGGAGTTGAGATTTAGCACCTTTTAAGAATTTGTTAGGAAAGCAAAGCGCTAGATAAACTGATGTATATATATATTGTTCCATTTCCTCTCAGTTATGTTTGATGACTTTCTCATGCAGGTGGTCTGCACTTTGTGCAAGAAAATAATAAAACATCAATAAGCGGTTTGTTTGCCTTATCTGACATCGCTGCATAACAATGTATACGTCAAGTTCTATAGCTCATCCATTAAGTCACAACACTGTCCTTCGGATTCAAAATTCAAAGCTTGTTTACCCTGATAAGCACGACAAATGATAGTTTGCATACGGTAGGTGTTTGCTACCGAAGCACACGGATCGAGATATCCTCTGTGAATCCAGTTAATAACGAGCCTTCTGAATTCTCTTATACGAGGTGGCTGCCCATCGGAAGTAGGCCAGAAGACGTTCAACAGACAGTCGAACATTCCTTGACTTAAGAGAATCATCAGAAATGAACAAAGAAAACTACGCTTTGACCCGCATTGGTAAGCTATTGGAAAGATACTTACTACTACAATTGTGATTATCAGTTTGATTGTTATTATTTTATCATCACTACTGTCACTCTTAGTTAAATTTAGGAATGGTCTGGCATTAGAGAGGTGGACCTTTGCTAAACTGATTACTTTTGTCGCATTTTATGGATTTGCCTATAAAAACCAAGTTCAAAAGGTATCACAGTGTCTACGAAAATATAATAAATAGTAAACTGTCTATCGAGAGGTCGGGAGTTAAAATTCCCGACGGGAAAGAACTTTGGTTCGAGATTTCTGACCCAGTCGCTAACTGAGCTGTATATGTTACAGGGAATTTGTATAATCGGGGAATATGTATATACCCTGAAATTTCAGGGTATGTGTATAATCAGGGTATGTGTATATGCCCTGAAAATGTATGGTTAGGGTTTAGGGTTATGGTTAGGTGAGGTTTAGAGGGTTAGGGTCAGGGGCCAGGGTTAGGGTTAGGAGGTTAGAGGTTAGGAGTTAGGGTTAGTGTTAGTGTTAGGGTTATGGTTAGATATACATGAATTATGCACATACCCTGATTATACAAATTGCCTAGGGTATATGTAATAATTCTCTAGGGTATATACACATTCCCTGATTATACACATCCCCTGTAACATATATAATCACTACACTGACCAAAGACTGTCGGTTGGAAGATTTGACGGTGAGAGAGATGTCTATCCACTACCCTCATCTGCTGAGGCTATCAGAATGAAGTCTTTAAAACTTCATACACAAGTCATGGCTAACTGAGGGCTTGCTTAACCTTTATTTACCCGCTATGCCTTTTAGGTGGAATTTTTAGATGGCCCTTAGATATGTGTTGTATATTGATGGTATTAAAACAGAAATGACAAGCTTTTAGTGATATTTGACATTTAAGGTCATTTTTGGGACGTTCCAAAAATGGAACGTTGGGTCACTCCCACTAGCATTTTTTTTAATAATGGCAGTTCAACATGAATATACAATACAATATTGGTTTATGCATAATTTATTGAAAAACAGTTTATTTAAAGGTATGAAAACTTTCTAAACAGTTCACTTGAAGTATCTTGAGGCACCTGACACATTCTTTGTTAGTGTTTTTCTTCAAAAAATTTTAAAAAACGATCCTGACTAATGAGAGGAATGTATTGCTCGATCCCATCGTAATGAGTCATGGCAACCTTTGACGTGCCTGTGCACTTTTTCACAAAGATTTACAGTATTGATACTGTCTAAACATGCTACTACATTGTTAACTGACTACCCAACAACAACAATTTTGGCATGACATGTGTATTCAAATGTACCTCTTTCTTGTTTTGCAAACATTTTCTTGTCATTCAGAGGTGCTGTTCCGGTTCTACCATCACGGACGTCATGTCTGTGATGGTCGAACTGGAATAGCACCTCTGAATGACTGCTGCCCCACACCTCAGCTTAGACAGAAGACTGTAACTAGAAAAAGATTGGCAAATAATAGCATGTGATATGGTTTCCTGTGATGAGTTAGGCAAAATTCATGGCAACGCGCTCACCAAAAGTGGTTTATGTGGGTCGCCTACTCCTGCCACAATAAATTGTTGCTTGATATGGATGAAAATCCTATTCATGAATAAGACATCCAGATCTTATAACTAAATCTGGTTGGCTTTCCTCTTATAGACATCTCTAACCCATGATGTCCATAGTTAGGCACCCACAGACTCATAAATGCTAAGTTTGAAATGAACAATTCCAAATTGCAAAGATTTGTGTTACTGATCATATAGTGCACACTCTGCCATTATGAAGAGATCTCTTGTCAGCTGCATGCATGACAGTACATCCTCCTATCATGGATTTAGACATTGCAGTTGCTATTAGAGTGAATCAGGTACTCAACTGTGTTACAGTTATTGCGTTATTTTCTTAAACTCCAATTTAAAATATGTACTACTTATTACAAAATCAGTGTTAAAACATGGGCATATATAAGGGGTTTTACGGGGTGGGGTCACCCTAAATAAATTGCCGACATTTTTTCTATGCAATTATATGCGAAATACAAAAAACTGAACTTTTTCGACCATTTCCAATGGAAACCCCAGAAAACTTACCCCCGAAATTTTTTCCTGGCTACGCCCCTGGTTAAAAATAAATTAAATTAAACATAATATTAAAAGTAAATTAATGATACATGCAACAATCCAACAGTAAATACTGGCAAATTATGAACAAGGAATACAATCACCTCATATTGGAATTATACTAATGAGAGTGCACCAACGTTCCAAAAATGGAACATGCTTCAAAACTGGGTTTTTTCTTCTAGAGTTTTGCTTCTTTTTCAGTAATTTTGATTTTTATCACTGACTTTAGATATCAATCAACAAAATACAACGTGTCTCACCTGTAAAATTATGACACAAATATTTATTTCAACTACCTAAAAGATTTTTTCAAAAATCACAAAATTCGTCAAAATTACGCATCTGTAGCACAAAAATAAATAAAGTCAATCAGAAAATTACCACTGTTTTACATTCTCCATTCTTAGATCTTTCATTTGATGTGCAAATATAATAAATTTACCAAGGCAGAATTATTTTTTTAACATTACAAATTATGTTCCAAAAATGGAACGTTGGTTAAATAAAGGTTAAGAGACTGCTCTTCTTCTTCTTCCTCTTCCACTTCCTCGTCTTCTTCTTCTTTTTCTTCTTTTTCTACTTGTTCTTCGTCTCATAATTATAATGTATAATCATAGATCTACTATTTCTCAGTCAGCGGAATCTTGAACGTTTCAGCATTTTCAGCTCACACACGCATACCAACCAACAGCTGATACTATACCTTGCAGATTATAGTAGAGCATAATGAGTCCCACATGCTACTAGGCCTAAGTCTGAGTAGGACTGGCATTGGTCAGAACCTCTGATGTTCGTCTCTCCCTTACTGATGTTAGACGCAAATTCAAGGACCTACCACTCTGCTACAGCTTCAGTCCGCGAGTTTCTAATCGCAGCCGGCAGGTACAAGTCTCGGACATAACACTCTCCACACAAGAACCAATCTATCTGAATCAGATTGATCAAGTCAACATGATCTAATTGTGGTCGAGTTTCGGTGCTATGCGTCTACATATGGACCTAAGCAACAGGAAATATAAAGCACAATTTTCAGAAGAAAACTCACAAAATTTATTCGAAGTCTGCTTTATGTTGTTAAATTCCAAAAATCAGCGAAGTTTCACAGCGAATGGAACGACGACTGAGCAATAGTTAAGTCGACAGTCTGAGAGTGAAATGAAATGCGAAATAGTCAAATAAGTTGATTTATGTATATACTTTGTAAATTAAACGTTGAGAGTTGAAACTATAATATACTGAAGAAAACGTGTCACTGGTTTGAACTTTAACGATCACCGCGTATCACCCCGAAGAGACTAGAACAAAACCACACCGCTATCACCAAGAATATTGTTCAGATTGGTGCTCAAATAACCAGTTGATGAGCAACAATCATTCAAATATTACAGAGACTTTGGACCGATGAGGTTTTCGAAGAATATGTAGAAAGAAATGAGATTTTCGATCGAAATGTAATAATGATCTTTCGCTCCAAACTTCTTTCGTTTAAACTGAACCTTCCGTCTCTTGCAATGTTACTATGGTGACGAACTTTAGGAAACAATTATTTCATTTTGGCAGTCCAGTAGCATGTGACGTAACAGCCATGAAAACGTCATTGTTAATATTCTACGACAAACGGCTAACATTATAACAGTAAACACAGCATTGCGTCTGTTTGTGATAGACTGCAGTGGCATGCTATGCAATAATAAATCCAGTATGTACATTGTATAAATGGGTGGTCCATGAGACACAGAGGCAAATTTTGTTGGTTAAACTAACTGAAAGGTCAGCGGAAAGAGGTCTGTTGAAAGGTCATGAGTTGAAATAGACCGACAAAGACCTTGAAATAATAAGCATTTTATTGCCTTATTCTTGTCTATTATCTAGAAATCATAACAGTGTATAGCATGGGGCCCGTGGCGCATTGGATAACATCTTGCACAGAGACCGAGAGGTACCGAGTTCGAGCCCCCGTTGGGCGGATATGCTTTGTAGGCTGCTATTAGCGCCGTTGTATTGCAAGCTGTCTGTTCTGTTAGTAGTTAAGATTTCAATTGCATAACATGTAAATGTACAGCGCAGTGCGTTTGTCAGGCGCTTATTAAAGAAAATTATTATTATTATTATTATTATTATTATTATTATTATTATTATTATTATTATTATTATTATTATTATTATTATTATTATTATTATTATTATTATTATTAACCGGTTATAGGCGAGATAAACCAATTACCATTTAGCCTACAGCGTAATAATAGCCGTCTCAAGCAACACTTCAACGTCATCGTCTTTCGTGACACTTTTACATCGCCATGTCTCGATGACCTCCGTAGAGTTAAACGTCACATTCTCTTTTTGTCATGGATTATTTAGCTAATTCCTCCTCGTCCCTTTACCTATTCCTCCTCTTCTCCTTACCTATTCCTCCTGTTCCCCTTAACGCCCTCCCGTTTCAATTCTATCATTCTAAGCACCCTTAGCCGTCTGACTGTCTGCTGCCTGACCCTTTTGGATCTTCACATGGAACCGATGTTTTCACCCCTCACTGCCTGTCGATTATTCAGTGCTTCCCAAACTTTTCAGTGTCACGGACCGGCAGAATTAACTTTTCAGTGTCACGGACCGGCAGAATTAACTTTTCAGTGTCACGGACCGGCAGAATTAACTTTTCAGTGTCACGGACCGGCAGAATTAACTTTTCAGTGTCACGGACCGGCAGGAATTTTCCCACTGCAGAAGGACCGGTGCTCAATTTATTAATTATTTCTGTTTTTCGATCACCTAAACTAGATTCCTCAAATATGTGTTAAAATTGATTTAAATGCATACTTAGCCAATTCTACGACTCTATTGCCCTTTAACTGCTAGCCTAAAAAGTGCTTTTATGACATTAAAAAATTATAATAGTCATTTCCTGATTCCGAGACAATTTGACTAGTTTCTTGACTCATTCTACGGACCGGCAGCTGAGGGCTCGCGGACCGGTGCCGGTCCGCGGACCACCACTTTGGGAAGCACTGGATTATGTTTTGACTAAGCATCTGTGAATAAGCTGGCTCCCGCGACTTCGATTTTCTGGGCGCGATACCCGTCTCGACTTCTGCAACTCGATTCGTAGTGGCATTTCAAACGTTAACTTGATGAAGTTTCAGAGTCTAAATAACCTTGACTGGAACTATCACTAAAACTCCAAAATGCAAGCTTTTGCCATCAGTCCTAAAATCACTGCATTTGATGCCCACAGAAAGTGAATACTTTCCAAGATTGGCTTATTGTATAGAAGATTAGATTTCAGTCAACATTGCTATCTTCAGTCTATGTTGACTCCAAAGACTTCTCTCTACACGAGCAGTCTTAGGGCTCCTCAATCTGATTATTCCGTGGACAAGGACAGCTCTAGGTACGTTGGGGACTCACGCTTTCTGATGCTGACCCGAGACTCTGGAACTCTTTTCCGGCAAAAGCTCGCTCTGTAAAGTCTCTTCTGGTCATCATCTGTCCATGTAACCAATTCCTCTGTAGGCTGTTTCCGTATGATATCTTCTCAGACTCCATTCTTGACTTTCGACCGGACTCACCTCGAACCTTACCTTGCACAACGATTTTGCTTAGTAGCCTATAGTTTTTATCGACTGATGCCTTGGGCGTAATTACGGTGGCGCTATAATAGTTCCTAGATTTAATTTCATGTGATTTTGATATTCGATTGAGCGTCATTAGACAATAATCTGCTTCGAAGACGTCAGTTGTTGACCGATTGTTTCGTTTCTATAGGCAACATATAAATCGTTCACCTCGAAAATCGAAGCAACAAGAGAAGTTATTTCGAAAATATATTTTATAGCCTAAAATGCTTGGAATTTGAAGCAAAATGTAGGAAATTTTTCATTTAGCGACATCGGTCGTATACAGATGAGTGATTGATCGACCTACTTATTATTTAATACGCCGTATACTCGGTAATAATCACACCGATTGATTTTGATACTATGTGATGTCTCGCAGACTATAGGTAACCTACTTGATTGGACTGACCTAACTCGACAGAGACCCATCGTATCGATCATTGTAATTTTTTATGGCATAATGATAGGCGATTGATAGTGTGATAATCAATGATAATAATCTGCTAATTATGTCGTTTTGCAGGTATGCATTATTGGTGATGAAGACGGTGATGTGACGGTAATTCGAATTAGCATATGTTATAAAATAACGATTTCTCTGTCTCTGTCTGTATAGTCTCTCTTACTCACTCACTCACTCGATCCTCAGTCACTCACTCATTCACTCACTCGCTCTCAATCACTCACTCGCTCTCAACTCACTCACTCACTCACTCGCTCTCACTCACTCAATCTGCCACGGTAAGTTTCTCCGGAACTGTCTTCTCACTGGCACGGCGTAAGTCCTCGTGAACCAACAAGTGCATTTTGTCGATTGTTCTGTTTTGAAAATTTTATATTTTGCTGTTGGTTTAAATGAAGAAGAATGCAACGATAAGATTTCTCTCGTGTGAAACGACTGTGTTCAAAATGGTGTTCGGAACAAGTGGCCTACTTCATAACAGGCTCAGAGTAATCCTAATACTTATAATAATATATGAAACATATTATATAATAATATATAGAAAATAATTATGTGTGATATAATCTCTTATATACAATATAGGTCTCTGTTCGAACAAGATAGAATGTTAAAGAAGGCAAGACCTACTAGAGGCCTAAAGGCTCATCAACGCATGAAATAATTATAAATTAATTTCACGAATTAAATGTATTTGAAATGCAAAATGCCTGGAAAGTTTCGAAACATTTATTTCAAGATTACCCAATCTAAAGTGGTTTACTGTGAACGGATCTTCACAACTGGTGCAGCATGGATCTATAATTTCTTAAAAACCCATAATAGTAGCCTAGATGATGTTTACTGTTGTGAACGGCTTTAATCCCCATAGGCGCGCGGGCAAGTTTATTTACAACGCTCTTCACACTGGTGACATATTAGAAAAGCTAACATTTAGTAGGCCTGTTAACTTTTAACCTGGTAGGCTACATTTTGCTAGACTTGTAAATATGTCTCACAGTAAAAGGTGAACTTCAGATCAAGTTCAGCAACGCAAAGGAACGCGGTTTGCCCAAGTTGGTATAGGACTACGTAGCTGGACTGTTACAAAACTATACGACGTCGGTAGTTTTAGTCATCAACCAAAGCTCACAGTCGTAAGCGCTAGACATAAAACGCGTGCTGCTACCTGGTGAATACGATCTAGTTTTAAAGTGTTGCCATGCCAGCTACAGATCTGCAATTGGTAAGTGTAGTTATACATTATTAAACTGTATAATTATGTGTGGATGTATATGAACGAGTGTGTACTGTACAAGTATGCTTGCAGACATGTAGACATACAATGACATTTGAAATGTAGGTCTAGTCACTCTAGTGCGACCGAGAAACGTAGTTCGAAAAGATGTCTTCTTTCAGTTTCTATCATTCTATGCTCAGATTGTTACCAGGTACTAGGGGCAGGGTGGTATAAGCTTTTAGCGGTTTCCTGGCTTCCTGTTGCGCAGTGATTGATCTGCTTCTGTCATGATTTGTACTGTTATTCGTTTTTTGACGCAATAAATGACTTACAACGTAGACTAGGAGTCTAGGATGCTAACAAAAGCAAAGAAGCCGAGCTCTTTGCGACTGGCATAACAGTTACTGTTCTCGAAGTTAACATAACATAACATAACATGGTTTATAGTGGCTCAGAAGACTTGCATCTGTGTCAGAGCCACTCTCTCTCAAGTCTTATCCAATGCATCTTGACCTAATATCCAATCTTAGTGAGCCTCTTCTTGAATTCCATCACCGAGTCCGCAGCAACAATTTCATCGTCCAACTTGTTCCAACTGTTAACTACTCTTGTACTGAAGAATCTTTGCATTATTGTCCCAGCTGTTTCCTTATTGATCTTGTATCTGTGTCCTCGAGTTCTCTTATCAACTGAGAATTTAAATAGCCTCTGTGCTGGTATCTTGTCTCTTCCTGTCACTATCTTGAATGTCTCTATTAAGTCTCCTCTATCTCTCCTTTTCTCTAATGTTGTCAGCTTGCATCTCCTCAGTCTTCATATGCCAGGTTGCCGAATCCCTTTATCATCTTCGTTGCTCTCCTTTGTATTTTCTCTAGTTTTTCTACATCTTGTCTCAGGTAAGGACACCACCACACACAGTACTCCAAATTAGGCCTAACCAGTGATTTGTACAATTCGAGCATTATTTCCTTTTCCCTGCTGACTATTGTCCTCTTAATCATTCCCAATACTTTGTTCGCTTTCTTTGCAGCCTCTGCACATTGCCTTGATGGTTTCGTGCTGTTGTTTACGATGACTCCTAGGTCCCTCTCCTCTTCTGTTTCTCTCAGTATTGTTCCTCCCATTTCATATTGGAATTTTTTATTTGTTTTTCCCATGTGCATAACTGAGCATTTTTCTGTGTTGAACATCATCTGCCATTCCTCGGCCCATCTGTGCAGTCCTTCGATGTCTTTCCTCAGTACGTCGGCTTCTTCTTTCGTGTCCACCCCTCTGCCCATTTTCGTATCATTTAGCAAGTTAGCAGTGACCGAAACCTTACAAACGACTTCCTGTGCGTAAGTTGTATATAATAATATCGATAAAACCTATAAGAAGGAAGGCATTGAGAGCCTATTACAGTGCAATTGCACACGCATCACCGTTGTGGAACACCCGGCTGTAATGCAATACATTCTTCAGAGTTCCATCACTTTGATGCTGTCCATTAGTCTCTATCCAAGTCCGCTGATGGCAGAGGATCCCAGGCTTTCCCAGCCAATACAGACGTTGGGCTAATGTCTGACCAACGTTGTCCAAAGTGTATCATGTTGGTAGTGGACGATGCTTCATGCAGAGCAACGATTCATATCTTGTAATGGCGCTATACAAACAGCAACAACTGTTAACGATGTAGGATTGAATTGAAAACCAAATTTTCATTGATTAATTTATTGATCAGTGCATTAATTCGTGAACTCGCTCAATATTCACTCGTTCATTCACTCATTAATTCATTTGTGAATACATTGGTCTGTTCATCATTTACCCAATCCTTTTTGCACTTTATTAACATTTTGCTGGCAAATCGTCTAAACTGATTTTTCCTAAAGACCTGTGTCTTTATAAGCGCCCAAGTTGAACGCCTATAGTTCTTCGGCGACTATGCACATTGACAGTATCCATTGACGTTTTTCGGCGACCCTTTGCACTTGGGGACATAGCAGGCTCTGTCTGGGAGCTGGGCGCAGTATCCTCCCTCTCGAACCTTGGCCTTGCATCGCCCATCCACCGTATCGCACCAGATCACCTCCGACCGACAGTCTGTGTCCAGACAACACTGACGAGGCGACGGAGCGTAGCTGTAGTAGAGGTTCGTGTAGTCGTCGCTTAAACCCCTTCGGTTCATGTACTCCCTAAAAGGGTACATCGTGTCGTTGGCGCCGTGGAACAGGGGAATCTGACCGTCGTCGTCGGGGTACTCGGTTTCGCGTGGGGTCGTCTGCGACTCCCTGCGGAAGATTTCGTAGAGGTAGTCGACGAAGGAGTGGTGCAAAAAGAAGAAGGGATCGTTAGGTGAACAGGTGATGTAGCTCATCTGTCCGCCGATGAAGACGTGCACAGATCCGTGATTGTCTTCGAAGTCTGAGAGGTTGTAGGGCGAGACGAGAGCTTTGAAGGACGTCGCTCGATAGACGGTGCTGTTTATCTTGTGGTCGTTGTAGAGAAGGTAGCTGGAGTTGGCCAGGGTGCTTCGGTAGAGGGTCTCGTATTCCAGCATACACTGTGCTGGGTAGATCGTCCAGTTGCTTGCGAACCCCGTGGTCACGAGGTCGTCGTTGTTACCCAGGTATTCGGACGTCCAGACGGCTGAGTCCTTTGGTTCTGGAAGGAAGGCGTCGAGGCTTGAGTCGAAGTAGGGCAGCATGACCGAAGGATCGTGCTTCTGAAGACCACGCTCCAATCTAACTCACAGGTAACAAACATCAGCAAAAAGTAGGGCTGTTAACGATTAAAATTAGTTAATAGTTAACAGTTACTATTTAAGATTTAACGATTAATTAGTCGTTAACTTCCGCAGCCCTACAAAAAGCAATTAACATAACATAACATAACATAACAAGGGTTTTAAGTGGTTCAGAAGACGTTTAGTCTGTGTTAGAACCACTGCAATTAACCTGGAACATGATTAATAGCCCAATTTTCCTAGCTTCTTCTTAAAAGCTGTGATAGTGTCCACTGAGACAGTACTATCATCCAAACTATTCCACAAATCTACAACTCTTGCACTGAAGCATTTCTGCCCTAATGTCCCTTTCGGTTTCTTAAATAATTTATACCTATGTCCCCGAGTTGCCTTGTTTGGTGCTAATTCAAAAACTTCTCCATCTGCACTGCCTCCTTTCCAGTAATAATCTTGTAGGCTTCAATTAGGTCTCCTCTGCTCCTCCTTCTCTCCAATGTTGTTAGTCCACACCTTTTCAACCTTTCTTCATATCCCAAATCCTTGTAGCCCCAAATCATTTTTGTAGCTCTTCTTTGCACCTTCTCCAGCTTTTCCATGTCCTGTTTCAGGTAGGGACTCCATACCTGGATGCAGTATTCCAACTGTGGCCTAACCAGTGATTTGTATAACCTCAATATTGTATCCTTGTCTCTGGTGACTATTGTCCTTCTTATCATGCCTAAAGTCGATACACTGTGCTGGGTAGATCGTCCAGTTGCTGGCGAACCCCGAGGTCACGAGGTCGTCGTTGTTACCCAGGTAGTCGGACGTCCAGACGGCTGAGTCCTTTGGTTCTGGAAGGAAGGCGTCGAGGCTTGAGTCGAAGTAGGGCAGCATGACCGAAGGATCGTGGTTCTGAAGACCACGCTCCAATCTAACTCACAGGTAACAAACATCAGCAAAAAAGTATGGCTGTTAACGATTAAAATTAGTTAATACTTAACTATTCAAGATTTAACGATTAAGTAATCGTTAACTTCCGCAGCCCTACAAAAAGCAATTAGGCTTAAGTGTGTGTCCGCGCATAAATTTCTATCGTCAACCACTTCGGTCGTTGTTCGACGTCTGTGTCATTCTGGCCAATCATTTTCTCTAAATTCGCAATTTACTCAGTAATTTCTAACACGTTGGAGTTTACTTTTGCTAAGTTCGCGTATCGGACTTAGGCTATTCTTCGCTTTTGCTGTGGATTTTTACGTTTGACGGTATTTTCTTTGTATGCGCTTGATATATCTGGACATTTATATAGCGCCCTAAATTGTCTTCAGGAACAGTGTCTGAGTTTCATGCACATGCTATATAAAGGTCATATGACGTGTTTGACTGGTGTAATCATATGACTAATGACTGGTGTAATCGAAGTGTCTCACCTGACGATATACTCCCTATGCCACAAGACGAAGGCGGGGCCAAAATGAGCTCCCGGCGAGCTGGAAAAGCGATGATACCCGATAAAGACTTGGTACTCGGTCCTTCCTCCCTTTCCAGGCACCGTCGTATTCCTCATCCGATTGAAGGCATCGTGAAGCTGACGGCGCTGCTCGTCACTAAGGGTGCGATACTCCTGGCGTGGTCTGGGTCCATCGTCGTAATGACCACGGCCACAGACGACGTTGAAGTAGTACTCCTCTTCGATGGTCATATTGATGGCTGCGAAGTGACTTACGTTGTACCAAGAGGAGCGCATCATTTGCTGCGTCCTGTGGCCTGCACCTGCACCCCTTGGCGACTCTGGCGGGGTTTTCGTGGTTGTGGCATCGCCTTCGCTTCTTGTCAGACACGAAATCAATGTTACACAGCCCAGAGCCAGCCGTCCGACATGCACCCTACTATTAAACATATACGACGCGTTGAAAAGTCTAACATCTGCTAACATCATATATGCATGCATGTAGGTATATATTTCTATGTATGTATGTAGGCCTATGTATGTATGTATGTATGTATGTATGTAGCCTATGTGTGTATGCTTGGCCATAGACATCACATCACCTACTCCCTACAACTACGCTGGTATCCAGGCTCGGATATTCTTTCAAATCTGTCTTTTGATGTTCAAAGTAACGTCAGGTTCTGCTCCTCCTTACTTATCATCTTCAGTTATACCCTGCTCGAGTCAAGACGTGGATTGCGATCAGCTTCAAACGGAGACTTTGTAATCAAAAGAGGAAATCAACAATTTGGAAACATATCTTAAACGACGCTACTTAAGATTATGCCGAATTTAGGAAGGACTACTTTTCAGCAACAAAATTACCATAATGGTAAAGTTGTAAAAGTCTCTGGTGAAGCTACAATTAGACCAATCAATGCATCTATTATGAAACCCATACGTAAAACAGGGCTGAAGTGTTGTAGGCTAACAACATAATAAAGAACAATCAGCAGAGATGAAAATGTTGAACATTTTGATATTCTTCAGAACCATTTTTTAAACCAAAGCTATTCTACGTCACCTCATCTTATAACACTACGGTATGTAGACCCAAGTAATGCAAACAATGTCGTGATTATGTTATGTTATAGGAAGCATGTAGGGCCTATACGAGCCTAGGCCTATCAGCTAAACACAATAGGCCTAATTATTGTCAGATAACAATGAACGATCAATGTTGTGAGAAAGTAAATTAAAGAATTATTATTTTGTAGGCCTATAGTAACTGTGATGGTGGTGACCAGTCACCATCACTTTTGTGGTGACTGTCACTAGGCCTACCGCTGTTTGGCTGTGCTGAAATTTTTGGCGACAAAGCAGCGCTATATTTTGTTATGAAGCATGTTGAAGCAGCTACAATTAACGAAGGAAGGGATTGCTAATTACCACTTTGTGGAGTAAAGTTACGCCCTTGTTTGTAACTATCTTACAAAACTATCATAATTGCAGATAAATGACCTTCCGCCAGACAGTTTGGTCTATGTTATGGGTAGGAATCTCTGCCGTGCCACCATGTCCATGAACATTTGATGTGCCCTCTTCGCCTTCAAACATTTGAGTCTTCGCCAGTTTCCAGACTTTCAAGCTATTCATTAAAATTTTCTTTCACATGTCTAACACAGATTAAACGTCTTCTGAACCACTCAGAAATCTTCTTGTGTTAGGCCTATATATCCAACCATTTCAGCCAACCAAAATAATGCAACTTACGTAGGCTAGGCCAACACAGAAACTGAAATGAGAAGCCAAAACACATCCCTGCTTCAGGTACCGTGGTCTGTGCCGATGCTCTGGCAGCCAAACCGCTCGGATTTGGAAAATGATTGCAAACATTTACTAACCTCATCGTTGTCTTAAAAACTGAGATTTTGTGTTAACTAATTTCAACTCCTAATTGGTATTGACCGGCAGAAGAATCGTTAAACACAGAGCGCCATGTGGAAGCCTGTGATTGAAATCGAACGCAGTATAGGCCTAGCATAGAAAACTGCGAGAGACTGCCTATAGGCCTATAGATCATGACAGAAACAGGTCCATTTGCCCGTTTCAAATCAGTGCTAACGATCGCCTCCAATTTTCACACAATCAAAAAGTACAAGAATGATAATTTAAAAAAACAACAGGTCGCGCGTACAAATAGAAACTTTTTTTTATCATAGAACCAATGCAGTCCTTGTAGGCTATTAAAGGCAGTTATAAGCCTAGCCTACATCTACAGTGCGTGGGCGTCTTCATGTGTGCGTGCCTGCGTGTGTCCAACTGTCCATACTCTATACTTCAATATAGGCCTATTCAATAAGGTTTCAGAAGTTCAGATAAGACAGACGTAATTAAGGCGTAATTAAGGTCAAGCATATTTGCATATATTGCAATTTGCCAATTTTCATGGGTTATCGAGATCATACCTCCTACATCCACATCGCACGGATAGGCGACTTTTAGCCTACTTCTTTTATTAGAACATACCTCACGGGTTTTATAAACCAATTTGGAAATATTAAAAATCAAAACCTATTACATTGAAGGTCTAAAGTGAGGCCAATGTTTTCAGTGGGAGGCCAAGGCTCAACCTCTGCTGATGCCCTTGGGAGACCACGTAGCCGCAGTGCATATTTTAATAGATTTGGACTACTGGGACAAAGTCTGCTACACTTCTTCAATGTAATTGAAAACTAACATTGCAATTAGAGTATTATCTGGGCAAATCACCAAAACTACTGGGACAAATCTTAAAACTACTGGGGCAAATCCTAAGACTACTGGGACATTACAGTTAAAATATGCACTGTGTAGCCGAATCTGCTTTTTTCATATGCAGAATGTTTACATACAAAACCAGTAGGCCTACCGGTACAATGATGTCACATGTAATCAACACCTGTACCTCCCATGGTTTAACCTAACGAGACACTATGCTGCTTAGAAGACATAATTTGTAGTAGGCCTACCATAACCCAACCTTTGTCTGTGTTGCATCAATTGCCTGCTCTAATAGAGGTCATACATCATGTTTCAGTTTTCTTCCTTCGTGAAATACCTCAAACTCACCATCTCTCACTTGCTCTGAAACATCTGGATATCTCATTGCTCTTTATCTGGATTCTAGTGACTGACTAACCGCGCCTCAGATTAACATTTATGTGTGACTGCTTCTGTTCAAAACGCTTTGTAATAATAATAATAATAATAATAATAATATATTAATAATAATTTGTATCACCTGAGGGATCATATCTACCATGGGTAAAAAAAACACAATAATAAATAACACAAAAATAATAGTGATAATATTATTATTATTGAATAATAATAATAATAATAATAATAATAATAAAGCCTACACGCATTGTAGTGACACTGATTGCCAGTCAGTGTAACCGCATTATTGCTGTAATTGCAACAATATTAAATTATTTCTAGCAAACTAGTAGGCCTAACTCTGGCAAATGACAAATTAAATCTTTATTTCCATGAAGAAGGGTTATAGCACTTCCTTGTTCAAAGCGCTGAAATGAATTATTGGCAGCAAACTCAAAGAAGTAATGGTTTTCTCTGGACATTCAAATAGATGTTGAAGCCAACATTAAAAGCATTTTAAGAATATTGTCCATAATGGTAACCACCCTACAAGGAGTCTCGTTTTTCTTTGCTCTGCGTTGATCTCTTTTTGGCAAGAAAGTTCTCCGGTAGCTTCGGCATCGGAGAACTCATCTTGCGATGGACTACTGGTGGAGGTACAGCTGGAGCTGAAGGTGGCTCAGGGTATTCTTTGTCTGCTGCACCTACGGGTGACGAGACGCTGAAGCGCCGAGCAAACGGTCCAAGTGAACCATAAGCCGCTGTCACCGGTGGTGGTCCAGAGCCGGAGGGTCGTCGTTCAGTATCAGTGCGAGCAAACGGTCCAAGTGGACCGGAAGTGGCAGTCACCGGTGGTGGACCAATAGAGCTGGAGGGTCGTCGATCAGCTTCAATGCGGGCAAACAGTCCAAGTGAAGCATAAGACATCATTGGGGGACCAGCAGGGGTGGAGGGCCGTCGTTCCATTTCATGGCGACTCACGCGATGCATTGGACCACTAGCTGCCATACCCACGAAGGTTGATCGACGTCGTAAGTCCACAGGACCACCATCAACTGGAAAGGCTCCGGGGACAGTCGGGCTCCTAAATGCACAGCAAAAAATCAAACCTGGACGTCACAAACACTGATGAACAAAATACAACAAAAGAAAGCTCTGCTCTCGCAGTTATATCCAATCAGGTGGTAGTGAACTCCTGTGGGTGCATCACAATATTATTCCAATTTCTGTAGGCTTTGCATTCAAATTATTTCCCATTTTCACGAACTGGATGAATATTAAAAGCAATGTTGGGGCCTTGTGTATGGCCATACACTTATAAAACAAACCTCACGTTGCTCTTGTTACAAAATGCTTTGGAATATTGATCTTTCACCATATCAACACATACTTATCTGAAGGATAACAATGTAAATGTAGTTTAAATCTCCAAAATTTCAAAGCGCCACACAAAAGCCACATCAGGGAGACCAGCTTATTCACCAGCGCTATATCAAATCAAGTCTGCTATAGCCAAGTTGTTTGGGTCTGTTCCGGTGCCAGGTTAGAATCCAGGGAGGTCAAACCGAGGAGACAGCATCGTGCTACGGTGGAAATCATTGATGATGGTGGTCAAGTGGTGGCACAGGAGTAGAATCAAGATAAGATAGCTTGAAGAGTTCGGTCTTCAGTTGTGAGTGGAAAGCAGCAGAGGAGAGTGCAAGCACAGGAGAGATGAACTGAACGAACAATGAATTGAACCAAACGAAGTGCCAACTGGCAAAATTACTACAAAGTTCTAGATATAAGAAAGATTATCACTTTTCATTTGGCACTGCTTAAAAGTAAATCTTCCATGTCCCATGTGGAGTATAGCTCATTTTCCACTTTTTGCTCTTGTGCTGCCAATGGAGGGATTCCAAGGTTGTAGACACACGTTCCAACACATTGCAAAACTTGCCATGTTAATTTCCCACTTATGCTGGTACCAACTTCTACTGCTCTACGACAGAGCAGTTTGCAAACACCTCATTCAGGGTTCTTACAGGAAGTCCACTCAGCATGCGTGAATGCAGAATCTTGCAATTACAGATGCAGAGCAGACACTGGATAGACCACACCCTGTTGCATTAAACGTTTATGTAATATTGTAATAGGTGACTGTTCCCAACTAACTGATCAAACAGCAGTAGCTAGAAAATAAAGCAAAGCTTCCATATCCCATATGAAATGTAGGGGAGGTGCTCATTTCCTTCACTCGGCCTTTAAGTCGGCACTGGTCGAATCCCACGGACCTGGACATGGGACCAGAGCATTCCAGCAATCATCATTTACGTACCCGCTTACGCCAGTACCAAATTACATTGCTTGGTGATAGAGGCATGTGTGCCTAAACAACTTTACGTGGAGTTGAACCCGTAACCAAATGATCCGTGACCAAGGGTGTTATGATAGACAGTAGCTAGACCAGAAAGAGAACCAGTAAATACATGATGTTTGAGATTTCCTCTCTGTTGACAGGCTTTGAACCCCCGGTCGGCTGACCAACCATCGTCTTCTTCAAGAACGCTTCCACAAACAGTCGACTTGCATCATCCTTCTGAAACGAGAACTACAAGAACGACCATAAATAGCTTTTAGTTTTGAAACAAGATGTGGGGCATGGTAGCTGAGTGGATAGAGTTCTTGGCCTCCAATGTGGAGATTCCGTGTTCGAACCTCCACTCTGGTCCAACTGCATAGGGACCTTGAGCCAGTCCTTCATGAATAATTACTTTAGAGCTATAATTAATAGACGTCCTGTTGTATAGTTGTGTGTGCACTTCTGAACTTGCAATGGGGGAAATCAAATACAGTTGTATTTACAGAGACTCTGAACATCCAAACCAACTGTGAGCTTTCGATGGGAATCCGTTGGATGGTTCCATGTGTGTGTGTGTGTGTGTGCCCACCACTGGCGACTCTTTCAGCCTACAGTGCAATCTTTTGCTAACTGATGTAATAGATTCGTTCGTAATGACATTTAACATCATATATAGGCTAGCGCAGAGAGTGCTTCTGAGTAGATATCCTGAATGAGCGCTATATAAATGTTCATTTACATTACATTACACTGTATTGTATTCTATAAGCTGCTTATCATTTCTGAATGTACACAAGCATTGTTGTTGCTGCTGCCAACATCATCATCATAACCATTCCTCCTGACATCAAGTGCAGGAACATGTACTGGTAATTGAACAATAATATAGTGTCATTAAGGGATTCTCAATTGTCATTAACACCTCACATCTCAGTTAATCAATTGAAACATTGAAACATTATTTTCACATCTCAGTTAATCAATTGAAACATTGAAACATTATTTTCACATCTCAGTTAATCAATTGAAACATTGAAACATTATTTTCACATCTCAGTTAATCAATTGAAACATTGAAACATTATTTTCACATCTTAGTTAATCAATTGAAACATTGAAACATTATTTTCACATCTCAGTTAATCAATTGAAACATAGAAACATTATTTTCACATCTCAGTTAATCAATTGAAACATTGAAACATTATATTCACATCTCAGTTAATCAATTGAAACATTGCACACTGCTATAATGGCACCATAAAGGTACTGATAATATAGATTAATTTAAACTGTTTAATTAATTCTTTGCTCATTTTCATTACCAGTTCCTTAGACTGTCTCAAGTTACCACATACAGTTTTGACAGGCAAGCACAGATGCTTACGTATTTTAACACTTCAACGATGAGCTGCACTGGTTTCCCAGTCACTTTTAGTACACTCGTCATTAAAGTGTTAAGATGTTTGTCCTGAAATCGCTTTACATAAGTGCGCAAGTGCTCAATCTGAGATATATTTTTCACTTGCTTATCTGCATTCTTTCAACTTCTCTCCTTTTTCTGTCTCTCCCTGTCTGTCTGTTTGTCTGTCTCTCTCTTTCCCATTTCCTTCTCTTCTCTTGTCTCCTCTCTCTGTCTCTCTCTCTCTCTCTGTCTCAGTCTCTGTCTGTCTCTGTCACTCTCTCTCTCTCTCTCTGTTAGCTTAATTAAAATCTTTATTTCCCCTATTGATTATTTTTCTGACTTAATATTGTCACTGATCATCGCTTCATACCTCATGCACCATACAGGGCTCCTGTTGAAATTACTCTTTCTTAAATTGGAACTCATTTTATCCGATTACCAATCTCAGAAGGCATTTTGCAATTGCTTAATTACTTAATTACAAAAGCCTTTGAAAATATGGAACTCTAAACACAAGAATTTCTGATAGAAATCAATGACATACATCTCCATAGGATGAACCGCCAAATTCACCCGGACTGAGGTGACTACCAAGCAGTAAAGTATCTCGAGGTACCACATAGATGACGTATTTGTCTGTGTCATGTGGCTAAAATTGCAATTCATACGAAACGTATTATTTTAAGCAACTTTATCAATATTAATAATAATAATCGCTTATTAATTCAAAATGACAAGGACAATGTAAAATTACATGATATAGTAGTAACAGATGATAACAAGTTTAACAGGAGTCGAATTTAACTGTGTGGCAGCCTGCAAGGCACCCATCTGTCCTACTGCTCATTTTACAGTTGCTCCTAGGGAGTTAAAGGCTGAGTCAACCTTATGGTGCTAAAGGATATCGAACCTGCGTCCTGATCTTCGTGCCAGTATGTTATCATTCAACCAACTCCCTGCCCCAGTGGAATACAAGCTAGGATGCTGCAGCGTGATTTAAAACTTAACAATATCTTATGGTGTTGACATAAAGCTGTACGAAAAAAACCTGCTTGCACCTTAGTATTTCAAGCTAGAAATGGGTCAAATTCGAATTTTACATAATTTTAAGGTAATGCTTAAGTTCTTTATTTCTTTATTCAGAAACAAGTTTATCTTAATTTTAATTTTTAATTAGAGTTAGTTACAGTTGTAAGTGCATAAAATAAGATGAAATATGCTGAATAACTGATTAAATGACTGATTAAATAAACAGGACTTGGCTTCCATTGCATCATCTTCCTTATAGCAGAGTTCTAAGTGTTCTCTTTCAAGTTCACTTGACTCTACTTTAAATTCATTTATATCAGATGCTCTACACTTACAAACAGTGAACCATCCTAACGACACTACCTTTTGGAATCCTAGTAATCAAGTTAATTAGCATGGTAAACAACCTGACCTTGAACCTAATCTGACCTTACCTGCCCACTGATTTTGATTTGAGAGAGCACCTGAGGCTGTGAAATAAGCTGGTTCTCAGGACTTGTCTTTTTTGAGCGCTGTCAAAATCTTGAGATTACAATTACTTGGAGTTACAGTGAGGTCAAACACTCTACAATTCACTTAAATTCTGGAACATATTCCAAACAAGTTATACCAAAATTTGTGTCGTAACAATAAACATAAGGTTCCTTGTATTTAACTGCAGTGTTGCAACTATTTCTATCCTACTTTAACAACACTGCTCTAAACTAAACTGTTCGAGCTGCAAGAGATGAAGAAAATGTCCTGCCTGAAACCATATATGGTCTACTCCAACTGGAACAACACAAGGACCTCGGAATGTTTCAAATCCATCCAAGGTACTAGCAGTACCTGAGTAATAGAAAGATGACAGAAAGCTGTTCATGTTAATATCAGGACTTAACTAGGCCAAACACAAATATAACATCAAAAACTACAACACAAAACAATTCATTTAGGGCTGTTAACAATTAAATCTTTTTTAATAGTTAACTATTAAAGAATTAACAATAAATTAATGGTTAATTGTGATTAAATGTATTCCCAATAAGTAATGAAAAATACAAAATTAACATTATTCATTGTTTATCTTTTAATAGTATTCTTAATATTTATTGCTAGTTAGTAGTTACTTAGTAGCTATTTGTTCATATTAGTAGTCTTGTTTACATTTTTCAGTTCAAATGTCTTCCTTCAACCAATTAGGCAAACAAACCAGCTGTTAACACTGGGTCCTATAGTGGATTACTGACCGCCATTTCACCTAGTTATTTTCGAACTACAACTTCCGTTGGAAATATGTAAATAAGTAAACGGTTTTTGATTTATTAATCACAAGGGTTATAATAACGGGTACCTTATCAAATATAACAAGCCGTTCTTGATTAATCGTTAAAAATAAACTTAATTCCAGCAAAGGCAGGCAAATTTAGTTAAGGAAACAAGAACACATTGCTGCTTAATTCGTGGTCAGAATGATCAACACATAAAAAACTACTCATTGTCACTTTGTCAGGAACATCAATAACATGAAAATTACTGGGTGTGCAATATAAAACAGCCATGTATTTCTCCCATCCTTGTTGATGTAATGCATGACTTTGGGTGCTGGTCGTTTAAGTGGTGACCACTTGGGTGGCGATGTTTGAGTGTCAGGTCTATTGTGTACCGCAGCTTGGGTGCCGGGAATTTCGGGCAGTATTTGAACAAATGTATTAGTACTACTTGTGTAAACTACACTCGCAATTTAAAATCAAACAGTAGCAAAAATTTGTCCTGAAATAAATGAACATATATGGCTTCTAATACTACTTAGAAGTGATTATTTGTATTGATGTGGCACCCAACTGTCCTGCACCAAAGTTTCTATGAGCCCAAATGGCAGCACCCAAACAGCCGGTACCCAATAGTCCTGGTTTGCGACATGAAGCATGAATGAGCAACTGTTGGTAAAGCAAAGACTATTTTGTGCTTTCAACTGACCATAGACGATAATAATTTCATATCTGCTTAAAGGTCGAAGGTCAATTCGAACTCCATCTTCCTGAAATTTCCCACCATCAGGAACAGTCCATGGATTGACAAAAAGAATTCCATTCTCAATGACCAACTTCAGATCCTCTGTTGGCATGTTCTGTTGTTAAATGAAACCAAATCAGCCTCAACACATTTCCACACAACTTCAAACAGTGGCATAATGATGCTATTATCACAAATAATTAGAATGTAAGATTAGGTAACATTCATTCATTCATTCCCAGAATTTACTATAGCGCCTATTCAAGAGATTACTATTATTATTAGCCATTAGTCATTATTACCAGTATTTACTAATGTGCACACACCTATGAACTACCGGTACACGCTAATCCTCAAATGCAGTTTCTTATATTTCTCAACGACAGCAATACAAACAATGGACAACTTTTAAAAAGCACATGGTGTTAGTTTCAAAAGTTTATACATCCTCTGCTTAACGACTTCAGCATCTAATCAGATCAATACTGATACACAAAAAGGTTACACCAGATCATCATTATGGTGTATTTGGAAGACAATCAAGAACTACTTAATTAATCATGTTGTATTGAATTGATAATGTTATCAACAGACTTTGTTTGATAACTGTTATATAATCACGCATCCTGTGATATATATTTATACACAGTGCAGCTCTTTTTGATACGACCTGTTTATATTCGCTAAAACGTGTGCATACACTACCAGTATCTATTCAACACGTGACATGCGTTAACACGAGATAAAGGAACTTGCTGTGTAGCACTACATGGTAGAACTTTGTAAAATCAATACACATCCTGCATCGGTTGATTTTCAGTCTCATCATCATCAATATATCAGCTGTACACAGCTATCTGAATACAAGGCATAAGTCACTAGGGACCCTGGGCAAGTCCTTCACTTGCAACTGCTCATGCGCTTCAGCGTGAAACTCCGATTCAGTGTCCGTGCTGTAGTTCAGTGCTCATACATACATACATACTCACATACATACACTGGCTGCAGCTGGCCTTAAGACCTACACTAGGTAATACAGTTTCAATGCACATGAACTTAATATCTCTGCATATGTCTCCCCTCCTCACACTAGTAGCAGCTGTAACTGGGGTAAATTATGGTACTTGTGCCCTTTCCCATCATTGCCAGCCTACTTAACATGGGTAGGAACTTAGCCATTGTCTCAGCCAAGGTGACAACAGCTATATACCTATATGCTACCTATGCAGTCCAATGCAGGCACTTTATGCTTTAAAATGACGTCTGGAAACAGTAGATGTTAATGTAGCTAGACAAAATTGTCTGGTGTTAAATCACAATAACTGAATCTGATAGAGAAAAGAACCTGGTACTGCTCTGAATGCAGATGCTAGTATTTTCATGACACTAAACTCCGAAAAACCTCACAAAATAATTTAAGATAACAGTACAAATATTTAAAATGAGAATGACTATATACAGTCAAATCGGCCTACCCGATAGGGAATTCTTTTCTTCAAGAGTGCGTAGGCTACGTGTAGTGAGCACGCATACCACAGCTGATGTTCCAGAGATGGGTGCGCAACATAAAGCTCTAGGGCAGACTGGACAGCCTCATATTCAAAATGATACAGCTACAAATAATATAAAGAAGACATTGTTTCTGTTCAAACAATAATCACTTGAACTTACAAAGAGTTGCTATAATTATCTTAATAGCTGCTGATTTTAATTATCATTTTGAGAACATCCATGAATTGCATTGGTGTGATTTATATAGCAGTTCTTAAAGAAAAGCTTCTCAGAGACATACCTGGCATTAGATCTCTATGGGAATACGAAGTCTAAAGACAGCATCACTGCTGCTTCCCACACAACGTCAGCATGGCTGTTAGACAGTGTAAAGTCCCTATGAGGCACAATGACAGCCCTAGACAAATGCTTCAATCCATTAAAACAACTTACCATACATCTCTATTAGTTGTTTCTACTATCACTGATTAGGTCGTACTATGAGAGGCGCTTTAGAAATCCGTAAATACAATACAATACAATACAATACAATACAATACAATACAATCACTGCTCATAGAATGCTCAATACAAACAGGTACAACTTCCACAGGCTGTTTATTTTAAACAAATATTTATCAGAAATTTTCCTGTGCTTTGTAATTCTCACCACACTGTTTTATCAAACCAGAAGAAATCACTGACAGAGTGGAATAAGAACCTGAACAGTTGTTCAATACAATACAATACAATACAATACAATACAATCACTGCTCATAGAATGCTCAATACAAACAGGTACAACTTTTAACCACAGGCTGTTTATTTTAAACAAATATTTATCAGAAATTTTCCTGTGCTTTGTAATTCTCACCACACTGTTTTATCAAACCAGAAGAAATCACTGACAGAGTGGAATAAGAACCTGAACAGTTGTTCAATACAATACAATACAATACAATACAATACAATCACTGCTCATAGAATGCTCAATACAAACAGGTACAACTTTTAACCCCAGGCTGTTCATTTCAAACAAATATTTATCAGAAATTTCCCTGTGCTTTGTAATAATTCTCACCACACTGTTTTATCAAAGCAGAAGAAAAAACTGACAGAGTGGAATAAGAACCTGAACAGTTGTCTCACAGGTTGCGATAGTCTTGTGAGCAGAAGTCGTCAGAAGTGACATCTCCCCCAGAGTGCTGCCAGTCGTCAGATAGTCGCTGCATTTCTCCTGTTCCTTAGCAGCGGCAGCAGCTGCAGCAGCTGACAATGGTGCCCTCGCCTTGCCTGGCATCTGTGATGACTCATGCAGGTACATATCAACCTATGCCAACAAAACACAAAGGTACATAACAGAATAACAATGTACATACTGTTTACAAGGGTTATCATGTGCATTTAGGTCACTCTTTAACTCGCAGACAAACTACCGGTACTCATGATCTACAGCAATTCAGTAACTAAGTACCCTATCTGTATTTACTGAGCATCTTGTACATTAATTTGAACTTTAAAAAAAGTGGAGGCAGCTTTCTAGCTTACCATCTAATCATACGCTGAACAGATTACTGGGTATTGCTCCACTTTGAAATCATACCATGATCAGAATAATAGGTATTCCTCCACCTTGCTTGACTTAGATTCATCTGTCTTTTACGCTAGGTCCAGTGGAGCATTCACTTCAACAGCAAGTGCTTATGCTTGCACATTACCACAAGTGATCTATATGCACCACATATTGAAGGCTGGTTATCAAATATCAATACAATTATGGCACAAGTACAAGAAAATTAGTACAAGCAACTGAACATCATGAATACATAATAAATAAAAGATAGCCAAAGATACATCCATTGATAAAACTGGTTTTAAAGTGACATAAAAGAGTCTCCTCTCGGTTTAAAGTAACATCAAAGGGAATGCTCTCTGTTTAAATGGACAGTGCTTATAACTGTGTAAAGTTTCAAATGCTGAAGTTGGAATGACTACAACCCAGTAACTAAACAAAACAGTGATAACCTGAGCAAATAGCTTTTCTATACTTTAATTTTAGAGTCTTTCCAGTTACTTGAAAGACATTTCTACAGCAGATTTGAACCCTTTGCATGAGCTACAACGCAAAATTGCAACACTGGCAAACTTTCCATGAAGGTCGCAGGTTTAACATTGGTGTGCTCACTGAAGCAGTAAGCATTAGGAAACCAGTGATCTTGCTATGTAAATAAATGCACCGTTAATTGGGGCAATAAATGGGCTACAAGATTCCCATAAGTGATTTATACACATGTGGAATGGTTGTGTAGATATCAGACCAGAAAGTTGGCAATATTCTCATAGTCACTCCCTATTTATTGATCGTAAGTCTACGTTAGACAGGAGTTTTGAGAAATGAGACTCAGATGATGATCTCGAGGGCTTACAAAGGGCTACTCAATGGGCTAGTGATAGTTTGAGTACAATTAGTGTTATTCATATTAGTGATCTTTGAAGTAGTACCATGTCAGCTCTGCTGGGCTTTGATCGAAAATGTTTTGCCACATTTTCACTCAACACTTTGCATCACATTGTCACCGAAGCGAATAGTTTTGCAAGCAAGTGCTTTGCATACAAAGACCTGGGACTAAATGCATAAAGCAATACTAGGACTAATGTAAGCGAGGGTGACATTCAACTCATCCAATAATAACTGGGCTCCACAATTCACTAACTTTGGTGATCAGGAGAACTAGTTTTTTTCAGTGTGAAATGGAAGCAGATAAGGACTGTTCGTAAGACTACAAAAGGTACGGTACAGTGCCTTTCTTAGGCACTGAAAAGGTGCTATATTATGCATGCATTCATTCATTCATATAAGCAAGCTTGTAAAGTAACCATGCATGCATGTATGCATAGTTACTATAAAAGCATGTGTGTGCGTGTGTGTGTGTGTGTATGAATGCATGTGTGTGTATGTATGCACGTGTGTGTGTGTGAATACCTGTTTTCACTCAGCTACTACTGTAACGAAGGTATAACCCTCGTTACGTAGTTAATTACTGTCATTGACGGCGCCATAGAAGTTTGTATTGCGTCGGCCTTGTCGAACTAGCAATGGCAAAGCGTGCAAACAGGAGAGCAATGAGTGCATTGAAATCGCGACCGTTGGCCTGGATTGATATACAGTCGACGTGCGATACGACAGGGGAGAGTAAGACAGACAGATACATAGACACATACAGCGACGATATTAACACTGACGCATGCACGGACGCTAATAAAGGTTGCTATAGTAACGACAGTTAATCGGTCGTGCGGCCGGGGGAAGATAGACTGAAATAAGGAAGGAAGCATAGAAAGAAAGAGTTCGCGCCTTGCGCATGCGCGTACCGTGTATCTTAGGCCAGACGACGCGTCCTTTGAGCAGTCTGCACGTGGCGTTTGATGAAGTAGCAGCTCTGTGTGAGCATTGAAAGGCCTGATCTCTGTGTGAGTGTAAAAATGGCGTTTCTTTAGATTTGTGGTTGAAATTAAGTTTAAAAGGGATTAAATCTTAATTGCGATAGTTGTATTCGATCGTCGAGTTAAGGATTAGAAGTTATAATCGATTTCTTGGTGGAATTGTTTGATTTTCTCAACGGAAAGTTATCGCTTGTCACTGGTGGAAAGTTTCGATGAATCTGCCTGTGGTTTCTTTTGATATATCATTGCGATTTTAATAATTTGCTTGGAGTGTCATTGAAATTATATCTTGGCCTGGAATAACATTGCGAATTCAGCTGGCAAGCGTTTCTGTGAATATATCTACGCAATTTATATTCCATTGTGCGGAGTTTCTTGGCAAATTGCTCTGCGAAGTCTTTTTACGAATATTGCTGATGGAATACATATTGAAATTCATGGAAGTTCGTTGCAATTAATATCACGGAATATATGTCTCATTTCCTGTGGAATATAATTGAAATACAGCAGAGGTAGGTAAAGCGAGCAACATAGGTTCGGCCAATTCACAGCCTCTTGAAATACAAGCGTCCACAGTCTTCTCATATCTCATCAGGCGCTACATAAATCACCACGTCTCACGGCCGGGGTATTAAGGCGCTAAGTAAATTCAATACTTTCCTCCCAGCTACCACTCGCATTGCGTGTTTGTAAGCTAAGGAAAGGCTATCCACATATATCGTTATATGTTGAATAGGGCCTATAGTAAGCTAAGGTAAAGGCTGTCAATATTGCTGTGTGTTGAATACTGCTGTGTGAATGTGTAGTGTTGATTAAAAATATACACATATTAAAATGTCACATTCGTCGGTCCATTCACCTGAAATGCAAACGCGCCCTGGTGAGGTAGGTGAGGTCTGTCACACCCCTGCGTCTCGTTTATCAAGGCCTAGCTCGGTTAGTGACCTGGTTCTAGAACGACTTGGCAATCTGACAGGAATTATGGAGCGCCAGCATGAAGATCAGTCAGAACTCATGCAGACTCAGGCAGGTATCGTGAGGCCAGACGGAAATAAACGATCGATTGGAGTCACTAGCCAATCGCATGGATCGTATAGACGGCTCTCCATTAGGTAAGTTTGCTGTGGGATCGGAATCGAACCCTGGTTATGGCATGGCCATGGCTGCTTTCTGTCCGACAGCCGCTGACATTGACCATTCGGCCCTTGGTCTACGGGGACCTCCGGATGATGTAAGGTTACATCCGGAACCCCTGGGATATCCTGGTACCGTAAGAAGAAGTGAAAGACTAAGTAACAAGCCTAGGCCCGATTACATGAGCCTAGGTGGTAAAACACGAACGTTTCCACGCTTTGCAATGGGTTCAAATCCTATGTTAAATGCTGATACTCGCTCTCCTTCACCTGGGGTCTCACAGCAACACGTCCTGCCCGCGTCGGTGGATGAAAGCGCCCTGGGGGCTGCGATTTCGCGACGCGCGGACGGCGTAACAACTGGTACCAGAAGTGGGGTGGTACCAGTATCTTTTGGCACCCAAGAGTGGCATGAGAGGAATTTGAAAGAAACAGGTGAAGAGAGAATGAGGAAAAATTTGGAAAGAGTGGAAAGTCCAGTGTTTGAAAGAGAGATAGATATAGCGTCTAACAGGTCCAATAGTGTTGATCTTGAAATATGTAATGCACAAGATATTGAACCTAGATCAATAACTGAAAACACGCATGTGCGAAGTAGTTTGGAGGAAGTCGGGTTAATGGGTCAATTAGTCACCCGAGGGCCACTGGGAGGGAACGGTCAAATCAAGACCGCCACCCTTACACGACCCCCGATGACCACTCACACCCGCTCGCTCTCCGAACCAAGGCCTTCAAGCAAGATGATCGATCAAAGGAATGCAGAACCGCGCATTTCGTTCTATCGGCCAATTCTAAAGCCGACGAACGCCATGCCAATGAGAAGCCGCGCTGATCTGTCTTCGCAAGCGAATCCGACACGAGGGTTAATGTATACGTCGACACTGAACCTGGTCCCTCGTGTTAATGCTGCTCCGACGGTGTATGATGGAGAATGGGTGCAACACCATGTCCAGCCTATTCCCGCTGTGCAAACCAACCTTTCCGTGCCTGGTCAAAGCTGCGAATCTTATCCAGTGCAACAGCCGCCGTGGATGCTAAGGGTACCGGATCACACCCAGGCATTCTATTGCTATGGAGATAGCAAGGCTTTACCGAGCAACCGAACGGGAGAGGCCGCCACTGCCTTGGCTGGATGGTCTTTACCGTGGAATACCGGGACGAATCAAAGCCGCGTCGGCGCACAACATTACGGCTTTGGTCGCGATGCAGAGAAACTTTCGGGTTTGAATGGACTAGAGACGAAACCGAATCCGACAGAGCTTATGCAAAAGACGCTGGTGCCGGTCGTGCCGATGACGACAGTAGCAACGCAGACGACGCCTACGGACGAAAATCCGAGAGCGCCGCCACCGACTACTTCCGCTGCGAACGAGAAGTCTTCGTCTACCACTAACTCCGATCGCCCGAAACAATGGATTAAACTTGGGAGCTATAATGGACGAACCGCTGTGGAGGCATTCATCCGGAAGTTCGAAATCTGTGCAAAGAACAATGGATGGTCGTCTGAGGAGCGTCTCAACCAGTTGCTTTGCTCTCTCACAGAACCAGCCAATCAGATTCTGTGGGAATTCGAATCCGCTTCCGTTATTAATTGGACTGATTTGGTCGAGCGTTTGAGGTCGAGATATGGTAGCGCTGATCAAACCGCTCTATATCAAACACAATTGAACGCTAGAAAACAGAAAGACGGGGAAGACTTTGGAACCTTAGTCCAAGACATTCGGCGACTGATGACCTTAGCTTACCCCGGTCCACCGTCTGCGCTCAGTGAAAACATTGCTATTCGAGCCTTTGTGGACGCTTTAGCCGATCGCGAACTGGTACTCAAGATTAAAGAGCGAGAACCAGAGACTTTGGACAAAGCATACAAGTTAGCGATACGCCTGGACGGTTACAAGAGAGCCGAACGTGACCAGAGCGACCATGATGAGCGTCGACATGGGCGAGTTAAGACTGTGAAACAGGTTGACCCTCTGATGGACGCAATCCTTCGACGATTAGATGGTCTTGAACAGAACGCGAGAGCTCCGCCTATTCCACAGCCTTACGGGCGTAATCAGCAAGAACCACCCTATCGGAGAATGGAAAACCGGGAGGCATCAGATTTTCGTCGACGTGGACCGAATAGCCAAAGAGGAGGACGCCCCGTCCGGAAGTGCTACGAGTGTCGATCTCCGGACCACCTAGCGAGAGATTGCCCGTATAGACAGCCCGCGCCTATTGAAACGACAACAGAGCCGAATCCGACGGAAGCCGCGACCCTTCGATACATTAGCGGGAGTAGCAACGCATATCTGCCGCTGATGATCCAGGGAAAATTGGTGATGGCTGTGATCGATACAGGAAGTGAACTCTCTTTGGTCCCTGCGTCGATGGTACGATCACGAGATATGGTCGCGTCAGAGCAACTCCTTAACGCTGCAAACGGAACTTCGATAAATGTGATGGGCAAAACCATTCTACGCTGCCAGGCTAACGACTACACGTTCGACATGCCTTGCTTCGTCTCCGCCCAAGTCAGCGAACTGATCCTAGGTCTGGGGTGGTTGGAGCAACAAAAGGCGGAATTGAACTTTGGAGCCAGATGGATTAAGATTAACAATCGCATCTTCCCTATTTACCGCCAAGGTCGATCGGGGAATTGCTACAGAATTACCGCCGCACGAGACGTGAATGTAGCGACCCTGTGCGAAACTGGTGTGGAAGCCGATACGACACTTCCAGACCGTAAGCCGCCACCCGAAAAGATCGTTGAAGTGCGAGCTGATTGTGAAGACATTACGCAGTCTATCGCAACCGTCGAAGCTGAGGCAGATTTAGACGACAGCGTGATCTGCCAGAACATCAAGAACGAGGGACGAGAGGAACGAACGGAAACCGACCATGAGGAATTGAAGGACTGTTCCAATGCCTGGTCAAAGCTTTACACAGGCAACGCTGAACGGAAGCAGCACTTGGAACGAACCCTAACCCTGGTAGAGAGGCGAAATCCTTCAAGTCATGTAGCGCACAGAGTTAACAGTTTGCATGCCAATACAGTGTGTTTACTTTTTCTGCTTTGTGAATGTTTTCAGGTTAGTGAGATGGCACAGATGACCGTCTCATGCGATAAGCCAATAGTGCACGAGGAGTGGGTCAGATCCGAAATGAGGTCGGATACTCCTGTAATTGCTGCGGTAGCTGGGCAAGATCCAAGGGTACAGCCTTGGAAGGTTATGGAATTATGTCCCTTGGGAATATGGTCGCAAGCGATCCAAAAGGTGAATGGATTTCTTGAAGCAGGAACTTAGACCGCGTAATGGCGGTGGGTTTTGAATTGATTAAAGCCATACACTCTGAGTTTAATTTTGATGATTACTACAAAGATTTGTAGCTCTTTTCGTTTCTTGAACTGTTGACTATGTGATTCAGCGTTTAAATTGTCTTTAACTGTGTGATAGATAAGCCACACGCTTAAATAGAGTTGAACCATGGACTGCTGTTGATAGTACAAAGCACTAGAGTATTAAGCAGATTAAAACCTCTCTAAGCGCCGAATTAAGCTGTTTTGATGTAGAGATAAGCTAAGCCGCGTAATGGCGGATGATTTGTAAGCTTGAAGAAAGGCAAATCTTCTTTTATGTTTGTTTCTGATGAATCGTGTCATGTATTAAGTGTAATACTGGTCACTTTTGCTTTTGAACTGCTGATTAGTCTTTAAGCCGCATAAAGCGGGTATATACCTAAGCTTAGAGAATAAGACACTTGTTCATTGAGTTTAACAGTGATAAGATATGCGATATATTATGGTACTGTTGGCTGATTTGCAATTGAACTGATGATGCTTGCTATGGTACTTTCGATGCATCATGTAACAGTATAGGCCGCATTACGTAACGCCTAAAGTTGCAATGTGGAAATCTTGATAATGATATGTATCAGCCATAACACATGTTCCAGTAACGTAGAAAGATAGGCCGCCTAAAGATATAACGTATGAGTCTAAGACACTCAAAATTTCTGATAAAAATAACCGCATTCTATTTTTAAATAGGTAGCAATGATATAGCACAAGTTAATTCGATACAATTATTATTTTCATGTTTTGACGTCGCAACTATGAATTCAATGTAGCACTGTGAGACACTACGTTGATAGGCGCTGTATATTGATTCGATAAGAATGCATTATGTACAGCGTATTGAATGATGAATCATTGTATCATTTGGTATGCATTGACTGAAACTGCGCATCGCTTGTTGTGGCAAACACTGAAGAAGGTTGAGGTAAGGATTTGAGTAGGCCCGACCCGACGTAGACCCGACGATAGATCTGGACTGAAGGTTAAGTAGATCTTTCACTGAGTGTAATGAATACGTTTATGTGGTGCGTTAAGACATCACGATGGAACGTTAGATCATTTATATAGGCGCACTAGAAGCAGATCCAGCGACGTTATAGACAGAAAAGGTACGAATAAATGTTCGTGGTTATGATGCCAATTAGACAGGGTTAGGCAAAGTTAACAGTATGCCTTTTAAAGCAGGCCTGATACTAAACTAAATGCCGTAGTAACTCTGGGGCTAACACCGCGATTATCGTATTGTCTTTGATTTTTAGATGCTTAGCCGTTGATTTAGATTTTCCGTCTATGGTTTTTCAAAGCAGTGTTTGTCATATGCTTGCATTGTTGCACTTCTGTTGAGTTTGGAGTGAATCCCTTACTTAATGCTTTTAAAATTCCATCGCTTTCGCTCTGAAATTTTAAAAAGAGGAAGCATCGGGCAGTGTAACGAAGGTATAACCCTCGTTACGTAGTTAATTACTGTCATTGACGGCGCCATAGAAGTTTGTATTGCGTCGGCCTTGTCGAACTAGCAATGGCAAAGCGTGCAAACAAGAGAGCAATGAGTGCATTGAAATCGCGGCCTTTGGCCTGGATTGATATATACAGTCAACGTGCGATACGACGGGGAAGAGCAATACGGACAGATACCTAGACACATACAGCGACGATATTGACGCAGACGCTTAATAAAGGTTGCTATAGTAACGACAGTTAACCGGTCGTGCGGCCTGCGTGTGAGATATACTGAAATAAGCAGGAAAACATAGAAAGAAAGGATTCGCGCCTTGCGCATGCGCGTACCGTGTATCTTAGGCCAGACGACGCGTCCTTTGAGCAGTCTGCACGTGGCGTTTGATGAAGTAGCAGCTCTGTGTGAGCATTGAAAGGCCTGATCTCTGTGTGAGTGTAAAAATGGCGTTTCTTTAGATTTGCGGTTGAAGTTAAGTTTAAAAGGGATTAAATCTTAATTGCGATAGTTGTATTCGATCGTCGAGTTAAGGATTAGAAGTTATAATCGATTTCTTGGTGGAATTGTTTGATTTTCTCAACGGAAAGTTATCGCTTGTCACTGGTGGAAAGTTTCGATGAATCTGCCTGTGGTTTCTTTTGATATATCATTGCGATTTTAATAATTTGCTTGGAGTGTCATTGAAATTATATCTTGGCCTGGAATAACATTGCGAATTCAGCTGGCAAGCGTTTCTGTGAATATATCTACGCAATTTATATTCCATTGTGCGGAGTTTCTTGGCAAATTGCTCTGCGAAGTCTTTTTACGAATATTGCTGATGGAATACATATTGAAATTCATGGAAGTTCGTTGCAATTAATATCACGGAATATATGTCTCATTTCCTGTGGAATATAATTGAAATACAGCAGAGGTAGGTAAAGCGAGCAACATAGGTTCGGCCAATTCACAGCCTCTTGAAATACAAGCGTCCACAGTCTTCTCATATCTCATCAGGCGCTACATAAATCACCACGTCTCACGGCCGGGGTATTAAGGCGCTAAGTAAATTCAATACTTTCCTCCCAGCTACCACTCGCATTGCGTGTTTGTAAGCTAAGGAAAGGCTATCCACATATATCGTTATATGTTGAATAGGGCCTATAGTAAGCTAAGGTAAAGGCTGTCAATATTGCTGTGTGTTGAATACTGCTGTGTGAATGTGTAGTGTTGATTAAAAATATACACATATTAAAATGTCACATTCGTCGGTCCATTCACCTGAAATGCAAACGCGCCCTGGTGAGGTAGGTGAGGTCTGTCACACCCCTGCGTCTCGTTTATCAAGGCCTAGCTCGGTTAGCGACCTGGTTCTAGAACGACTTGGCAATCTGACAGGAATTATGGAGCGCCAGCGTGAAGATCAGTCAGAAATCATGCAGACTCAGGCAGGTATCAGTGAGAAGCCAGACAGGAAATAAACGAAAGATTGGAATCACTGGCCGATCGCATGGATCGTATAGAAGGCTCTCCATTAAGAAAGTTTGCTGTGGGATCGGAATCGAACCCTGGTTATGGCATGGCCATGGCTGCTTTCTGTCCGACAGCCGCTGACATTGACCATTCGGCCCTTGGTCTACGGGGACCTCCGGATGATGTAAGGTTACATCCGGAACCCCTGGGATATCCTGGTACCGTAAGAAGAAGTGAAAGACTAAGTAACAAGCCTAGGCCCGATTACATGAGCCTAGGTGGTAAAACACGAACGTTTCCACGCTTTGCAATGGGTTCAAATCCTATGTTAAATGCTGATACTCGCTCTCCTTCACCTGGGGTCTCACAGCAACACGTCCTGCCCGCGTCGGTGAATGAAAGCGCCCTGGGGGCTGCGATTTCGCGACGCCAAACAACGTAGCATAGCTGACCAAACAACGTAACATCGCTGACCCAACAACGGAGCATAGCTGACCAAACAACGTAGCATAGCTGACCAAACAACGCAGCATAGCTGACCAAACAACGTAGCATAGCTGACCAAACAACGCAGCGTCGTTGAACCAGCTCGCCTGATTAACGATGCTGGCCTAGGAGAGCCAACTAAGCGCTTACTCAAGTCACCAACGTAATCAAAGAAGAATCAGCTTGGTATTTAAGTCATATTAGGTACATTCCAATAACTATGTAGACCTACTTGGATCAGCTCAAGGCTTAGTAAGCTAATTTTTAGGGTACTTGTCGGTTAATTCACCCCATTTCATTTTCGCGTCTACCTTGTCGGTTAATTCACCCCATTTCATTCTTGCGTCTACCTTGCCTGTTCATGCACCCGAATAAATTTGTACGAGTTTCTTTCCTTTTAATTGTAATCTTTGCCGCCTTCCGTCACCTCTCAATTCTTTGTGTATTGGCTCCTGTCCTCGGGTCAACGAAGTTTAGGGAGTGATTAACCTTATCGTGTGTCAACTGTCAAGTCTTCCTTACGAAGGGATACGGGAAAATATGTCATATGAAACACTTCCAGTTTATATATAGCCTATTATATATCCCGTGTATATTGCAGGTCAACCAGTGACAGTTTCGTCATTAGAAAATATGGACGATACTAACCCTAACCCTGACCCTAACCGACCCTCACGGCGCGTAACAACGACGCGTAACCTCAACGTAACTGACATGGACTATAAAACTTTCCGTCGCGAGGTCGGTTAGGGTCAGGGTTAGGGTTAGTGTCGTCATTAGAAGACAGATAAAAACAGTCCCACGGTACACCCATCTGCATGGTAGAAATGATTATGAACTTCGCTTTAATCAGAATAGTTATAATTAAAAGATCTCTTTCTATACCATCGTGCTGTGTTTTCGACACCGGTTTGATGGGGTGAATTAATTTTACGTGGGCAACACATTACCATTGGAAAAACGAAATGGGGTGAATTAACCGACAAGTACCATTTTTAGCTATGAATTTTAGCTGTTTTGACCGCGGATTAAGCTGATCCACCATTGCAAATTTATGAGTGTACTTTGATACGGTTACATTACTGATGCGTCATGTCCCATGCATATATAGCATCGGTCGACACCGTTTTAAAGGTGTATAAAGAGAGCGCTGTGAGCAACGTCCACAGTGTCCATGCCTATATAGCATATGTTTTCGACGTTTTTAAGGTGTCTAAAGAAAGTATTCTAATCAAAATGCTGTCCCAGTATTAATTATTATGTGTTTGTAAAAAGAAATTGTAATTTATTGTAAATTTATATAGCGCCACTTCTAGAGATAGACTCATGAGAGGCGCTCCCGACCTATCAGACCTATCAGCGCTCCCGATCAGAAGACAGCTAGAATCTCCGCTCCCGACCTAACACAATGAAACATAAATGCCATTCTTGTAACACTTCTTTTAAAATAACTAAATATATTTACAGGGGACGCTCTGATCAGAAATAGACTCTCCGGGAGGGGGGACTTTTAAGGTAAGACTCTGGTTTTGGATACAGGAAGAGTTCCACTTCTGGACCAGCAGAGGAAAGAGCAAGTCCGAACACCCCACAAAACTTATCATTGTGTATTGTATATTATTATGATATATATATATATAATTTATATAATATATATAATATATAATATATAATATATAATATATAATATACATAATATATTAGAGTCCCGGTTTAAAGACAGCTAGAATCTCCGCCACTGCTCGTGCTTTGTCACTTGTCAGTGCCAGTCTCAAGCCTGGATGACGGAGGAGGGCGACGCTAATGAACTTTGTTATCACACAGTGTCGTTAAACTGAGACTACTACTAAGACAGCGAGAGAAAAACGTTAAGTAATGTTAGAAATGGCAGATGTTAGTACGAACCTGGTACGACAGGGTTCGCGCAGTTTACAAGCATTTTCTGATTAATTTCGACACCGTTTTTAATTAACTATAGTTTCTATAAGAATTAACCATTACAAAGTTCGCGAATTAGTACATCCGAAAACTTTAAAGTGAGGTCGACGTCAAACATTGATAACTACTACTAATGTGGAAGTGCCAGTCCGAAGGCTGATGCAGTAGAAGGGCAACGCTAAAAATATATTTGATATTCCACATGTCGTTGCACATGACTACTACCAGAAAAGGTACATTTTATAAGTGAGACT
>JACEVL010000553.1:262500-287500 GCA_020284085.1 Aporrectodea caliginosa | reverse complement strand
TTGGTGCCTAAAATACCCCACCTCTTGTCCAGATGGAGAGCTTCCTCATAAGCAGTCATTTTGGGACAAACCTATTATTGCTGAGACAATAACCGAGCTTGACCACTTTCACACTAGTGAGTACCATCAAGCACGTCTGAAAGCAGTCTCAGCACCTCATGCGGGTGACTGGCTGTTTGCTTTACCCATAAGTACATGCGGTCTCAGATTGGATGACGAGGCGGTTCGAATAGCGGTGGGCCTCCGTCTAGGCACCGTCATTTGTCATCCACACAACTGCCCATGTGGCACTCTGGTGACCGCCGAAGGCTCGCACGGCCTATCGTGCCGCTTAGGCCCGGGCAGACAAGCCCGACACGCGGTCCTGAATGACCTAATCTGCAGAGGTCTCATTCAAGCGGGCATCCCGGCGGTTAAAGAACCTCCGGGTTTGTCAAGGTCTGATGGTAAAAGACCAGACGGCCTAACACTGATTCCGTGGCGCTCGGGTCGCTGCTTGACCTGGGACGTCACAGTTGCGGACACAGTGGCCCCTTCTTACTTGTCCACAACCTCCAACCAGCCGGGAGGAGCTGCTGAACTGGCTGAAGCCAGAAAAAATGCTAAATACAGCCAACTGATGCAATCCTACCACTTTGTCCCATTGGCTTTTGAAACCATGGGACCACTTAACGCCAAGGGACTGGCCTTTCTTGCCGACCTGGGTCGTCTCTTGGGCCAAATTTCGGGCGACCCAAGAGAAACCAGTTTCTTGTTCCAGCGCCTGTCCGTTGTAATCCAACGTTTCAACGCTGTTGCGTTCCACAGCACTTTTGTTCTTCCAGATCTTGACAAGGATGGCCACTCCAGAGTAAACATTGCATATTAATATCTGACACCTGAGGGATTATAGATACCTCGGGTAAAAAAATAATAATAATAATAATAACAATAATAATAATAATAATAATAATAATAATAATAAACGCCGTTGCCGTCAGAGGCACCTTTGAGCAGCAAGAACTTGTTGAGTGAGCGGCCGTTCCAGACCCCACGTCTTCGGACATAGTTTTCAGAGCGTTAGGGAATAAAACTACCATAAAAAATAATAATAATAATATTATTATTATTATTATTATTATTATTACAGTATTATAATATATACAATTACCTATTAGAGCTCGTACTTTGATAATGCCAGTTAAAAGCCTGGGCGAAGGGGAAGGATGACTCTAATTATCTTTGTTATCACTTGACTTACTTGACTTATGGCCTTGGCGATGCTCCCGCACGCATAAGCCGCTCGTTTATGGAAGACCTCCATCCCTCTCTGTTGTATGCCCGATGGATAGCCTCCTGAACCGTCCAGCCCATTTCTCCACAGTCCTCCCTTATCATATCCATCCATCGTTTCTTCTGCCTTCCTCTTTTTCTTTTCCCGTGCACATGTCCGTTGAGAGCTATCTTCGGATATCTGTCATTTCCCATTCGGGTTACGTGTCCAAAGTATCGCAGCCGTCTGTTCTGTATCCTGCTGACTATGTCGTACTTGATGTTTAGTCGTTTGTGTATCTCGCTGTTCCTTATCCTGTCTCTTCTTGTGACTCCCTCAATCCTTCTCAAGCACGCCATTTCGAAGACCCTCAGCCGCTGCTTATGTGTCTCCTTCAGTGTCCAAGTCTCCGAATTGTACAGCAACGCGCTCAACACCAGCGTTTCATACAACCTGACCTTTGAACCTCTGCTTATTTCCCTCGAGCCTTGTTATCACACAGTATCGTTAAACTGAGACTGCTACTTAGACAACTACAGGACAAAATAATTATAAGTAATGTTGGAAATAGGAGATGTTAGTACGAACCTAGTACGCTGGGGGTTGCGCAGTGTACAAGCAATTTAGGTTAACTTTCGACACCTTTTTTAAATAAGTACATTTACTATAAGAGAAAAACATTTACTATTCGTACAGTTTGGTTGTCCAAGAACGCAAAGGTAAGGTCGACGTCAACGGACGTAGGGTCATAAGGTGTCAAACACTGGAAATATACTACTAATGTTGTATTGCCAGTCCAAAGGCTAAATAATGGAGGAGGGCTAGGTCAATCTTTTTTATGAAAATGTCATCGAACAACAACTAAACACCGGATAAAACTCCGTGTCCCCACTGCCCTATACTCGAGTAGTGCCAGACCAAAACTTTAAAAATTTAGAACATGGAAGATTCGATGGGAAAACAAACATAATCAGACCAAGACTGGGCTGGATAGACAACGTAAATGAGGACATAGCATCACTTGGACAAAACACTAACGGGTGCAATGGACTTGTCAAATGACCGGGGACAATGGAGATCATTTGTTCATACCCATCGCCGCCAAATGGCTGGCAGCATCAGGAACTGATGATAATGATGATACAGAAACATTACTTCTAGGATCAGTTTCGACTGAAACTCCAAATGACGGTCATAATCGTTTATAAATAATCGCTTTATTGGTCTGTATTGACTGCCGTGTTTGGTGACTATGGGATCCAGGGAACGACGCGGTCTTTAGGAGCGTACAAATATAGAGGCGCTATAAAATTACGTTTCATGGTCGTTCGACGAGAAGTGCCAACTGCGCATGTCCGTGATGACTTTGGATTGTCAGTGAGATAAGAGGCAAATGTCGACACCGTCAGCTTTTCAGGGTATGTGTACCGAAATCAGAGTGAGAACCAGAGCAATAGTAATAGTTTCAGTTTAACGACACTGTGTGATTACAAAGGTCATTAGCGTCGCCCTCCTCCTTTATCCAGGCTTGGGACTGGCACTGCCAGAAAACGAGCTGTGGCGGAGTTCTCAGAGCATTAGACGGGCTATAAACGCTTAGCATTATTGTGTCCCATGCAAAATAAAGGGTTGACGACGTTTTAAAGGTGTTTATAAGAGTGATCTAATCAATCGGGTACAGGTTTCCCAGTTTAACGGCAGCTTATGACAACATTGGCCGTTGCCGCCGGCAAAGATTATTTTGGCATATTACAGCTCTTATCGGGTACAGTGTCCCATGCCTACTGTATATAGCCACAGTTGGCAGCTTATTAAAGGTGTGTAAAAAGAGCGCTCTAGCTAAACGTCTGTCACATTGGTAAGTATTATAATTACGAGACTCCCCACCTAACACAATGAAACAACGATCTCAAAACATTATTGTAACAGTTCTTTTAAAAGTACTAAATATATATCCAATAAACTTGGAAAATATTCATAATTCATCCTGTTCAAAATTTGAAAAGAAACGGTACTCTAATTCTCAAACAATTAAGTCTCATCGATTATCGTTCCGGAGACTTCGTTTTAGAATGCATAGTCTCCGCAAGGGTAATTAAATTTTATTATAAGGTCAGGTTAGGATCTGTTCTTAAATACACTCTCCGGGAGGAAGGACTTTTGAGGGAAGACTCTGGTTTTGGATAAAAGAAGAGTTCCACTTTGGGGCCAGCAGCTGAAAGAGCACGCCCGAGCACCCCAAAAACTTGTCATTCTTCTTCTTTTGGTTCTCTGCCTTGCTAGGTAGGTTCGTATAGGTCCAATTTCGCCATTCATCACGTTTTCTGGCTCTTTCCTTCAGTTTGCTGTAATCCTCCTCCATCATCCAGTTCAACAACATCATTCTCGGTCTTCCTCTTGTCTTCTTCCCCTCCATTCTTCCCTCAATTATAATTCTTAGAAGGAATCTCCCCTCATCATGTGGCCCAAACATTTCTTTGTCGGATTCTTATTATCCCTATCAGGGATCTTTTTCGTCCACCATTTGTTGTATGTCTTCATTTGTCCTCCGATCCATCCAGCTGACTCTTACCATCCTTCACATCTCAAGGCCTCAAATCTTCTGATTCTTCCTTCCTTAGAGTCCATGTCTCTGATCCGTATAACACCACACTCCATATCATAGGTCTTGATAATTCTTTTCCTCAGATTCGTATTTACAAAAATTTTCCGATAATAAATTTCGACACCGTTTTTTAAGTAACTACAATTTCTATAAGATAAAAACATTTCGCATTCGTACAGTTGGGAACTTACCGCAGCTGAAAGTCATGATTTTCAACGTCGTTGCACATATGACTACTACCAGAAAAGAAACATAATATGCGAGAATTTTTGCTATGTAATCTAGTGACTTCTCTATCGCCATGAGGCAATCTATACCTGAACAGCCCTGCCAGCCACAAGACATTGTTAAACACAGCAAAAATAACGCTAAACACAGTAGCTTAATAAATAAATTTACCATTTGATGCCTTGCAAAATGAAATTTTATATTTTAGAATGTTATATGACTTTGATTAAATGTTTCTGTTATTTATTTCTTCTGTAAAAAAGCTACTGTGCATTTGCTGGGAGTCAAATAAAGAATATTCCTACTTTCTAACCTACAATAAACGCATTATAATAATAGCTGCTATAGACACCTTTAAATAGATGTTTCCAACGTCATATAAGATCTTCGTAAGTTTCGTAAAGTCGCTAGGATGCTGAATGTACTAAAATGGAGCAAACCTACGTGATCGGCCTTGGTTGCCATAAGATGCCTTGAAAACTAAATTAAGTAAAAATAATTATTATATGCTGTGAGTGAAGGACTTGCTCAAAGTCCCTACAGAGCAACGGTTTCATGGGAGGAGGAGATTCGAACCCATGCTGTCCGCGTTACAAAGCAAGCACTCTAACTAATCAGCTAACACATCCCACTGACCATATTAAAAGCGTTTGCGTCAGTTTTCAGTTTCATGTGCTTTACATGTATTTACAAAAGTCCTGGGAGTAGGAGACCCTATACCGACTTTAGTGTCTCCTACATCGAAACATTACTTCTAGGATCGGTTTCGACTGTAACTCCAAATGACGGTCATAATCGTTTATTAATCAACGCTTTATTGGTCTGTATTGACTGCAGTGTTTGGTCAGAATCGGATCCAGGGAACGAAGCGGTCTTTAGGAGCTTGCAAACAGAAGAGGCGCATGTCCGTGATGACTTTGGATTGTCAGTGAGATAAGAGGCAGATGTCAGATGTCAAAAGGGTGGCAGCAGACGCTGTTCACGATCTCATTACAATTCCTCGTCTAATTATTCTCTCGTCCTCCACCTATTTCTCCTTTTCCTTTTGTTAATCCCCATATTCTTCCATTCCCTGTTCGTCCTCTTCTTGTTTCTCCTCTAGTGCACCTTCTCCAATTCCTGCTCCTCCTATTTCTCTGCTCATAGCTCTTCCACCTACTCCTACTCCTACTCGCCAATTCCTCCTTCTCCTATTCCTCCTCATCTTTCTAATCCTCCGCCAGTTCTGGTTCCTCCCCTACTCCTCCTCCTCCAATTCCTCCGTACTTTACTCCTCCACCTCCACCTACTCCTGCTCCCGTATTCCTCCTCCTCTTATTCCTCCACCTGCTCTTGTTCTTCTTCCTATTCCTTCTCCTCCTCAATAACACCGGTTAAAGCCGTTTTTGATGTCTGTAGTTAGTGTGCAGTGTTTGAAAAGCGTTATAACTAATCGCATGGCATTCTACCATATATCTACCAGTCAATCATGGATTCAAAGTCAAACGGCAGCTTATGACAAGATAGGCCGTTTCCGCCGACAAAAGATTCTTTGTGGCATATTGTGTTCAATGGGCCATGAATATTGTATTCTATTTAGGGACTTATAAAGCGCCTCTCACAGTACAGTCTAATCAGACGCGCTTACAGTGCGAAGGGCCCCTCGAAAAAAGAAAAGTCTTAAGAGAACGAGCAGAAACAGTAGTGCTCCCAGATAACATCACAGGTCGAGTCAAAAAACCTGTCTCGAGACCGAGACAGTGTCTCGAGACAATCCAAGTCTGGGAGATTCTCTACTAAGAATGGTTATTGATGGAAAAATGGAGGGGAGGAGGACAAGCGGGAAAACAAAGCTGATGCTGGATTGGAAGATAACAGGCGGTTACAGAAATCTGTTTTGAAGAGAGAGAACCAGAAGAAAAAAGCAATGGCTGTTAACGCTTTTACTATAGTGTCCCAAGCCTATATAGAATGAGTTGAAAACATTTTAAAGGTGTATCTAGTAGACGATCTCACCATTAGGCTACAGTGTCCATGCCTATATAGCTACAGTCGATTATGTATTGAAGGTGTCTAAAGAGAGCGCTCTAGCTAAAAGTTAGCAGAGGCGCTCCCGAACAAATGCAATTGAACAACGATTTCAAGCCATTATTTTAACACTTTTTTAAAAGTACTAATATATTTCCAATTAACTTAGAAAGTAAAATTAACTTTCAAACAAACGCGACAAGATTTCTCAAACAATAAAGCCTCCGAGATACTCCTCCCGGAGATTTTATTTTCGAATCGAGTTTCCTCTGAGCTTATTTATTCTAAAACAGATCCATCGGGAGATAATCTGTTTCGAAATAGACTGTCCGGGGTGGAAGACTTTTAAGTGAAAGGCAATGTTTGGGGAAACCAGAACAGAATTCCAATCTGGGGCCAGCAACGGCAAATGCACGCCCGATCACCAAAATATATCAAGATCTTGTCATTGTCGCTTATTATAAAGTCAAAATTTAGGACAGTTATAAAAGACATGTAATAGCAGACGATAACTTTAGACACCGTTTTTAATTACCTACAGTTTCTATAAGTTAAATCCATTCCAAAGCTCGGAAATATATTTGACCAAAAGTCTAAGGCAAGGTAGAAGTCAACGGCCATAAGTTGTCGAACATTGGAAACTACTACTACTATTGCTGAAGTTTCAGTCCGAAGGTTGGACAAAGGAGGAGGGCAACGCTAACATCTTTATTATGACACAGCGTCGTTGTACGTAATTATGACTACTACCAGAAAAGGCACCATTTTATATGTGAGACTCATTTGCAATGTAATCTCATGACTTCTACATCGCCATTATAAATGCATAAAGCAATCTGTACCTGAACAGCCCTGCCAGCCACAAGGCGTTGTTGCACACAGCAAAAACAACACTAAACACAGTAGCTGCGTTAGACACCTTTAAGTAGCTTTTTCCAACGTTATATATAAATATTCGCCAGTTTCGTAGCATCGTGGTTTGGTCCAAAAAAATTATACACACAGTCGACGTGAACGGCCTTGGTTGCCACAAGATGTCGTTAAACACTAAAATTAATAAAGTATCATTGCTTTATTGGTCTGTATTGACTGCCGTGTTTGATCAGTATAAGATCCAGGGAACGACGCGGTCTTTGGGAGCGTGCAAATATAGAGGCGCTATAAAATTTCGTTTTATGGTCGTCGACGAGAGGTGACAAACTGCGCATGTCCGTGATGACTTTGGATTGTCAGTGAGATAAGAGGCAGATGTCAGATGTCAAAAGGGTGGCAGACACTGTTCACGATCTCATTACCCTTTCACGTCTAATAACCCTCTCCCTCCAACTGTACCTCCTCCTCCTCTTATTCCTTCTATTCCTTGTGTTTATCACCTCATTGTTCCACCTCTTGTTCCTCCTCTTATTCCTCCTCCTCTTCATGCTCCTCCCATGCTACTCCACCAATTCCTCCACCAATTCCTCCTCCTATTCCTCCGTCTTTTACTCCTCCTAAATCCTCCTACTCTTTCTCCCATATTCCTCCTCCTATTATTCCTCTATCTGCCCTTTTCCTCTTAATATTTCTTTTCCTCCTAAATAGCACCGGTTAGCGCCATTTTTAATGCCAGTATAGTTAGTTTGCAGTGTTTGAAAAGCGTTATAACATGGAATTCGACTATACATTCTACCACTTAGTCGCGTCTACTGGGCCATTATATATAGCACCAGTTTACGCACTTTTAAAGGTGTCTAAAGAAAGCGCTCTAAACATTACGCCATATATAGTGTTCCATGCCTATATAGAATCATTAAACAACGTGTTAAGCTTGTTTAAACACACGCTGTAAACAGCAAGGGCATACTACTGTCACGTTGATGGCACACGGAGTCGAGGAAGACAAGTTTAGACATGGATAATCTTGCCGAAAAAAGCATGGACATGAGAACGGCCCTGGATACTATCAGAGACAGAAAGAAATGGAGCTAGCTTGTCGAAACTTCATTGTCAGCACACACCTGACGGAAAGACAAAAAGAAGAAAAAAGTAACACCATATAAGAGACACGGCTTTAGCTTCTGGACATTATATAGCATCGGTTGACGAAGTATTAAAGGTGTCTAAATAGAGAGCTCTAACTAAACTGCTGCCACAGTTTTTAGTATCATATGAGACTCATCAGAGGCGCTCCCAACGTACGGCAATGAAACCACGATTTCATTTTATAATTGTGACACTTCTTTTAAAAATACTAAATATAATTATTCACAATAACGCTAGAAAATAATCCACTTGTATAAAATTAACTGCACACTTTCCGGGGAGAGGCACTTTTAAGGGCAGACTCTGGTTTTGGTTACAGAAAGAGTTCCACTTTGGGGTCACCAGCGATAAGAGAACGCCCAAACAACCCCAAAACGTGTCGTATAATATTATATTAGAGTCAGAGTTAAAGGCAGCTAGAAACTTCGTCACTGCTCGTACTTTGGCAGTGCCAGTCCCGTCTGGATGAATGAGGAGGGCGACGCTAATGATCTTTGTTACCACACAGTGTCGTTAAACTGTGACTAAGTTTTTACTAGTAAGACAGCTATGGAAAATATAAGTTATGTTGGAAATAGCAGATGTTGATTTTGTAATCTTGTTGCGTTTTTGTCAACGAGTTTTTGAAATAAAGGAATAGTAGTAGTAGAGGTAGTTCGAACCTAGTTCGATAGGGATCGCCCAGTTTACAAGCAGTTTCCGATAACTTGAGACGCCGTTTTTACTTAATTACAATTTCTATAAGAAAGAAATGTCCTACTCATACTGGTTGGTAGTTGTCTAAGCCAAAAACATTAAGGTAAGATCGGCGTCAACGGCCCCGGAGGCCAAAAGTTGTCATACATTGGGAACTACTACTAATGTTGAATTGCCAGTCCGAAGGCTGGATAATGGAGGAGGGCAACGCTAAGCATCTTTGTTTCGACACAGCGGCGCTGCACATATCACTACAACACTAGTACACTACAACCAGAATAGGCATATTTTATAAGTGAGACTCATTTGCAATGTAATCTAATGACTTCTATAGCGCCATTATAAATGCGTGATGCAATCTATACCTGAATTGCCCGCCAGCCACAAGACGTTGTGAAACTCAGCAAAAAAACACTAAGCCCAGTAGTTGCGTTACACACCTTTAAATAGCACTTTCCAACGATATATAAATATTCGTCAGTTTCGTAAATCGCTCGGAGGTCCGAAATGAAGAAACGAACGGTCTACGTGAACGGCCTTGGTTGCCACAAAATGTCGTTAAACACTAAACAAAGTAACAATAATATATATACATAGTTGTCGGTTTCGTTCAATTCTCCAATTTATAATAATGATACTAATAACGATGATGATGATGACGACGACGACGACGACGATGACGACGACGATGACGATGTTGATGATGATGATGATGATGATGATGATGATGATGATGATGATGATGATGATGATGATGATGATGATGATGATGATGATGATGATGATGATAAATCTAGTGATAATAATAATAATAATAATAATAATAATAATAATAATAATAATAATAATAATAATAATAATAATAATAATTGCTGTTGCATTTCGAAGCACCTTTTTGCAATTGACCGGTGAGGATGACCGCTAACTCCAGAACGAAAACGCTCTTCATATAGTTTCTAAAGCCTGAGGGATCATATATACCTCGGGCAAAAAAAAAAAAAATAATAATAATAATAATAATAATAATAATAATAATAATAAGATGACTAGTCTCACGCTGGTCGCCTGTCGCTGCTGAGATCTTGCGTCCTAGTTCTTGGACAAACTGCAGTGATTCTGTGTGCCAGCTTCCTGCAGTTTCGACTGCCACAGGGACGAAATGATGTGATTGTGTGATAGCAGCATACTTGGTTTCCTTGTTGCGATCTGCCTTTTCCGCTGCCGCACCTGCGATTTGCGATGTTATATGTTCGTAGGATGCAGCGAAAGTATCTGGCACCGTGACATCCCATGCCAAGCAACGACCTCTGTGCCAAGGTATGATGGTGACTCCGTCAGGCCTTTTGCCGTCTGATCTGGAGAGGCCATTGGGCTCTTTGATGGCCGGTATTTTGGCTCTGGTGAAAGCTCGCCAAATAACATCGTTGTTTCTAGTCATCTTCTACAACGCTTATCAGTCGCCCGACAAATTGGAAACGCTCTATCTGTTTTAGGCACCACAGATTGCAGCAACAGTAGCCCAGGACTGATCGAAGGCTTCTAAATATTGAAAACAGTTACTTTTAATCAGTCTGTACATAAGTTTGTTGGCTTTATGAAGAAATAAATTTGCTTCTTATAATAATAATAATAATAATAATAATAATAATAATAATAATAATAATAATAATATAATAATAATAATACTTTATTATTATTATTATTATTATTATTATTATAATTATTATTATTATTATTATTATTATTATTATTATTATTATTATTATTATTATTATTATTATTATTATTATTATTATTATTATTATTATTATTACAACTAATTACCTATTACTGTTTGCACTTTGTACAGTGCCAGTCCCAAGCCTGGATGAAGGAGCAGGGCGACGCTAATGATCTTTGTTATCACACAGTGTCGTTAAACTGAGACTACTGCTGAGAAAAACATAAATAATGATGGAAATAGGAGACGTTAGTACGAACCTGGTACGCTGGGGGTTGCGCAGTGTACAAGCAATTTAGGTTAACTTTCGACACCTTTTTTAAATAAGTACATTTACTATAAGAAAAAAACATTTACTATTCGTCCAGTTTGGTTTCCAAGAACGCAAAGGTAAGGTCGACGTCAACGGCCGTAGGGTCATAAGGTGTCAAACACTGGAAATATACTACTAATGTTGAATTGCCAGTCCAAAGGCTGGATAATGGAGGAGGGCTAGGTCAATCTTTTTATGAAAATGTCATTGAACAGCAACTAAACACCGGATAAAACTCCGTGTTCCCCCACTGCCCTGTACTCGGGTAGTGCCAGACCGAAGGTGAATAAAGGAGGAGGGCAACGATAAGCACCTTTGCAATAACACAGCGTCGTTGCCCATAATATTATGAATACTACCAGAATAGGCAAATCTTTATTAGCGACACTCTTTTGCAATGTAATCTAATTACTATATAGCTCCATCATAAATGCATGAAGCAATCTATACCTTAATAGCCACGAGACGTTGTTAAACACAGCAAAAAACACTAAGCACAAAAGTTGCGTTAGACACCTTTAAATAGCTTTTTCAAACGTTATATATAAATATACGTAGGTTTCGTTAAAGCGTCTGTTTGTTGACAGAACGGATACATACAGTCGACGTCAACGGCCTTGGTTGCCACAAGATGTCGTTAAACACTAAATAAAGTAACAATAATATATATATATATATTTATATATATTATATATATATAAATATATAGTTCATCATAATAATAATTATAATCATAATCACTATTTTTATACCTGCGTAGTAACTAATCGCTACTATTAAATGACCAATGCGTAGTAGCCTATTGATTGCTTCGTGCATTTATATTGGCGTTAGAGAAGTCATGAGATTACATTGCAAATGAGTCTCACTTATAAAATGTACCTTTCTGGTAGTAGTCATAATTATGTGCAACGACGCTGTGTCATAATAAAGATGTTTAGCGGTGCCCTCCTCCTTTGTCCAACCTTCGGACTGAAACTTCAGCAATGGTAGTAGTTTCTAATGTTCGACAACTTATGTCCGTTGACTTCGACCTAACCTTGGGATAAATTTATTTCCGAGCTTTGGAATGGTTTCGACTAATAGAAACTGTGGTTCATTAAAAATGGTGTCCAAAGTTATCGTATACTATTACATGTCTTTTCTAGCTGTCTTACATTTTGACTCTATAATAGACGTCAGTGACAAGATCTTATGGTGCTCGGGCGTGCATTTGCCGTTGTGGCCCCAAATTGGAACTCTGTTCTGGTTTCCCCAAGCAGAGTCTTCCACTTAAAAGTCTTCCACTCCAGAGAGTCTATTTCGAAACAGATACTCTCCCGATGGATCTGTTTTATAATAAATGAGCTCAGGGGAGATTCTATTCTAAAGTAAAATCTCCGGGAGGAGTATCTAAGAGATTTTATTGTTTGATAAATCCTGTCACGTTTGTTTCAAAGTTGATTTTAAACAGGCAGTTTATTTTCAAAGGTTATTGGAGGTTATTGGAAATATATTAGTACTTTTAAATAAAGTGTTAGAAATAATGGCTTGAAATTGTGGTTTCATTGTGTTACGTCGGGTGCGCCTCTGATGAGTCTCATATAATACTTAATACTGGGACAGCAGTTTAGTTATAGCACTCTCTTTGCACATCTTTAATACGTCTTCAATCGATGCTATAATTAGGGGCGCTATAGCCATGTGTTTACAGTGTTTCTTTCTTCTACCTCATTTCTCTCTTCCGTTAGGTGTGTCAACGATGAGGTTTCACAAGATGGCTCCATTTCTGTCTGTCTCTGATAGTATCCATGCCTTTTTCTGCAAGATTATGTCTCACGTTTTCCATCCATGTGCTAACTTGTCTTCCTCGACTCCGTGTGCCATCCACGTGACAATGTTATGCCCTTGCTGTTTACAGCGTATGTTTACTGTTTAGACACCCTTAACACGGTGTCTAATGATTCTATGTAGGCATGGAACACTGTGGCGTATTGGTTAGAACGCTTTCTTTAGACACCTTTAAAAATGGCGCAAACTGGTGCTATTTAGGAGGAGAAGAAATATATGAAGAGGAAAAGGGCAGGTAGAGGAATGATAGGAGTAGGAATGGGAGGAGGAATTGGATGAGGAGTAGTAGGAAAGGAGGAGAAGGAGGAGGAGGAGGAGGAGGAATAGGAGACGGAAAAATAAAGAGATTAATAAAAAAACGAAGAGGAGGAATATAAGAAGGAGTATGGGATAAAGAAGAAGAGGAGGAAGAGGAAGGGGAGGAAGAGAAATAAGTGGATGAAGAGGAGAATTAGACGAGGAAGGGTAATGAGATCGCAAACATTACTTCTAGGATTGGTTTCGACTGAAACTCGAAATGACGGTCACAATCGTTTATAAATCATTGCTTTATTGTCTGTATTGACTGCCGTGTTTGATCAGTATCGGATCCAGGGAACGACGCGTTCTTTAGGAGCGTGCAAACAGAAGAGGCGCTATAAAATTTCGTTTAATGGTCGTTGTCGAGAGGTGTCAACTGCGCATGTCCGTGATGACTTTGGATTGTCAGTGAGATAAGAGGCAGATGTCAAAAGGGTGGCAGACGCTGTTTGCGATCTCATTACCCTTCCTCGTCTAATTCTCCTCTTCATCCACTTATTTCTCCTTCTCCCCTTCCTCTTCCTCCTCTTCTTCTTTATCCCATACTCCTTCTTATATTCCTCCTCTTCGTTTTTTTATTAATCTCTTTATTTTTCCGTCTCCTATTCCTCCTCCTCCTCCTCCTCCTTCTCCTCCTTTCCTACTACTCCTCATCCAATTCCTCCTCCCATTCCTACTCCTATCATTCCTCTACCTGCCCTTTTCCTCTTCATATATTTCTTCTACTCCTAAATAGCACCAGTTTGCGCCATTTTTAATGCCTGTATAGTTAGTTTGCATTGTTTGAAGAGCGTTATAACATGGATTTCTACCAGGGCCGTAAATCCCGGGGAGGGAAAGGAGGGAATTCCCTCCCCACTTTTAAGCCTGGGGAGGGAACGTGAAGGAATTCCCTCCCCACAAATTCGTCTAAGCTGTGCCATAAATTTATATTAGGGTCACCAACCAAGATCGACGACTGCCAAATCTTGTAGGATGATTTACTGCGGGAACATAGATAATGCAGGAAACCTTACTCTTTCGACTTGAAAGCTATAACAGGTGTGAATGTGGCTGCTGAAGATAGATTTCTTTTTAATTCTTTTAATTCAGAGCTGGCAGAACTTATGTTGTGACAAGCGGTCAAGCCCAAAGCATCACCCTACAAGACAGAGCAGAGTGTGTTCGGAGCAGTCTCCAGAGCAGTATATGTATGTATGTATGTATGTATGTATATATATATATATATATATATATATATATATATTCAGAGTGTGAACTTTCAGGGTGGGAGGAATCATCGCGCTGGAAACCTCATCTCTGTGCCTGAGTGAAAGCTACCACATGTAAAGTTGGGTGTCGAAAGATAGATTACGGTCCACGGTAAATTCAAAGCGCTAGGAATTTTGAAGTGACATTAGCAATATATTATCTTATCGTCGGATATAGAAATTAGAGACTGGCAGCAAATTCCTAATAGGGGGCCTACAGCTGTGATCATATTGTGTGTGTGTGTGTGTGTGTGTGAGACAGACAGACAGACAGAAATAGCGTATGTATATATATATATATATATATATAGATTTGATTGATTGATTGATTGATTGATTGATATATATATTATGTGTATATAATATATAATTATATATACATGTATATAGATAGATTTACGTAAATGCATAGTATTCCGTGTGTGGGCTTTTCAGAGTTTTCAGTTAATCTGGAGACCCCATTCGAGTGTAATACAGATCTCAGGATTATAAGTAAATTTTAGATAGATCTAAATAAAATTGATAAATAAAGCTGTCGTTTTTAAGTCACCATCTGCAAAGTGTGATGGTAAGTACAAGTTCACACTACTCTCACTTCTGAGACTGCATTTCATATTTATAAACAAATTAAGCAATTTGCCATAACCTAAACACCACGGTATGTGCATCAGAAAATTTATAAACAGCATTATATCTATAGATGCCTAAGTTCCTGTAAACTTATTTTCTTCTACGCAAAAAAATCATTTTGGTCGCAGTGTATACTTGTAATCGCAAATGTCATCCTAATTTATAGATTTCTTTAGAGACCAAAAAAGCTACGTCACGGGAACCAGCTTATTCACAGGCGCTCAGTCAAAATAAAATACATAAACAACATCGATAGGCAGAGGATCAAAATCCACCAGTGGTGGTACAAAATGACAAAAATATTGTTCTACATTATATCGGAATTAATGTATAATTTTATCCGCCTTCGGTCTGTACTTGGTTGAGGTTGGCTGACACAACTTTTAAACACTTTACGGGCCATTGGGGAGCGAGACAGACAGACAGACAGACAGACAAGACAAGACAAACAGATAGAGAGCGTGTGTGTGCGTGCCTGTGTGTGTGAGAAAGAGAGACAGAGGCAGAGCAGTGGCGTAACAAAGTAGCCGGGGGCCCTTGGACATTCTAAACTTGGGGGCCCTTACCCATTATGTATCTACATGTATGTACGTAAATAATTGAACATTTATAATTATAGCGCCATTTCAAAACATATAGCCTACTCAGAGCAGGGGTGCAAAAAAACAAGTTTTTTCTAAATGAAAAGTTTTTTTAAAATTTTTTATTTTTTAAAAAAGATTTTCTACTTCGGATCATAAAACTCATAAAAATGGCATAATACCGTTCAAATTAATCAGATGCATAAAATGAAATTAACTAGAACAGTAGAACCGTAGAATATCATAAAACGAAATTAACAACGACCATACAACAATTGCCAAGAGAGTTGAAGAGACGCAAAGTTTCTCATTTCTAATTTCAAATTAATAATATTGTTGTTAAAAACCAAAGAACCAAAATTTTGTTTTTGTTTTTTTTTTTGGTTTGAAAAAACAAAACAAAAAACAAAGACCAAAAACAAAACCTTTAACAACCCTGACTCAGCCCTGAGGCGCTTTCTGATGTTAAATGTCATTACGAACGAAAAATATTACATCAGTTAGCAAAACAGTGCACAGTAAGCTGAAAGAGTCACCAGTGACGCTACTGAAATGTAGTGAACATGTAGACTGTATAGTCTGTAGTTCCCCACGAATTTGCCTATTCTAGCTTTCTGTTCGCAAATGTGTCTAACTGTCTATCGGCATTTAAGAAGCTGAACGGAGCATTACAACAGAAATTCGTCAAGAGCTGTAGACTTGTGGAATGGTTTGGATGATTGTAGGCTACAGTAACTGTCTCAGTGGACACAATCACAACTTTTAAAAGAAAGCTAGGAAAATTGGGCTAAACTGGAAAATCATGTGTATGTCCCAAGTTAAATTTCATTGGTTTTAAAACAGACTAAACGTCTTCTAAAACACTTAAAACTCTTGATGTGTTAAGTCGTCAATATTTAAATTATGAAATTCGCTAGATGTCGTTTTTTGCATCATGTAGGCCTAACTGAAAAGCATTATTGGCATAATGTGACATTTTCCATAATAATTATTGTCACAGAAAAACGAACAAAAATTGCATGAAATTTTTCAGTTTTAAAAGCTTGGGGGCCCTTTGGACCTCGGGGGCCCCTGGACTTTGTCCACCCTCGTTATATGGCTGTTACGCCACTGAGGCAGAGACAGACAGAGACAGAGGGAGACCTGTATAGTGTATGGAAGCTGGATTGATGACACTTATCATGGACATTTGTAGACGGCCTACTTACAACGTAAAGTACGGCATTGAACAGATTAAAATTATATGGCAACGTAAACTAGGCCTACAGTTTTACCTATACCGGTACATTTTTTAACACTAATCTCAGTCGGTGACTTCTTAAGGGAAGTATACACACTTCCGAAGGGGAATTTTTCCCTCCCCACTTTTCAAAACAGATTTACGGCCCTGATTTCTACAATACATTCTACCACCCAATCGCGTCTATTGGGCGTTATATATGGCACCAGTTTACGCACTTTTAAAGGTGTCTAAAGAAAGCGTTCTAACCAATACGCCACAGTGTTCCATGCCTACATAGAATCATTAGACACCGTGTTAAGGGTGTCTAAACACACCCTGTAAACAGCAAGGGCATAATACTGTCACGTGGATGGCACACGGAGTCGAGGAAGACAAGTTAGCACATGGATGGAAAACGTGAGACATAATCTTGCAGAAAAAGGCATGGATACTATCAGAGACAAACAGAAATGGAGCCATCTTGTGAAACCTCATCGTTGACACACCTAACGGAAGAGAGAAATGAGGTAGAAGAAAGAAACACTGTAAACACATGGCTATAGCGCCCCTAATTATAGCATCGATTGAAGACGTATTAAAGGTGTGCAAAGAGAGCGCTCTAAATAAACTGCTGTCCAAGTATTAAGTATCATATGAGACTCATCAGAGGCGCTCCCGGCCAAACACAATGAAACAACGATTTCAAGCCTTTATTCTAACACTTGTTTTAACAGTGCTGAATACAATTATTTCCCATGTATGTATGTATGTATGTATGTATGTATGTATGTATGTATGTATGTATGTATGTATGTATGTATGTATGTATGTTTGTATGTATGAGCACTTGTCATAGCGCTGTAGTCGGGAGCGCCTCTGAGTAGAAATCTTGAAGGGGCGCTATCTCGGGCATAGGGTCAACAAAAGAACCGGTGAAGGCCACAGCGTTAAAGCGCTGAATTGTCAATTACAGTCTTACGAATTATTATTATTATTATTATTATTATTATTATTTTATTATTATTATTATTATTATTATTATTATTATTATTATTATTGTTATTATTATTATTATCAGTGGCGGCGCCAGCATGGGGCTAGGGTGGGCTGAAGCCCCCTATCGGCGGCTCAGCCCCCAAACAAAAGTGGGAAATCACTGCCAATGCCAGAGAGGAGGAGAGAAAGGGAAGGAATTGGGGTTTTATCCCCCAAAACCTGAAATCCTGGCGCCGCTACTGATTATTATTATTAATTTACCCATAACGTTAACCACCTTTTTAATGAAATACATTTTCTATAAGATAACACCATTTCTGCTTCGTAATATTGCCTATGACAAAGTAATAGCCTACATTACTGTAATGAAAGGTCGACGTGTTACAGCGCTGGCGACCATAGCATGTCAAATTTGAAAACTACCCCAATATGGTAGGTGCCAGACCTAAGCCTGGATAAAGAAGAGGAGGCCGAGGCGAAACATTTTTTTATGACACAACGTCGTTGCACAAGTGACTACCAGAAAAGGCACACTTTATAATAAGCGAGACTCTTTTGCAATAAACTCTCATGACTTCTATACCACCATTATAAGTGCATGAAGCAATCTATACCTGAACACCCCGCCAGCCGCAAGGCGTTTTTAAACACAGAAAAAATACTAAACACAGTGGCCGCGTTAGACACCTTTAAATAGCTTTTTCCAGCGACATATATATATATTCGGTCAGTTTCGTAAAATCACTTGGAGGAAGGTGAACGAACTGAAACAAATCTACGGTCGACGTGAACGGCCTTGGTTGCCACAAGATGTCGTTAAACACACAAATAAAGTAACAACAACTGACAACTTTATTTCCAGAAGCACAATGCATATAACAATTAACAACAATTATAACTTGACTATTACATATCAGTGCATTGGCTAGGGAACAGGGAAGACCCAAAAGGGGCACAAGCCCCGCTTAATTAGGGTCACCCTTTTTAACAATAATCATGTATGGCTGGTTAGTCAGTTGAAAGAAAGAAAGGTTCAACTCAATAATGTTCTTAACTAAATAATAACATTGCAATTTACTAAGATCAATATGTAAGAAAGAAAGGTTCAACTCAATAATGTTCTTAACTAAATAATAACATTGCAATTTACTAAGAAGATCAATATCTAAACAATTCGATGAAACAGTGTTAAATGAAGTATGGTTAATCCTTCAAGTAACTATTCCACAGCTTCTTAAATTGGGTGTATGTGGGTGCATTCCGAATACTCATCGGTACTGCATTCCAAATTTTTGGACCACTACAACAAATTGAAAATCTACGATAATTAATTGGTTGCCACAAGATGTCGTTAAACACACAAATAAAGTAGCAATAATATACATATATAGTAGCTGCTCCTCCTCCTATTCTTCCTATAACCCTTGCCTCTCGTGAAAACTGTTTCATACTCGCTACGCCCCAGAAGCCACAATAGAATAATACCTAAGGCAAACTCTATCTCGTAAAACATTTGTCACACGGATGCTTTATACTTAATTTTTTTTATATTTGATGATCTTTGTACACCAGAATGCGGTTAGCAGTTGGCTTTTCAATAAATGATATAGGCTACTTACTTACTTACTTACTTTTTCTGGGGCCCGATAGCGCATTAGATAACACACTGGCATTTGAGAGCGCCTCTGAATGGGCAATCTGGTAGGGGCGCTATAACAAGTGTTCAAATACAATACAATACAATAGAGAGAGAGGTACCGAGATCGAGTTCCGTAGGCGGACATGCTTTGTAGGATGCTATTAGCGCCGTGTATTGCAGGCTGTCTGTTCTGTTAGTAGTTAAGATTTATGTCTTCTGTCATTTGTGTTCTTGTGAATTGTTTCAATTGCATAACTGTACACTGTAACCGGTTGCGGTGTGTCAACCGGATTGTTTCAATAAACGAAAATAATAATATTATTATTATTATTATTATTATTATTATTATTATTATTATTATTATTATTATTATTATTATTATTATTATTATTATTATTATTATTTCTTCTTCTTCCCTCCTCTTACCTCCTCTACTGGTGCATCCACCTATTCCTTCTCCTTTTCCTTACCTCTTCTTCCGCCTCCTATCCCTCTTCGTCTACTATGTCCTCCTCCTCTTCTTCATTCTCGATTCCTCCATCCTATCTTCTGCAGTTGTTCCTCCCCCATACTTACCTTTTTTCCCCACCTACTCTACCTCGTCCTCTTTTATATGCTTCCTTCTCATCTTCAACTTCTTCCAAACTTATTCTCCACTACTTTTGCCTCTTCCTCCAAATATTCCTCTCTTTCTCCTCCTCCTCGTCTACCACTGCAAATTTTTACTCAGTCTTTCTTTCGCCAAACGGTGTTGATAAAATGAGATGCAGAACGTGATGGGCGCATTGCGTGGCTGCCAATCAGTTGTATTCGACTCCTGTAATAACCTGTGATCATCCATTCATACTATGAATTGTAATCATACTGCGGTGTGCCAGTTTGAAAACAATAAACGAAGATAATATATATTATATCTCCTCTTTCCTCATATCCATCTTCCTTTCCATACTAAACATCTTCTGTTCTTCCTCTTCCTTCTTTTTCCTCCTCCCTCTTCTCTTCCTAATTCCATCGATCAAAACGTCCGTCAGTCGCCTCCGTGCACCGTCCAGAGGGAGTGCAGACGGTCGGCCACTTCTCCCATTTATCCATCCATCAATCCATTTATCCACACAGTCATCCATCTACCCATCCATAATCCATTCCTTATTGTCTTCCTTCCTCCCTCTCTCCATCCATCCGTTCGATCATCCTTCCCTCCATCCCTTCCTTCATCCATCCGTTCATCAATCCATTATCTACGATCTCTCCTTCCCACGTTCCATCCGCTCATCCAACGCATTCGCCTAGCTATCCATTTATCTATCTGTCCATCTATCCATTCCTCCATCCATGCCTCCCTCTCCACCCAGCTATACACCCATCCATCCATTCAGCCAGTCATTTATACATTGATCCCACCTTCCTTCCTCCGCCCATCCATCCATTCATCTATCCATATATTTATCCATCCATCCACCCCTCACTTCCTCCCTGATTTCCTCCCTCCCTTCCTCCCTCCTCTCTCCACCCATCCATCCATTCACCCAGCCATCTATTCATTCATCCAACCACTATCCCTCCTCGTTAGGTCTCTCCATTCATTCACCTATCCATCTATCGACCCATCCATTCATCCATCCATCTCTCCATCCATCCCTAATCTCTCCCCTCCATTCATCCATTCATCCATCCCTCTCTCCTCCATTCCTCCCTCCCACCCATCCATCCATCCATCCCTCTCTCCCTCCCTTCCCTCCATCCATACATCCATCCATCCATCCATCCATCCATCCATCCATCCATCCATCTCTCCCTCCCTCCCTCCCTCCCTCCCTCCATCCCTCCATCCTCCCAATCTCCCTCCTCTCCCTCTCCTCCCTCTCTCTCCTCCCTCCCTCCATCCATCCATCCATCCATCCATTCATCCATCATTCCGCCTGTTTATTTTGTATCTCCTACACTCGATGTTCGACGCACTTCAAAACGCGCCATCCATCGACAGATCACTTTATCATCGTCACCACCCTTCTGACCCCCTCTCCCACCCCTCCATCTCCAAAGCCCCAACGAAGCTTTCGGTCGACGGTAGCCAAGGGTCTCTTAATAGCGAGGCTCCGGTAAAGTGGACTCTGGGTTTCCATCTCAACTCTTCACTCCTCCTTCGTTGCTTCAGCGCCGGTGAATAAACTGCGTATCCCTGACGTGGCTTTTGTGGACGTTGAGAGATGTTACATTCGCTGTCCTGCTATTCCTCTATTTCCTCCACCTCCTCGTCTGTCTTCCTCCATTCATCCTCCTCTCTTCCCTCTGCCTTTATTCACATTCTTCTCTGCCTCCTATTCTTTGTCCTATGTTCTTCCAATTATCCTCTTTCGTTTCAGGCCGTTATTCTTCTTCCTCCTCTTCCTCTATTCTCCCTCTTCCTCTGGCTGTTCCTTCTATTTCCTCCACCTCTTCGTCTTCCATCCTCCTTTCCGTCTATTCCTCACTTTATTCATCTTCCTCTCTGCCTCCTCTAGCTTCCTCGTCCTGTGTGCTTCCTTTTCCCTCTTCCTCTCTCTCAATCTTCCTCTTCCTCTATTCTTCCTCGTCCTCTGGCTGTTCCTTCGTCTATAATACCCCTTTCTCTCCACTCTCGTATTCCTCTCCCTTCTCTCATTCCTCTTCCTCTTCCCCTTTCTTTTAATAATAATAATAACGACAATTTATATGGCGCCGTAACGCGGCCATACCGCTACAAGGGCGCCCCCTCCTCTGTCTCTTATTAATTGCACTCCTCTTTCTCCTCGTTCTCATATTCCTGCTCTTTTCCTTATCTTCCTCCTTCTGTTATTCTTCCTTATCCTATTCCAATTCCTCTTCCTTTCGACCTCTACCGCTTTATCTTCCAGTTTCGTTTCCTTGCCCTACCATTGGATCCACAGTTTAACGGCACTAACGGCAGCTCATAACAACATAGGCCATTGCCGCCGACAAAGTTTATTTTTGGCATATTGCAGCTCTATAATTCTTTACTTAACTTTACAATACTTTACCTTACCCTAAGTTAGTTAACCTTACCATACTTAACCTTCCTAACCTAACCGTACAATACGTTACCTTACAGTGCATTAAGTAACCTAACCCTACAATACTTTAGCCATTATGGGGTGATTTAACGGGTTCAACCCTCAAATCAGTTTCTTGAAAAAAAATTATATGCCATTACATGCGAAATATAAAAAAACCCATTAATTTTTGCGACAATCTTCAACGGAAACCCCCTCCAAATTTTAAACCCCTTCTAAATTTTTTCCTAGCTATGCCCATGACTTTGGCTTACCTTACATAACCATACCTCACTTCGCCTCAAATCATCTTACCTAAATTGACCTAACTATATTTAGGTAAGGTCAGGATAAGAATGAATTGACCTGACCTTACTTGATCTTACGTGACCTCGCTTGACCTGTAGGTGTTGCTGTGGGGGGACCAATAGCGCATTGATAACACACTGGCATAGAGAGTGAGAGGTACTCGGATCGAGTTCCGTAGGCGGACACGCTTTGTAGGCTGCTATTACCGCCGTGTATTGCAGGCTGTCTGTTCTGTAAGACTGTCAGTAGTTAAGATTTATGTCTTCTGTCATTTGTGTTCTTGTGAATTGTTTAAATTGCATAACTGTACACTGTAACCGGTTGCGGTTTGTCAACCGGAATGTTTCAATAAACGAAAATATTATTATTGTGTGCAGGGTTTCAATACACTAAGCTTACTACATTTAGGTAAGGTCAGGATAAGAATAAATTGACCTGACCTTACTTGACCTTACGTGACCTCGCTTGACCTGTAGGCGTTGCTGTGTTGTGCAGGGTTTCCGTACACTAAGCTGATGAGTCGAACGCTCTACCTTCAAGTTCTCGACTACGACCGTTTCAGTAGGGACGACCCGATCGGAGAGGTCTGCATCCCACTCAACGAATTCGACCTCGTCTCTGGACAGACCGTCTGGAAGAACCTACAGCCGTGCAAAGGACACACGGTCCGTCTCGTCCAGTCTAATCTAATCTAATCTAATCTAATCTAATCTAATCTAATCTAATCTAATCTAATCTAATCTAATCTAATCTAATCTAATCTAATCTAATCTAATCTAATATAATCTAATCAAATCTCAATCTAATCTAATCAAATCTTATCTAATATAATCTAATCTAATCTAATCTAATCTTATCTAATCTAATCTTAGCTAATCTAATCAAATCTCATCTAATCTAATCAAATCTTATCTAATATAATCTAATCTTATCTAATATAATCTAATCTAATCTAATCAAATCTCATCTAATCTAATCAAATCTTATCTAATATAATCTAATCTAATCTAATATAGTCTAATATAATCTAATCTAATCTAATCTAATCTAATCTAATCTGTCTAACTTAATCGAAACTGATCTAAGCATGATCTACTCTTATCAAATCTAAACTAATCTAATCTACTCTAAACTATCATAATATAGTCTAATCTAATCAAGCGAGTAGATGAATAACAAATATAGGGATAAATGAATAAACGAATTAATGAAGAAAAAAGGGTAAATGAATAAACAAATACAGGAATAAAAGAATAAACAAATAAATGAATAAACAAATAAATGAATAAAAGGGTAAATGAATAAACAAATACAGGAATAAAAGAATAAACGAATAAATGAATAAACGAATAAACGAATAAATGAATAAATGAATAAACAAATACAGGAATAAAAGAATAAACGAATAAATGAATAAACGAATAAACGAGTAAATGAATAAATGAATAAACAAATACAGGAATAAAAGAATAAACGAATAAATGAATAAACGAATAAACGAGTAAATGTAAATGAATAAACAAATACAGGAATAAAAGAATAAACGAATAAATGAATAAACGAATAAATGAATAAACGAATAAATGAATAAATGAATGTACTGTTGCAGGGTAAGCTGGGAGAGGTCAACGTCAGTTTATGCTATCATCCGACCAACGAACAGATAACTGTGACGGTACACGAAGCGAGGGCTTTGAAAGCCAAAGATATCAACGGATTATCTGGTACGATATTCACTCAATCATTCATTCGTTGCTCATTTATTTATTCGTTCATTCATTTGTTCGTTTATTCATTTATTTATTCGTTTATTCATTTGTTCGTTTAATAATTTATTTGTTCGTTTATTCATTTATTTATTTATTCATTTGCTCGTTTATTCATTTATTTATTCATTTATTCATTTGTTTGTTTATTCATTTATTTATTTATTTATTCATTTATTTATTCATTTGTTCGTTTATTAATTTATTTGTTCATTTGTTCGTTTATTCATTTATTTATTCGTTTACGTTCGTTCATTCATTTATTTATTCGTTTATTCATTTGTTCGTTTATTTATTCGTTTATTCATTTGTTCGTTTATTCATTTATTTATTCGCTTATTCATTTGTTCGTTTATTCATTTATTTATTCGTTTATTCATTTGTTCGTTTATTCATTTATTTATTCGCTTATTCATTTGTTCGTTTATTCATTTATTTATTCGTTTATTCATTTGTTCGTTTATTCATTTATTTATTCGCTTATTCATTTGTTCGTTTATTCATTTATTTATTCGTTTATTCATTTGTTCGTTTATTCATTTATTTATTCGCTTATTCATTTGTTCGTTTATTCATTTATTTATTCGTTTATTCATTTGTTCGTT
>JACEVL010000553.1:147500-257500 GCA_020284085.1 Aporrectodea caliginosa | reverse complement strand
ATCGTAGACGTCGTCAGCGATGTAGCTGTCACCAAAGCGCTTCTGTAGGGTACTTAAAAGTCGCTATAGTGAGTGAGTATCCACATACATACTTGTAGGCTGAAGTATTTAAAAGCGCTGTAGTGAGTGTCCGTATACATACATACTTGTAGGTTGAAGTACATAAAGGCGCTAAATACTGAGTGTCCAAATATGTATATAGGTGTAGGCTGAAGTACTTAAAAGTCGTCGCTATAGTGAGTGTCCTGATTATACATGCATACTTGTAGGCTGTATACTAAAACGGAGCTATAGTTATGTTCAGATACATACGTACTCCGTTATAGGTTATTTGAAACGTAAAGGTACTTCAAAAGGCGCTATAGAGTGCGTGTCCAAATACATACGTAGCTGTAGGCTGAAGTACTTTAAGACGCTATATAGTGAGTGTCCATGATAAACACACATACTTGTAGGTTAAAGTACTTGAAAGGCGGTATATAGTGAGTGTTCAAATACATACATAGTTGTAGGCTGAAGTATTTGAAAGGCGCTATCGTGATTGTCCAAATACATAGTCGTAGGCTGGAGTACTTAAAAGACGACTGTCCAGATAATGCATACATACCGCGGCATACTACTTGATCGTAATCGTAATCGTAATCTCCAAATTTCTAAAGCGCCACTCGAAAGCCAAGCGCAGGGCACCAGCTTATTCACGAGCGCTGCGTCTAGTCAGAAGGGTTGTCCAAAAGTATAGTCCGAGGGAGGTCCGAGTCCGGTTTCCAGAGGATCAGAGGGGTCAGAGTAGCTGCTAAGGTGGGTGTCGTTTAGGTCGAGAGTTAGAAGGTATCAGTTGAGTCGGGGTAAGAGTTCTTGAAGAGGAGAGACTTCAGTTTCGAGTGGAAAGCCTTGGCGGTGATGGATAGAGCAGCCTGATGCGGATGATGGTGGGTGATTGGAGATGATGGTTGAGGAACCGAAAAAGTGCGGAATTCAGGAGGTAGGTCGTTCCAGAGACGTGGTGCAGTGTTGGATATTGCTCGGTTGGAGAACTTGAGATGAGTAGTGACAGGAGGTCGAGAGAGAGTGAAAATGGACACTTGAAACGTAAATGTGAACGTAAAATTAAATTCTTCGCAATTTCTTAGCGACACACGTCGAGACCGAATTCTTCACCGGTGAAACGTGAAATTCGACCATATCCTGGTTTCCCCGATCTATCGCATTTCTGAACACTAATGCCATCTTCAGCTGTTGACGAGATTCCGTTGGTTGGTTACACGTGTGTGCGCGGACCCGTCACTGGTGACACTCAGCTTACTGTACATTGATCTGCTAACTGATGTAACATAATTATTCGTTCGTAATGACCAGAGCCGGATTAACCTATAAGGGAAATAAGCCATGGCTTAGGGCCCCACAACGTTTTGAGGGCCCCAACTGTCAGGAAATATAAAAATCAGATGGTACAAAGGTCCTATTTCACAATTTTGTTCTGAAAAAGACGGAAAAGCAAAAAAAAGTCATTAGAATTTTTCAAAGTAATAAACAATGGTTTTCTGCAAATCTGGAAAATGGCTTTCCGGTTAGGGCCCCGGATGTCTTAACCCGGCCCTTGGCTTAGGGCCCCGAAAGTCTTAATCCGGCCCTGGTAATGACATTGACATCTTAATACTAGCACGGCAGAGAGCAGTTCCCTGAGTAGATATCTTGAAGGGGCGCTATATAAATGTTCATTACATTACATTATGATTTCTTATTGCTATTCTTATTTCACTTGAAGGACCACCGATTGATGTTTTGGATAATGCAGCAACGAGCTGGTGTAATATTCAATTAACCGCAGAGTAGTCCTTCCAGAACGGGACAACGATAATACATGCCGGAGGCTACTTGTGTTGATGAACTAACTTTTCAGCCAAAATAGTGTCTGCCGTTACTGATTTAAATTTCCATGTACCACAGTTGAGTTACGGAATTCGACGTAGCTTCCAAATTTGGAGAAAAATTACATTTGTGCAGAAATTCTGATTTTAGGATTACGAGCTTCTGGAACTGTGCATGACAGTATTATGCTCAGACATCGTTGATATAGAGGGGCCGTCCATAAATGACGTCACACAACTAGGGGGAGGGGTCGGAAATTTGTGACGATGTGTGACATGGAGGTGGGGGGTTGAAGAAATGTGACGTCACATCAGGTCTGTGTAATTAAATTTAACAAATAACTACAATTTAATCTTAACAATAACAGCAATAATTTTGAGTATTAAATTTTCATTATTTTTTTGATTATTTTAATGTATGCGGGCAAAATTATTAATAATTTTCTAATTATTTCAATATTTGGTCACCGTTAGATTTTAAAGAATGCCGGCAAAGGCGCTGCACGGAGAGGTGGAGGGAACAAGGAGCAGAGGACGTCAGAAGAAGAGATGGATAGATAACGTACTGGAGGACATAGAAGACAGAGGATGGGACTTAAGAAGGGCAATAGAACTCGCAAGAGACCGACCGAAATGGAGAAGTTTTGTTAGAGCCTCATCGTCAGCGAATACTTGACGGAGGAGAAAGAAAGAAAGAAAGATTTTAAAATATGCATGCTCTCCCTATTTGGTCCACGAAGAAGCATTTTGTTTCACCATGGAAATTTGGTTTTGGGGGTCAGATCTATGTGACGTCGTTTTTACTGTTTGTGACGAAGTGTGACGAGGTGGAGGGGGTTCAAAATCGGCCAAAATTCCATGACGTCATTTATGGACGGTCCCAGAAGTCTTGTGATTGCTATTTAAGCTGCGCTATGTAAATTTGAAATAAAACCATTATTAGGTAGAGACTCATTTCCCACAAACGATTGTCTGCCGTCATATATGTTGCGCTCGCCGTTAAAAAATATAGAAATGCTGCCATACCTGTCGTGTGTAGATAGTTGTGTTGACGCTGATATTCGCCAGAGGCGTCACGTGCATTTGCGAAGGTCTCGTTTACTCGCCAGGTTGAGACACGTCATACAACTTTACGCCAGTCGGATATACCTGGGCTGGGCAACATGTGGCCCGCGGGCCGCATCCGGTCCCTTGGGACCTGTGAACCGGCCCTTGGCATGTCTTTTATATTAGCATTGTACTTGCCACTTGGGAACCTATTATCCATTTTAAAACTGAATTAACTTTGCACATATTTTTTAATTGTAGTGTAGTAGGCCTACTGTAGGTATTAGAATAAAGCATTCATCGCAAAAATTACGGTCCCTGAGCTGCCCTTAAAATCTTAGGGCGGCCCTCCGTTAAAAGGAGTTGCCCATGCCTGGGATAGGCTATGCGTTTGCTGCCGTGAAATGTTAGTGACAGCTTCGTTTTTTTCGAGGCAATGCCTATGTTGAAACCTCGTGGTGTGTAACTCGATGTGCTTGTTTTAAAGTTAAGACCCGTTCGCTTGTGGAGCAAATTGCTCTTGGCGTTTAATTACCATAAAAACCTAGTTCTACTAATACCGTGAGGAATTGAGAGCGTGATTGTATCGGGCAGTTAAATCGTACAGCTGTTTGCCCACTGGAGTTTTCCCCCTGGATTTGCGTAATTGTGACGGACGGTTTACTCGAGTAGTCTATAGCTATAGCTCTTTGTTGGCATGAATGACACTTTGATACTGCCGTTGTTAAGATTGTGTTTGGGGAAGAGAGTGTGTACCGCTTTACTTGTTAGACGATTTAAAGACGCCTTTGTATCAAAGAAAATGGCCGATAGGCTGTAATCAGTGGCGTAAATCATGGGGGACAGAGGGAGACTGTCCCCAAAAATTTAGCCTTTAGCCCTTCTGTCCCCCCCACAAAAAATCCGGCCCTCGTAGAATCTGTCCCCCAAAGTTATGTATAGATTTTCGCCGGTGCATGTAATTTGGTTGAAGTTGAACGTTATTGGTCAGTGTTCTTTGCCGAAAATGCTGTTTTCAACGCCCTATTGCAAATCAAACTAAACTCATTGTTTTGCTGAATCAACCGGAAGTCGCTGGAACCTCCATTGCACCATGGGAACCCGCGTAGAACCTGTGTCATCTCCCAAGATGGCCGCCAAGATAGACATAACGATTATTTTACGATGTGCAGGACGCATTTTCGCCGATCCAAGGTGTGTACAGCAAACATTATAGGACTAATCATGGTAATTTATCGTTTTTGCGCTCTAAATTATTTTATGTAAGATAATTTTAAGTAGAGGTTGGATTGATGACAATAACTCTTGCTTCAGTAGAAGTTGGAATGATGAAAATAATTCTTACTTAATTAGAAGATGAAGATGGATTGAAGAAGAAATGATTCTTGCTTAAATAGAAGCTGGATTGAAGAAAAATATTATTGCATAAGTATAAGATGGATTAATGACAGTACTGTTATCCTAGACATTGGTATTGAAATGCCATGTATATAAAATTATTAAGAAAGAAAAAAAGGATAAATTACTTTGATTAGTCCGATAACTTTTGCTGTACTCACCTTGGATCGGCGAAAATGCATGCAGGATAGACTGAACTATATGTACCCGGAAGACAGCTTCTGTTTAACGATCGTCTTTTTCAGTCGGGGTTGGGTCTGGAGCACTCCTGAGTAGCCTTGAAAGGGCGCTACATAAATCTTCGTAATGAATGAATGGACGACGCCGCGTCTTAACGAAGCCCTCCTCTTTCATCCAGGCTTGGGATTGGCGCCACCCGGGAACGGCAGTGGGGGAATTGACGGGTTCATCTGCAGTGCTATAGCTAAGTCCACCGAAGCCGAGTATATATATATTCGTTTAATGAGAACACAATCTGACAAAAACGCAGAAATGTTAACGTGTATTTATATTTATTTTTGTATTTAACGTGTTTGTGACTTCCGGTTGAGTGAAGTCCATCTTCAATGGACTGTGGTCGACGTTAATTTAAGGCGACATCACGCACCAAGTTCGCTGATTAATGGCTAATGTTGTACATTAATCCGCTATAATCTGTCGACCAGATGTGTGAAAATGGACAATAATATGCCTTCCGGGTCTGATTAATGTCAAGTAAACAGTTCTACGTGTTCAGATTGGTACGGAAGTAATGACGCAATACTGTGGGCGTTCGCTATAATCCGTAAACAACCTGAAATAGAACTGATGCCAAGGTTCAATTCAACGTCATCTCTCTTTTATTTGAATTTCTCTTTATATCCGAATTAATTAATTTACAGGTAATTTGCACTGCGAAGGGGAGGATGGGAAGGGGATAGTATTAAGGGTAACACTGTTGCCTTAAGTGCTCGCAGACTCGGTTTGATTCCCGTAACGGTAAAGCCCTCTGGGTTTAGCTCATGCATTCATTCCCTAGGTGGCAACAAAAGAACTAGTTTGCGACTTGCATGACTGCAACTTTGTTGATTTGTCTTCTGTAATTTGTTCTTGTGAATTTTTTAGTCGTTATAACATGTTAATGTACAGTGCAGTGCGTTTGTCAGCCGCTTCATTAAAGAATAATAATAATTATTATTATTATTATAAAGCTGCTGGACCTTTTGTTAATTCCCGCTCTAAAGCGTCACCATAGACGAGCGATCACTAAAGGTCTCACCAATCCTTCAGGCACGTGGCGCCTCCAGCGTCGTCCTCGAGCGTTACCACGTAGCTGAACGTGAGATCTAGTAAATTGTGGTGGATTATTTTCTGCCTACCTATAGTTCATCAAATTAGTTAGGCTGTGTAAGTCGAATCGCTGTGAACTGTCCCGGTTTATTTTTTAGGAAACTGTATAGAATAGAAATTGTACAGATAACAAGAAACATATCAAAATGTTTGTTACTGTTTTTTATTTAGTATTCTTTCACGTTTAGGTTGGTTTTACTTCAAGCACTTATTACACGTGCAGTGCGTACATCCAGTTGCATAGCCAGAAAACAATTTGGGGGTTTCCATTGGAAATTGTCGCAAAGTCAATTTTTTTGTATTTCGCATAGGGCCTATAAAAGCATATAAAAGTCGGCAATTTATTTGAGGGGTTTGAACCCGTACCCTTGTGAATACACCCATGCATATTTCTGAAATCTGAGGGGTGGATTTCCGTTTGCTAGCAAGGGGTTATAATAACCTTCTTAAGACAGTTGATCACGCTGGAAGTAGCCTATTAGAGGAACATTGTCGAGTATGTAAAATGAAACTTTCGTCACATCACCAAGATGTATATTAATTTAATACCAGTATGGGAATTGTAAAAAAATAACCGGGGGAGCCTAAGAAAGACTAGGGGGTTGAACCCCCCGGCAATTCTCACCCTGATTAATACATGTATTAATAAATGTTACGTCACCTTTACCTGCTTCAACCCTTTCCTTGAAGCCCGAACACTTGTACGAAATTTGAGTTACGGACAAGATGCTGAATCCACGCCTATCTGGACATCAACAAACCCTTAATAATATTGATTTCTTCCTCTATCGTGGTCTCCTAGATTGCTTACTTACTGATGTAATGTGGTAAATGGATAATGTAAATGCAAACTTAACACAACAACAACGCGCCATCCTGGGAACGAAATAAAAACCTAAAAGTTCTTGTAGCATTATTGCTAGGCAAACCGTTACATAATTTCAAAAAAATTTCAAGTACATGTATGTACACAATTGCGTGTCAGTAACAGCGACAAAAGGAAAAAACAACAATTTCACAACAAGTTTTGTTCACAAAACACACCAACCAACCAACCAACCAACCAACAAAACACCAAATTCTAAAAACTATTGAATGAAAACACCGCGAAACGCTCACAATCAAACAAGTCGAGCAGCCATATTGGTGCGACGATGAGGCCAACCAACGAGGATAACTAATAAAATACGCGCTCCAAAACTGCAGCCTAAACCAAAATAAACGACTAAAAATTATCGCCGATAGACTGGCAAATCACTATTTCAAATAATTTCGCAAATATATGCACAGAATATCTCCACAACTTAAAACTATGCGACGAAATGTGAATAACACACCTCGCGTCGGAAATTTCGACTCGGAATTGAAAAAGCAATATGGCGGATATCCTTGTCGCCAAGACGTAGGCTAGATAATTATTTCAAATTTTCAATCAAAGCTTTAAATCCGCGTATTTTACTCGCTCTCGTTGGCCACAGAAGGGGATTCGGCTGACAAAAGTGTTGTTTTAAACGTCAAACAGACAAAAAACCGTACAAAGACTACCAGAAACGTTCGACGAACAAACAAAGCATAGCGTGTGAATATATAATTATAGGACGAAACGTCGTTATTGAGGTCACGCGACAAATGTTCATGATAACAACATACAGTACAACATCCACAAGACGAACGAACGAACGCCGTACCATTAACAGTCGCACAATTGGGATTTGGATTTTAATCTAGAACAGAAAACACAAAACAACACATTGAAGGCGTAGAGCAGATACTTCAACAGGTTCAATAGTCGTAAACACCTTTACAGACAAAAGCAAGTTAAGACAGATCACAAAACTGGCAAGAAACAATATCGGCCTTACTCCGACTTGAAACTACACCAAATAGGACAAACTCTTCATACACTCAAGACATCTATCCAAAATATCTTGCCTCCAAAACTCTTCTAAGGCTAAACAAAAACGTGACACCAAACTAAAACTTCTTCAAATTTTAATTGATCAATAGATTCTCAAAAACCAAATTTTAATTGATCAATAGATTCTCAAAAACCAAATTTTAATTGATCAATAAATTCTAGAAATCCTGTATTTTATATTCCCTGTCATAAATGCAATTCAGTCATTGGAATTAAATTAAGAACAGTCCAAATAAACCAGTTCAGTTTCTTCAAGTCTGATTCTGCCAACATTTTGTGAAACTACGAGTAGGTTGAGAAGTAGACATCTAGACAATAAAATCTGCATCACTTTTAAAACACAGATCAGAAAAATCTGGTCTTTGGTACCCAGACTCAGATAATATAATCAGTAATACCTAGTAGTAGTTTCAGTTTAACGACACTGTGTGATAACAAAGATCATTAGCATCGCCTCCTTATTCATCCAGGCTTGGGACTGGCACTGCCCGAGTATGAGCATTGAAGGAGTAATACTTCCTGTAAACTTGTAGGTATGTTTACATACATACATGCATACACACTTACATACATACTTTGCCTTAAAACTTTAACGGCGAGCTGCATTGGTTTCCCAGTCACTTTTAGGACATTCCCGTCATTAAAGTGTTAAAGGCCAACCTAAGTATGACAGCCGGCAACTGTGCTTCGTCGGACCTATCTAGTCTTTGCTGGGTGCAGAGGGATCAAAGTACCCCACCCAGTAGCACAATTAGCCGGCAAGCATATACCCAAATCCCAATAGGTACAGCGCCGTAAAATTATTTAAATCATATTTTAGCCATGTTTAATTGCTCATCAAACTTTTAGTTCTACTATCACATATTATCATCCCTCATCCAACTTCTACTATAAATATTTTAATTGCTCATCCAACTTCTACTTCTGCTATAAATATGCTCATCCAACTTCTAATGTTACTGCAATAATTTAGCATTAATACCATGTTTTCATTGCTCATCCAACTTCTGGTTTTACTATAACAAATATTTATTAAGAGTCTATACTTTGTACATATTGGGATTCGGGTATATGTGCCCGGCAGCAACAAATGAGTAGCCAAATCTAGGGCTTAATACTCTGCTGGAGTGCGACTGTCCACAAAGGGTACAGGGAGGGTGCTGCCAAGTGCAGACAAAGAGGGGTATAAAGTAGGTAAATTTTTATGACTCCTTACACGTGGGACACTGTAGCCGATTGGTTAGAGTGCTCACATTGTTATGCCAACAGTAAACAGTTCAGTGACCTTGAGCAAGTCCTTCACTTACAATAATTGATCAGTGCTATTGATTCATGATTGATCAGCAGATAGTGACCAGTGCTTAAATGCATAATAATAAAAATTTTAATAATAATACTTGTTGAGTTCCTGAGGTATCATTTATACCTTGTGGCAAAAATAATTCTACCACTACTATTACTACTAATACTACTACTAATAATAATAATATAAATACTTTTTGAGTTCCTGAGGGATCATATATACCTTGTGGCAAAAATATTATTACTACTACTAATACTAATAATAATAATAATATAAATACTTGTTGAGTTCCTGAGGTATCATTTATACCTTGTGGCAAAAATAATTCTACCACTACTACTATAACTACTACTACTACTAATAATAATATAAATACTTTTTGAGTTCCTGAGGGATCATATATACCTTATGGCAAAAATATTACTACTACTAATACTAATAATAATACTTTTAGAGTTCCAGAGGGATAATTTATACCTCAGGGCAAATAATAATAATAATAATAACAATACTGTTAAAAATGATCTGAATAAGCAAATGGAGTATGAATTAATGGAAAAAACACCACAGAGTGGACACAGAAAGGGCCTGCTCAGTGTGATAAAATGGAAGGGCACCACAGTTTGAACTGCAACCCACCTGCACAGAGGGAGAGAGAGCATCAGTAGGGCTTGCTATCTGCCTTGGAATTCTTCAGCGATACCTTCAACCGCTTCGATCCGATCTGGAAACCGTTCATCGCTTGTATGGCGGACTGCGCCGATACTGAACTCTCGAAACTAACGAACCCTGATAAATACAATCAATCAATCAATAATCAATATGATACTGAATTCTGGAAACTAATGAACCCTGATAAGTACAATCAATCAATCACTACTTAACCAATCAATCAATCAATAAATCTGATACTGAATTCTTGAAACTAATGATTCAACCGATGGCACACCAAAACCAAGCCGTAATCAGATCAATATCCAGAAGATCAGTCCGTAAGAGACAGAGAGACAACCTATGGTGGATAGGCAATTTAAAAGAGGTAGGTTTTAAGTTGAAAATGAAATGACGTAAGCGACTTAGCAGAACGGAGAGAGGTATTATGCAGAATGGACAAATACAAAGAGAGATATTAAGCAGAACAGACAGCTACAGGGAGAGAGTTAGCAGAACGGACAGATACAGGGAGAGAGGTATTAGGCAGAACAGACAGATACACGAAGAGAGCTATTAGGCAGAACAGGCAGATACAGGGAGAGAGATATTAAGCAGAATGGACAGATACAGGGAGAGAGATATTAAGCAGAACGGACAGATACAAAGAAATATTAAGTAGAACGGACCGATACAAAGAGAGATATTAAGCAGAACGGACAGATACAAAGAGAGATATTAGGCAGAACAGACAGATACAGGGAAAGAGATATTAAGCAGAATGGACAGACACAGGGAGAGTAGGGTTGCCACCCGTCCCGACTTTGTCGGGACAGTCCCGACTTTGTCGGGACAGTCCCGATTTCGAGGCAAATGTCCCGTGTCCCGACTTGACCTAGTCGGGACAGCGAAATGTCCCGACTTTCAGATGTGTGACCAAAACTAACAAAACGTTGTGACTTAAAACACAATACCCGTATTAACTACTGCTAATTGTTCTTCGATTAGTGACGGAGATGATATCTTTAGGCTACAACGAGTTTACTTACTTTCGAGCAGTTTTCGAGCAGTTTTGCCTTTTAAATGAGCTGTAAAAGCAAAAAAAAACATCCGGAAAAATTGCATGATTGTAACTCGTGAGCATCGACGTCGATGATTACGAGAAAGTTGCGTCCCGACTTCCTAGTTCGAAAAGGTGGCAACCCTAAGGGAGAGGGTTATTGTTCACAGAAACTCTGACCATACTGGACAAAAAATAATGTTCTTGCCGACCGAAAGAGGAAAGAATCCATCGTATTCCTACCGAAACATTTGCTCTGATTCGTGTTTTTATCGATGAAAACCTTGGCCGAAATGACCGTTCCGAAGGGCATGAACATCTGGGCCAGGTCGGGGTCACGAAACTCCCTCGGCAGGTGGTAGATGAAGAGATTCGCCCCTTCAGGTCCTGCTAACACACACAAAAAAAACATTCGTCAACATCATCGTCGGGAGACGGTTGAATGGTAACGTGCTGGCACGAAAATCAGAAGGACGCGGGCTATACACTCGCTAGCCCCATAAGGATAACTCAGCCTTCCATTCGCTAGGTGGCGTTGGTAAAATGAACAGTAGGACAGATACTGGAGGCGCCTTGCAGGCTGCCATACCGTTAAATTCGACTCCTGAAAGACTTGTTATGTAGGCGTATATCTATATATATATCTATCTATCAATCTATCTATCTATCTATCTATCTATCTAATCGATCAATCTATCAATCTATCTATCAATCTATCTATCAATCTATCTATCAATCTATCAATCTATCAATCTATCTATCTATCTATCTGAACACTTACATGCCTATACATGTAGAGAGTTTCAGGAACTGGGGCATTTTGCCAAAAGAGAGTGCAGATACTGGCACCTGTTACACGTACCTTTTGACTGGTTGCTCGCTGGACTCGATGGAGACTGGAGCGACGTTGGCATAGTGTTTGGCAAACCGGCTGCAAGGAACAATCGACAAAGACATTATTCAGCAACTAGATGTTTGCCCGTCCTAGGACGGTTAAGTTTAGCGAGCTATGGTGGGACACTTAAATCAGCCGCCCTTCCCCCTCACTTGGAGACAGAAACACGTTCATTGCTGTTTAATCATATTATTATTAAAATAATGTAGACAACACGGTTGTATTGTATTGTATTGTATTTACGACGATTTATATAGCGTTGTTGATAGCAAGCTACTTCTAGAACGCTCAACCAGTAGCGGCAGCCATCAACAGGCGCCCAGCCCTCATGTAGGACAATGAGCAGCCCGGAGGCGCCAGGTTGTGTGTTTGTATTGTATTGTATTGTATCGTATTGTACTCCACGTTTATATTGCGACCGAGCCACAGGTTTACCTTGTTACCAAGGTTAATAAAACAAAGGTTAATAAAACAAAAATCCATAACTTTCCATGACCTTTAAGACTTAATTTAAACCAAAAAAAAAGACCTACTTTCTAATTGGTTTACCAACATAATATTTATCGAAATTTTAAAATATGATTTGAGATATGTATATTAATGATTTCTCCATTTTCACGACTTTCGATGAGCTAGCAATTTTCAAATTCCATGACTTTCCAGAACTTATTTTGGAAAACATCTGTTTTTACAGGTTTTCCAGGACTTAAATTTTCCAAAGTCTACTTCCCTGACTTTCCAGGTTTCCCAGGATCCGTGGCAACCCTGCGAGTCTCTCTTAAAGAGCAATATAATTATACACAAATCCACACAAATGCTACCTAAATCAACTGAAACTCTACATTAATGCTACATTAATTCATTCATTCAAAAATGTATATAGCGCCCCTTCAAGGTAGCTACTCAGAAGCGCTCCCAACTCCAGACCGGGTAAAAATGTAAGTTTTCAAATGGCCATAAAAAGTATCAGTACATGATCTATGGAACAGGCGTAGCTCCTGAGGGAGGCTATTCCATACCCTAGGGCCTACCACATAGTTGCTGTGCTACCTAAAGCTACATAAACCTGTGACAACAACACCAATTACCCATGTATTGTTGGAAGCCACTGTAGGCCTTGTTCATCATATCGGTGGTTGATGAAGAGGGAGAGGCCGACGCCATGTTGCCTCCGCCTCCACAGCCAAACGCGGACATCGATGAACCGAAACCGGGAGACGCGGAACCGAATCCGGACGACTGGAGAGACCCAGAGGAGCAGGCGGATGTCTGGAACTGCGACATGGCGTCCATTCCACCTGATGGTAGAGAAGACACAGAACACTGGAAATCACTGCCATTATATCTAAGTTATTAACTGTATTAATTATATTACCTTAACTATATATTATGATTATTATTATTATCAGTTAGTAACTTCTACAGTGCTGGTATCTAATGCTAGTGTCCAACCTGCGGCTGCTCTACTCTATCGACGCAACTTGGCTCAGATACTCTGAACATCCATGCCACCATCAGCTGTCGACAGAAATCCATTGGTTGGTTCCACGTGTGTGCATGGGCTCGCCACTGGTGACTCTTCTAGCTTACTGTGCATTGATGTAATATTTTCTTTCGTAATGACACATACCTTCATAACAGGCCAGCACAGAGAGCGCCTCTGAGTCGTCCTCGTGGAGAGGTGCTAATATAAATTCTCAGAAGATGATGTCACACCAAAGTCAAGCTGTAATCAGGTCAACATCCAAACGTCATCGACTGATGCTTGGTCATTAGACGGTGGCACTTAAGAAATGCATAATAATAATAATAAAAAATAATAATAATAATAATAAAAACCTTTAATCCAGTTCTATAGTTTCTTAGAGCCTAAGATGGATTTTTCTATCTCGGCAATAAAAAAAATAATAATAAAAATAATTTTTTAAATTTAAAAAATAATAATAATAAATAATAATGAAAATTATAATAAACACAATACACGTACATAGGTTACTTGACACGTTGCTTGCTCCACCGCAGTTTGTTGCATTCATCTGGTTCCCTGTCGTAACAGCCGCCAGCTGCTGCATCAGAGCAAGGTTCGGAGCTGAAAGTCCACCAGAAGCACATAAAATTATGTATTCAGTCAACGTAACACAATGTTGTTTAATTCGTGTAACACAACATATATTGTAGTGTTATCAATCAATCAAAAACGAATTTGATTGATTGATTGCTACGTAATGCAACATGAAATATAACGTAATGCTGTGTAAGTAAGTAAATAAGTATATCCTTTATTGAACCAATTGCTGACCACATTTTGGTGTACATTATGAAATATATAATCATTAGTAAATCAGCCTAATAATAAGTGTTGTGTAATGTTTTCATTACATAACATATTGTTGTGTTATGTAAAGTAACATGTAATGTAATGCTATGCACTGGTAAGAGCTGTGACGCTACTGCTACATAACATATTGTAATGTTTTGTAACGTAACATAATTTAAAGCCATGTAAGTACTGTGTACCGTTCCCATCACATAACATATTGTAGTGCTTTGTAATGTAACATGTAATATAATGTAATGCTGTGAAAGCATAATGTTACTGTTATATAACATATTGTAATGTTACATAAAATGCATACATAGTGTGTTATACAATACACATTTATACGATACAACACAGATCTATCTAGTGTCAGGTAGATATGTGACATACCAGTTGATGCGGCGTTGGAAGGTCCACCTGCGGAAGCAGAACCGAGAGCCGCAAAGACGGCTGCCAACCCTAAAATCAAGGAAAAATCAGAGGCAAATTCAGTAAAAGTTAAATGGTAGGAGGGGTTTATGGTAATGGTAACACTCTGGCACGTAGAGCAGATTATGTACCGCGGGGATCCCTTCCCGCCACCCGCCCAAAGGTCGACTCAGCTTTTCATTCGCCAGATGGCATTGGTGAAATGAGCAGGACATGATGGGCACCTTCCATGGCTGCCATAAGTTAAAATTCGACTCCTGTAATAACTTGTGACCATCTGTTCATACTATGACTTGTAATCATACTGCATTGTGTCAGTTTGAAATAATAAACGAAGATTATTATTATTATTATTATATCTAAAATGAAAGAGCAAGCTCAGTCAAACTTCAAACAAAATCCGAGGGTCAGATTCGGTCAAAGTCAAACTTACGAGAAATCTTTTTTTTTAAACTTAGATGGAAAATTCCGTCAAAATTAAAGCCAGAGGGTAAAATCAAATAAAATGAAGGGTAAATTCAGTCAAAACGAATTTTAAAACGAAGGTCGTCGGTTAGATTCCTAACTTGCCTGGATTCGTCTGTAGCAAAGGAGCCAATGTTGCGGCCGCCACCATGAACTGTTGCAACTGCGATGGATTTAAACCAGCTAAGAACAAACATAGACAACTTATTATTATTATTATTGTATGCATGTATGTACGAGCACTTGTTATAGCGCCCCTTCAAGATTTCTACTCAGAGGCGCTCCCGACTACAGCGCAGACACTGAATCGGAGTTTCACGCCAAAGCGCATGAGCAATTGCGAGTGAAGGACTTGCCCAGGGTCCCTACGCGCGGAGGCTTGAGGTGGATTCGAACCCGCAACCTCCGGCTGCAAGGCACCGAACATACCCCTACACCGCCGCGCCCCACAAATTATTATTAATAATATTATTATTAATAGTAGTAGTAGTATTACTATTTTTACTATTATTATTATCAATAAAACAAATTCATTTTTTCATAAAGCCAACAAACTTATAAACAGACTGATGAAATTGACTGTTTTCAATATTTTTATAAGCCGTCAGTCAGTCCTGGGCTACTATTCTTGCAATCCGAGGTGCCTAAAACAGATTATAGAGTTTCCAATTTGTAGAGCAACTGATAATACAGTAGTAGATGACTGGTATTATTATTTAATTATTATTTGTATTATTATTCGTTTTTGCCCAAAGGTAAAATGGATAACTAGTTCGATGCAGAATAAAAAGGTGGTTTCGAGAACGCACCCCGTAGCAGTACACAGGTTCTGTCTACGAGCAGAAAGACGTTATAATTATTATTATTATATGAAGATTTAAACAGTGCAAATTATTATGCTTGGTCATTAGATAGTTTATTAAATGCATAATGATAATAACAATAGGCAAACTGAAACAGAGGAGTGCTACTAACCTGTTCCCATGTTGCCCAGAGCTGCAAGTGATGCAAGGTTGCTGTTTGGCAAGGCCTGTTGTAACAACTGAAAATAGAAAACAATATATTCCATGCAGAATTGGGCACGATTAGTTAAATTGCTAATTGATTACAATTAGAATTAGCTGCTGAAATTTGCATATCAATTAAAATTAAAATCAGGAAAATCTTGTAGCTAAGCAATTACAATTAGCGGTTTGTCTAAAAATCTCTAATCAATTAGCTAATCAATTAGTTAGACTGCTAATCAATCAATCAATCAATCAACATGTTTATTTTGCAACCAAATTAATCGATTATGATTAGAATTAAAATCAGGAAAATCTTGTAGCTAATCGATTAGAATTAGAATTAAACGAAATTCATTCGGGAATTTATATAGCGCCCCTTCTGGAAACTACTCAGAGGCGAAATGTACAAAGCAAATGTGAATCAAGTTCAACAAAAGCCCAAATACATACATACCTACATATACCTTGTCAATTATTTCAACATTATTTTCACATGGTATCAATGGTAAAAATCTTGCAGAATTTAAAAGATGGTTAAATCTAGCAGCGTCTGTTCAACACCATAAAGTCATAACAAAGATGATTAGCATCACCCTCCTCTTTCACCCACACTTGGGACTGGCACCACCCAAGTACAGGGCAGTGACGGAGTCATATTGATCGGGTATATTTACATTGTGCCAAACTCTTCAACTCATGCCCCTAACCAACTTGGTCCAGAGACACTGAACATCCAAGCCATCTTCAGCTCTCGATGGTTGGTTCCACGTGCGTGCGTGGGCCTGCCACTGGTGACTCAAGATTTCAGGTTACTGTGCATTGTTTTGCTAACTGATGCAATACATTCGTTCGTAATGACATTTGACATCAGAAAGGCTAGCGCAGAGAGGGCGCTATATATATTGCGCCAATCTGTTCAACTCACGCCCCTAACAACCAGAGAGAGAACCGACCGATAGATACTGTGACGTCTGCTGAGCGGCCTGTCCAGGGAGACTGGCAGCCGAGTGATGATGCTGCTGTTGCTGCTGCTGTTGTTGATGCTGTTGCTGGGATTGGTAGAACCTCTTGATGTCCTTGTCCTTCTGAGTGTCGGCGATCTTGACGACCAGAGGCATCTTACAGCCCTATGACAACAATGAAGATCAACAGCAATAATCAAAATCAATAAACAGCAAAAATAAACAACAAGCAAAGTAATAATCGAAAGCAACAATAAACAGCAATCAAAAGCCAGAACAACAACAATCACAGGAATCAATATATAATCAGATGTTCGAGTAAATTCAGAATTTATATGGAACCACTTCAAGATGCCTCTGCTACTCAGAGGTGCCATTTGGTAGAAGTTCCTCTTTGACATAAAGGGAGGTTAAGGCGAAGTACATATATGTATACATGTAAGTGTGTATGTATGCATTTGAAATTGATGTTACAGACGTCTGATCAATGTTTCACAGATGTAGGCTGGGGAGATAATGCGGTCATGGAAAGAGTGGAGGTGTAAGTGCGTTTGGTTGGTGGTAGCAATTGGTGCAGGACGTGGCCTGGGTCCATCAGGACTGCCCCAAAGAGGTGGTGGTCAGCGCTGTTGAAAATGTAGCTCCTGACAATGTTGATGCATTAAAACCTCACAACACTTTGAAATCTGACGCTAAGGCACAAGTTTGCTCGATTCAAGAAAGGATAAACGAAGTTAGTGAAAATGGAAGAAAGAAGACAAACCTCCATTGTTTGCGAATGATGCATCGATTTGATCGCGTTCTGTGCGCAGTGCTTCGAGGCAAACGTCACAAACGCACATCCTGCATTAGAAAACATTTATATCATTGTTAGAAGTCGATTTGTTAATAATAATATACCTTCGTTTATTATTTCAAACTGACACACCGTAGTATGATTACAATTCATAGTATGAACGGATGATCACAAGTTATTACAGGAGTCGAATTCAACTGTATGGCAGCCATGCAAGGCGCCCATTATGTCCTACTGCTCATTTTACCAACGCTATCTGGCGAATGAAAAGCTGAGTCGACCTTTGGGAGGGTAGCGGGAATCAACCCCGCATTCGTGCTGAGCTTCTGGTCTTCGTGCCAGAATGTTACCATTACGTCCTAAACCCCCTCCAACAAGTTAATCACAAGATTATGTGACTAAGAAGAAGAGCAGTTCCTTAAGTTAGTGACTTCATTTCCTGAGGCAGAAATGGGTATGAATTGTTAGTGACTTCATTTCCTCAGCCTCAGCATACGCGGGCAGGTGGCCAGTCCTCTCCCTTGCCGTCTCATCTTCCCACCGACAGTGTACGAACAGTGTACTCATTACAGCTGAGTTGACTAAAGGATGCATACATGGAGCAGAAATCTTGAATCAAACTTCTGCCCTGGTGGGGATTTGAACCCTCAACATCTTGATTGACATTCACCTCTGAGCACACCCTAACGCTTTACTGTTTTAAAACAATACAATATCGAGCACCCCTATATAAATTAACATACACATCAATTTCCAAATGCCCAACCAGACACATCACAGACGAACCTTTGCTGTCGCCTTTTGCGTCTTTTAAGACAACGCAATCGTCAATCGTTCCATACGGAGCGAACATCATCGTCACGTCAGCTTCTGACAGTTTCTTCGATAACATGCCAACGAACAGACGCCGTTCTTCGACTAAGAACGCACAAGTATACAATCAACAGTCAATCAACAGTCAATCAATCAATCAATCAATCAATCAGTAAGTCAGTCAGTCAGTCAATCAATGAGTCAATTAGTCAGTCAATCAATCAATCAATCAATCAATCAGTCAGTCAATCAATCAATCAATCAGTCAGTCAATCAAAAGAAACTTGATATAGTGCCCCTTCAAGATATCTACTCAGAGGCGCTCGCGGCCCGACCACGTCTGAAAAGAGTAGCTCTCAGAGAAATATAAAATGCAATCAAGATATCCACTCATCATTGTAATTAGTAACTTCTGAAGCACCAGCGGCCAAGGTGTCCATTAATGCATAAGGTGTCTACTGTCTATAAATGCACAAGGTGTCTATTAATGCACAAGGTGTCCATTAATGCACAAGGTGTCTATAAATGCACAAGGTGTCCATTAATGCATAAGGTGTCTACTGTCTATAAATGCACAAGGTGTCTATTAATGCACAAGGTGTCCATTAATGCACAAGGTGTCTATAAATGCACAAGGTGTCCATTAATGCATAAGGTGTCTACTGTCTATAAATGCACAAGGTGTCTATTAATGCACAAGGTGTCCATTAATGCACAAGGTGTCTATAAATGCACAAGGTGTCCATTAATGCATAAGGTGTCTACTGTCTATAAATGCACAAGGTGTCCACCCTCAATGCACGTAGTAAGATTGTCTAGTAATGGGTCCCACCTTCATCCCTTCGTTGCTTGAAGAAGTTTCTTATTTCCCTTGGGCTGTTCACGCTGAGAGCGGCTTTGAATAGCTAGTACTGTACTACAGAACAACATTTACAACATTCCCAGATACGATACGATACGATACGTGTGGTGACAGAAAAAGTACCGCCACAGACTTGCCTGAGTTCAGCTGACCGTCGGCTGGCTTCATCTGTACCGGATGACTCAACTAAAGAACAACAATTACACACTAATCAATACGTTATTTAGAAAGTAGAGAAATACATAGTGGAGCCTAGGAAATTAGGTACAGGACACAATTATTATATAATTATTATTAGTTATTATTATTAATTTTATTATTAATATTAATATCAGTTTATTATTAGATTATAAGTAAGTAAGTATATTATGTATAAAACCAACTGCCTATCCGCACTTTCGTCTACCATTACATAATATTCGATACAATACAGGACACAATTACCCTTAATATAATTACTATTATTATTATTAATTTTCCATCATGATAATGGCACTATAGAAGTCGTCAGATTAGATTATAAGTGAGTAAGTAAGTGTATGCTTTATGAAACCAACTGCCTATCCACACTTTCGTTTACATGCATTAGATACAAGGGATGCGTGGTAACTTACGCCGGGCATTATTTTCAAGTTGTGAAGAGCCATTTGAGCAGCGAGCGCGTCCTTTCTCGTACAGAACGTCACGAACGCACAACCTGCATTACAGACAAACAACAAACATGTCAGCTACATTACAAACCATATCGGAGACGTCAACACAATAATTGTGATTTTAACTACGACGAGTAACTTTCATATCGTCGACCGTGTCTAATGCACAAGGCATCAACCGATGGCACACCAAAACCAAGATGTAATCAGTTCAACATCCAGAAGATCAGTCCGTAGGACAAAGCATGGATCCAGTAATTAAGGAATGATAGCCTAATTCAATCCACAAACTACTAAAGCCCTGCTACTCTGTTGCTCTGACAAACTCACCCTTGCTCTGGCAAACTCATAATTGCTCACCCTTGCTCTTACAAACTCATAATTGCTCACCCTTGCTCTTACAAACTCATCATTGCTCACCCTTGCTCTTACAAACTCATCATTGCTCACCCTTGCTCTTACAAACTCATCATTGCTCAAACTCACTTTGCTCTCCTACAAACTCATCATTGCTCACCCTTGCTCTTACAAACTCACCATTGCTCATCCCTTGCTCTTACAAACTCACCATTGCTTGTATCCACTTGCTACACCTGCTCCAGGTGTAACTCACTATTGCTCATCCTTGCTCTGCAAACTCACCATTGCTCATCCTTGCTCTGACAAACTCACCCTTGCTCTGACAAACTCACCCTTGCTCTGACAAACTCACCCTTGTATTGTATTGTATTGTATTGTATTTGAACACTTGTTACACCTTGCTCCAGGTGTAACTCACTCACCCTTGCTCTGACAAACTCACCCTTGCTCTGGCCACAAACTCACCCTTGCTCTGGCCTGATTGTCGATCTCGCAGAATATTCAGATCGTGGACCGGACCGTAGACTTCGAGGAACTTCTTGAGGTCGTCCTCCTCCATCGACTTCGGAATCTGTCCGATGAACATCTTGATTGCGTCAGAGTCGAGCTGTGGAGTCGTAGCCATCTGGCTCGACAGAAAGTCCGAGACGTACGACGAACTGTGCTCCGTCTAAAACAGAAACCAACACACAGCGCTCGACTCTCCGTAGCTCAGAAACAATTTGGGGTTTCCATTGGACAATGGACATGGCTGCAGAGTACAGAGTCAGTTTTCATCAATCCCACTTCTATTTAAACTAAAATTATTTTCATCCATCCCACTTCTACTTGGCAAGAATTCTTTTCGTCAATCCAACTTGTATTCGACCAACAATGGAGACCCTGGGCAAGTCCTTCCCTCGCAATTGCTCATGAATGCACTTTTTCGTGAAACTCTGATTCAGTGTCCGCAAATGTAGTCGGGAGCACCTCCGAGTAGAAATCTTGAAGGGTTTATAACAAGTGCTCATACATACACACAAAGGAAGAGAATTTTGGTCAACATTAATAAACTATCAGACAAAACCAAGATTTAAAATAAACTTCTATTTGACCCCAAGAAGGCAATAATTATCTTCATCGACTGCTCCATAAACTACTTAACTACACACTTTTTTCATCAATCCAGCTTCTATTTTAGCAAATAAGTAGTTTCATCAATCCAACTTCCATTTTGGCTAACAATAATTTTTATCAATCCAACTTCCATTTACGCAGACACAGAGGAGAAATAATAAAATACACTTGGCTACTTGGGCAAGCATTTAGTATCGGAGATAGCGTTTAGTTTACGGGCGTCTCTACAGTATCTTTTGGCATGCTGCGTCTGAAGGTACGCATGTTTTCTAGGGACGCTATTAACCCTTACCCTAACCGATAAATCACGACGGGATATGCTTACCCTAACCAACTCTCAGGGACCGGCAGCATCATGAATTAAAAACGCTAAAATGCACTTTTACCCAAATTTTATTTCTCATTCGAACACGACCAGAATTTTACTTAGTGTCTTTAATTCGCACGAATTATAAGTTTATGCGCTACATAAGTAATTAGAATGTTTTGGTGCACCGGTGAAAATGGCGATTTCATGTACTTCGAAGTTGAATAAATCGCGCAAAAATGTCCAGATTAAGATCAAACCTCTGTGGTAACCATGTAACGATCGTCTTCTAGCATAGTTACGTCGTTGAAAGACTAATTAAAACGCAAAGTGAGACGAAATAAATTGAAAATGACCTAAAATATTAAAAAATAATAATCCCGTCCAAGTCTTTGCAGTCACCGGATATGCAACAAATAGCAACAGCACCCGAACCGGAGTGTATAGACTAATCCGCAACGCAACCTATGTATGGATCGATTTAAATTATTTGTTAAATAATATTTTATACTGAAATCAGTTATTATTATTTTGGTAAACGTGTAGTTTAGCGTCGTAAATAATTCCCATGTTTTAGCATTATTATTTTTCATAATCCAACCTTAACTTAATTTACTTCCTTTTGGTCAATTTTACTTCTATTTCGTCTTGGCTATCGTGATGCGTATGACGTCACGCACCTAGGGGGGTTTATCCCCCGGATTTCTGAACGATGTTTTCCATCCGGGGGATATGCTTTAGGGGGGGATAGAATATCACCAGGTCTGGTTAGCATTTATCAATTAACAACGCTAAAATGCACTTTTACCACAGCACTAATTCGAACACGACCAGAATTTTATTTAGTAATCTTTAATTCGCACGATTTACAAGTTTATGCGCTACATAAGTAATTAGAATGTTTTGGTGCACCGGTGAAAATGGCGATTTCATGTACTTCGATGTTGAATAAATCGTGCAAAAATGTCCAGAATAAGATCAAACCTCTGTGGTAACCATGTAACGATCGTCTTCTAACATAGTTACGTCGTTGAAAGACTAATTAAAACGCAAAGTGAGACGAAATAAATTGAAAATGACCTAAAATATTAAAAAATAATAATCCCGTCCAAGTCTTTGCAGTCACCGGATATGCAACAAATAGCAACAGCACCCGAACCGGAAGTATAGACGAAACCACAACAACCATGATTGTATGCATCGATTTATCTCAATAAAAAAACTGGTTATATTCGTCTTAGATAAAACTTAATCATAAAATATTCTATATAATAATATTATATTCTTTATTAATTCAAACAGACAATTACGGCAGGCTGATTACAATTCAGTATGAACGGATCATCACAAGTTATTACAGGAGTCGAATTTTAACTGTATTCGGCAACCATTCAAGGCGCCCTACATCTCATTTTCCCAATGCGCCGTCTCGCAAATGATAGGCTGAGTATTATTACAAACTTTCTTTAGAACGCATAATCTCTATTCTGCTTCAGTACTTGATTTGTTTAAATTTTGCAACCATATCCGAGGCGATTAACAACCTGTTAGATTATAATAAAATGTCTAACCAATAGTCTTTTAAGGCCACCTATGTCACTCTAATCTATGCGTTTATTTGATTGCGGTGTCTCACAACTTGCAGCTCTATTTGTCACTGTATGTATCTCTATGTTGTACCCCTACCATTCTTATATTACCTCTGTTTACACGTAGGCTGAAGATCGAGTCTTACCCAGTGGTGTAGTGGGGGGGAACGTGGGGAACGCCGTTCCCCCACTTTTTTCTCACACTATGCAAAATTCTTGCAAGATTGCACTTTTTGCTTACTTCAATACCCAGGCGTTCCCCCACTTCATTTTTTAGGACTACACTACTGGTCTTACCTAATCTCTCTCAACCACTCTGGCAGTGCCAGTCCCAAGCCTGGATAAAGGTTGAGGGCGACGCTAATGATCTTTCTTATCACACAGCGTCATTAAACTGAAACTACTATCTCTCAACCTTGTCATTTTAATGCGCACCAGCGCCATCTAGCGAATACAATTGGGTCTTTCGAAGCAGTCTCAATAGGTATTCCATGAAATTGCTGTGCCACCTAGCGAATGTAAAGGGATGTCCAATGCATTATGATACCGGAGCTTAAATAGAAGTCACTGCATTAAACTCTGCCACTGATCGTACTGCAGGGTTGCCAGGTCGTCGCGAAAAGCGCGAGTTGGGCTACTTTTCAATGCGCTCGCGACTGAAAATTTCGTCCTCGCGACCTCGCGATATTTGGGCTACTTTTGAATTGTCTCGCGGTCGCTACGGTGACATCATGAATTCTCATAAATCGACCGCACTATACTACTAAGTCACTGTTACTAGCTACTTTTTTATGTGGTGTTGCTAACTTTAATAATAAATACACTTATAACAGAACGCACTACACGCTCTTCGGAGTACGGACTATTCTACGGTAAGCACTAAGCAGTCTGCCATCTAAATTTTTACGTAAATGATTTCATCACATGTCTTGGCGAAACCAAAAAAGTACGTATTTTCGATTTCCTAGCGAAAATTAATTAATGTTTTCATTTAGCTGCTAAGCTCGCGACTTTTGGGCTACTTTTGACGTGATTCCGCGACCAACCACTTCGGAAATCTGGCAACCCTGATCGTACTCTGTCAGTGCCAGTCCCAAGCTTGGATAAATAGAGGAGGGCGACGCTAATGATCTTTCGTTATCACGAATTGTCGTGACACCCTGAAATACTACTACGAGATTAAAGCAGTTTGTGCCAAATACTTCACATCAGTCAAATAATTTTCTTTAATTCCATTTCCGTTTAATAATTAATATCAGCCGCGAAATAGAAGAAAGCGCAGAGATCAAACGACAACACGTGCAACAGACAACATGTTGTCTATAAAGCAACAACCTGTTGCCTAATGATGAGACAACGGTTAATTACATCAACAAGCAAGCCCTTGATTATTAATTATTACAAGTAAATAATTGTCACAATAATAAAATGATTAATTAATTTCATTATCTAGGAATTATTTCTACCATGTGTAACATTTCATCCAGCACTGCTTACAAATAATTATGATAAAAATAAAAATAAATAATAATTACAGTTCTTTTTCTAGGTACATACATTATTATTTATTCCACAAATCAATCATTTTCTACCGCAACTCCCCGCAAGAAAACCTAATTGTTTCATTCATGACATTCCTGAGAGAACATTTCTACCTGGGGTAAAAACAATAACAATGTATAAATAAAAAAAAAATAATTATGTACATCTATAATTATAATACAGGAGAGCTCTCTGAGGTACATAAAAGATGCCATAGTGTCGATACACTTACATATATATAACAACTAATTAGTACTTAATTATTTGGTATAATTGTGCCTCTGATTAGGGGGTCTTGAAGGGGCGCTATATAAATTTTGATTGATTGCTTGATAATAACTGTTATTGTTATTTTACCCAAAATAGGCATGATTCCTCAGGATTTAAAATGATAGCAGTTTTCTTCAATGGTCATTGTTATCATTTTTTGTAAATTTTCCATTTTATCATAATTATTATAACCTTTCTTTGCCCAAGGTATACATGCCTACATGACCTCTCATATTGCTAGAAAGAGACAATAGAATTATTATTATTAATTTTTTAATATTATTATTATTATCACTATTATTATTATTATTGAGGTTTAGCAGCCTTTCACATGCAGTTTTTAATTTCCAGAAAGTCCAGCGGGATCACGTGCACATTGGACATCAAAAACTTAAATAGAATAATCGATGCAATAACAATAAACTCTTGTGTGACGACAGCCCAATAAAAGACAGACCTAATCTAATCTATTCTAATCAACTCATTTATATAGCGCCACTATGATAACTTATAAAGAATCAATCGAGCGTCGATTATCTACTGAAGCAAGCCAGTTATGCAATACATGCATGATAACCTGTATCCTGTTACACAGTCACGTCTAGCTAGAATAACCGTAACACGTAACTTGTAACGCAGAGAGTATGGACTCAAGATCCTTCCCTGAGACGGTTTATGTGGGGAGCAAGTTCTTCACTCCATTGCTCAATGCCATCGATAAATGCTTGGCCATTAGATAGAGGCATTAAAAGCTAGAATAACCGTAACACGTAAGCTAGTACTAAAATGTATGGGAAAACAATGCAGCTCGTCCTTAAAGAGTTAATAAATACATAATATAAAATAATGTGTAATAATAATAAGCAGTGCTTTTTTCAGCCGGAGCGGTGCGGAACGGCGTTCCGGCCTTTTCATTAGATATTAAAAATAATTTAGTTAATTTAAATTTGTAATAAAAATTACTTTAAAATTATTTAGAAACTTTAATTTAATTTCAGTCGCTTTCAGTGTTTATTGATAGTGACAATTGTAATTATGAAATAATAAATAATCAGCATAAAATATGCCCTTATAATTGTTCTGAATTTGTTGAGTTTCGGAACCTTTTTTTCTAATAATAATAATAATAATAATAATAACTGCATGTGTCTGCATATCAACACATAAACAATTGTGACAGAAAAGTTTAAAACGACTACAAACAAAAGACCGGTGCCAAATAATACTGAACAATTATGGTATCAACACAATAAACACGAAACTCATCAACGGGCAAAAATGATCAGCAACTATTCCCACTGGAATTAAAAACCCTTCAAAGCAAAATTAAAATATTTAAAAAACAGATATTTGTCATGAAGTCCTGCTCTAAAGAAAAACCTCAAATCCCTTCTTTTAACCTTTAACAACGAGCATGTACTGAAATGTATGGGAAAACCTATACAGCTCATTGTTAAAGGGTTAACAATTTACCAGCAGTAAGCAGAAGAAAAATATTACGACTACGATAAACTCAGTAAAAATGGCCATGATCGAAACAATTTTAATAAGTTACACTAAACCACTTTGCCAGTGTGTAGGGCTTTAAAACGCAACACAACACATAAAAATAATATTTTGTATTGTACTTATAAATTTATAAAGCACCTCACACAGTTCACACCAATCAGAGGCGCTCCCAGTGCGAAAGACCTCGAGCGAAAAGAGTGGTCTTAAGACAGCGAAAGGAAGCAGCTGGACCACCAATTGATATCAAAGAACGAGTTGATGAAGGAAGTTGGTTCCATAGTGAAGGGCCAATATTTATATAATAATAACAATGGAGACAAGAGAGAAACTACCTTTCTCTGCCAGCGCTTTTCTATTGCCATCCAACGCTTCAATGCAACCGCTTTTCACAGCACCTTTGGCACTCAGCAAGACATCCCAGAAAAATGCTATCCCTAATTTTTTCAAATCCTTTGGGATTACATGTAACTCAGTTTAAAAATATTTTATAATAATAATAATTGTATTGTATTTAAGCATTTATAAAGCGCCTCTAGTAGGGTGAACCGTTCAGAAGCGCTCCCAGTGCGCAAGGCCCCGCGAAAAGAAGCAGGTTAAGAATACAGGTTAAAGAATACAGTTATATAATAATAATACAAACCAGTGGTTCATAAATTTTAAAAATAAATCTCTTAAATTAATACTAATAGTAACAGTAATAATAATATTAATAATAATAACAAATACTGAGTGATGATGGATTTATATAATGTTGAAAATGATCAATTTCATTAGTCTGTCAATGAGTTTGTCAGCTGTATGAAGAAATAATACAAATATAATAATATTAATAAATAATAATAACAGTAACAATAAAAATAATAACGGTATTAATAAAAATAAAAATAATGAAAACTCTGCCTGCCAACACAGTAGCAAAGACCCAGAAATTCTGCCAACAAGCATCTTGTAAGTGAAATATTTTCAAGACACAACGAAACCGAAAAGCTTGCTCCAACGAAAATACCACGCTAAGTACTGCACTGAGTATGTATAATTTACAGTAAATTCTTGCACAAGTACTCGGACAGTATGGCAACTCAAGAAACCGCTGTTAACACTACCCGTAAATTGCATACCACGCTGTAATACTGTAATATGGTAAACCCAGAAACACGCAATCCACTTCCATGTCTCTTTCTAAAGCAAACATTCTAAATTATGGTATGGTAATTCAGAGTATGGTAAACTATGGCAAAGATACAGTATTCAAGGTAAAGAAGGAGGTACGAAAGGTATGGTAAGTTCAAGTATGGTCAAGATATAGTATACATGGTAAAGCAACAGGTAGAGAAAGCATGGTAACTTCAAGTGTGGTAAAGACATAGTGTGCAATTTAAAGAAAGAGGTACAAAAGTTAGGGTAAGTTCACATATGGTAAAGTTTTTGCAAAGCATTGCAGTCTAAGGCAGTGCTTCCCAGTGGTGGTCCATGGACAGGTATGGTCCGCGAGCCCTCAGTTGCCGGCCCGCAGAGTGAGTCAAGAAACTGGTCAAATTGTCTCGGAATCAGGAAATGGCTATTATAATTTTTTTAAAGTCATAAAAAACACTTTTTATGCTATCAGTTAAAGGGTAATAGAGTATAGAATTGGTCAAATATGCATTTAAATCAATTTTAACACATATTTGAGTTATCTATTTTAGGTGATCGTAAAACAGAATAATTAATAAATTGGGCACCGGTCCTCCTGCAGTGGGAAAATTTCTGCCGGTCCGTGACACTGAAAAGTTAATTCTGCCGGTCCGTGACACTGAAAAGTTTGGGAAGCACTGATCTAAGGTACATGAAGTGTTGTATCAACAAGTATGGTAAAATGCAATATGGTAAAGTAAAGGTAGCATAGGGTATGGTGATGAGGTAGGAAATGGTAAACAAAGGTATGGTATCTAAGCAGGGTAATGCAGGGTGAGGAAATGATATGGTATTGTGAGATATGTTATGGTAGGAACACTCATTCACTGCAAACCACTTGCTCGTAAAACAGAAAATTAATATAGGTCGCTATTCCAATATTTATATTGCTCAAAAAAATGTTGGCACAATTCCAAAGCAAAACCTTGAGTCGCAAACCACGTTCGACGACTATACCCTGGAAAAAATTCTACGAAAAATTCACAATAACCCGTTACCGTAACAACAGTCATTACCATACACCATTTACAAAGAACTCGGTCGCCATAACAACGGCTAATCACATGGTGGCCGTTTCCCATAGCAACCGGCCTATCCACCAACAGACAACACAAGCCTAAAAAGAGCGTATAACCAAATAAAAGCCCTGTAACCATGTCTCGTTTCCGTAGCAACTGCCTGTAACCATAACAACCACCTGTAACCATACCAACCAGGTACTAAAGTCACCAAATAAACTAAAGGCACAGATGGCGAAAAAGAAAATTTAAAAAACATTATTAAGAAAAACCTTAGCATCTGATAAATTAAAGAAATTGAGACAGGACCAACGCAAGTAACAGGACCAACTTAAGTAACAGGACCAACTTAAGTAACAGGACCAACTTATGCAACAGTTCCAACTTAAGCAACAGGACCAACTTAAACAACAGGACCAACTCAACTCAAACAACAGGACAAATGTAAGCAACACGACCAACTTAAGTAACAGGACCAACTTAAACAACATGACCAACTCAACTCAAACAACAGGACCAATGTAAGCAACACGACCAACTTAAGTAACAGGACCAACTTAAACAACATGACCAACTCAACTCAAACAACAGGACCAACATAAGCAACACGACCAACTTATGCAACAGCTCCAACTTAAATAACAGACCAACTTATGCAACAGTACCAACTTAAAGAAAAGGACCAACTTAAACAACAAGACCAACTTAAACAACAGGACCAACTTAAACAATAGGACCATCTTAAACAAAGGACCAACTTATGCAACAGTACCAACTTAAACAACAGGGCCAACTCAACTTAAATTAAACAATAGGATCAATGTAAGCAATATAGCCAACATAAACACCATACCAATGTAAACAAACTGATAAATGGAAACCCCAAAACCAGTATAATATAAACAAACTCACCAAAGTAAACACCAAAAACCAGTGTAAAAAATTCACCAATGTAAACAAAGAACCAATACCACTAAGACCAACTCGAACAACAAGACCTGAGTCAACCAGCCACCAACATTGCAACGCCATCAAAAGCACTTCCACTGTCACATACCCCAAATGCTGTCACGTAAAATGCTTTCGCCTTTACTGTCGCAGCAGGCAAACCAATTACCCCTTTTACACGTGTAAGTAAATAAGTACGAACGTAAACAGTTTACACATGTAAGTCAAGATGCACATAAGTAAACATCATGTTTCTCCCAGCAACAGGGTGCATAAACAATATGGCGAACGCAGGCAGAATGACCTTAGGGTAAAAGAGCTTATAAATAAGTTTAGCAATAATTTAAAAACTGTAGCAGTAAAGATTAGCGTTCGAACTAAATGAAGCAGGCTGAGCTTCTTGTTCCCCGGTCACGGACAACTATTATGCAGCGCCGTGCCTTTTCTGTTGCTGGCCCTGCAATATGGAATGAGCTCCCTGTGGATCTACGCCTAATGCATAGAGCCCTTGCGGCCACATTCTTCTCTAACCTGAAGACTGTTCTCTTTAGCCGGGGTTGAGTCGGGAGCGCTTCTGAGTAGATAATCTTGAAGGGGCGCTATATAAATCTCTGAAATGAATGAATGAATGAAGAGCCTCTCCTATGTAACAGTAATCATAAATTTATATAGCCCCACTTAAAAAAGAAAGTATTTGGAGGCACTCTCTGCACAGCAACGTGCCTATGCCTCTGTTGGCCCTTTGTTGTGGAATGACCTTCCTGCTATAACTCGAGCTGTGATGTTATCTGGAGGCACTACTGTTTCTGCTCTTTCCCTTAAGACTCTTCTTTTTTCGAGGGGCTCTTCGCACTGGAAGCGCCTCTGATTAGGTTGTACTGTGAGAGGCGCTTTATAAATCCGTAAATAGAATAGAATAAAATAGACCATATGTGTTAGACATCGTTAAGAGCAGAAACTTTTGCTAGGAGGCAAGACAATGCACAGAACAATGGGACGATTCCCCAGTGGTGGGTGCACGCAAACATGTAGAACCAAAATAATAGATTCCTATCCAAGGCTTAATTATATAAGCCATAAAGAATAATCATAACAAAAGCATTATCATAACTGAATACAAATGTTACCCTTCACGGTCAATATACTGACATGTAATTATAGTTAGCAACTTCTATTGCGCCGGTGTCTACTGCACAAGGCATCCACTGATGGTGCGCCTAAACGAAGCCATAATCAGGTCAATAATAACAAGAAGATCAGTTTGTCAAATGCGGATAGCAACTGGTTAATTAAAGAATATTCTTATCTTATCTTATACTGGTTAACAAACTGTACAGTTTAACGCCAAATAATGACTTTTCAGCATCATCCCATTATATGTGAAGTCTCGTTTAAGGCAGTGCTTCCCAAAGTGGTGGTCCGCGGACCGGTGCCGGTCCGTGAGTCCTCAGTTGCCGGTCCGCAAAGTGAGTCAAGACCCTGGTCAAATTGTCTCAGAAATCAAGAAATGGCTATTATATTTTGAAAAGTCATAAAAAAAGACTGATTAGGATAGCATTTAAAGGGCAATAGAGTCATATAATTGGCTAAATTCCCTGTGGATCTACGCCTAATGCATAGAGCCCTTGCGGCCACATTCTTCTCTAACCTGAAGACTGTTCTCTTTAACCGGGGTTGAGTCGGGAGCGCTTCTGAGTAGATAATCTTGAAGGGGCGCTATATAAATCTCTGAAATGAAAAATAAACATGCATTGAAATCAATTTGTGAGGAACTAAAGTGATCGAAAACTTGGCACCGGTCCTCCTGCAGTGGACAAATTCCTGCGGTCCGTGACACTGAAAGTTAATTCCTGCCGGTCCGTGACACTGAAAAGTTTGGGAAGCACTGGTTTAAGGTATACAATAAAACTGTATTTGATATTGCCCTCCTTCCAGAAGTGCAGATATGACAAACATCAGCGGCACAGAGCAATTGTGAATGAAGGACTTGCTCAAGTTCCCTAAACAGTAACTGACTCGGGCGAGGATCGAACCTGTAACCTCCATGTTAGAAACTGAGCACTCTAATCAATCAGCCACCAAGCCCCACTCTATGTCCCCACAAGACTTCACTGCATGTCTCCCAAGACTTCACTCTATGTCCCCCAAGACTTCACTCTATGTCCCCAAGACTTCACTCTATGTCCCCAAAGACTTCACTCTATGTCCCCAAAGACTTCACTCTATGTCCCCCAAGACTACACTGAATGTCTCCCCAAGACTTCACTGTATTTCCCACAAGACTTCACTGTATGCCCAAGACTTTGTGTTGACAAGTGCACACTGTAACAAGACTGCTGGCAACACTTTTCGAAAACGAAACAATTCCAACTGCCTATCAATACAGTACACTTCTTTACGATTTAAAAAAAAGGACGTTTCTAACAGCTGTATTTATCCTTTGAATGACTTGACCTATGCCTGGTATTGCGACCACACATATCTTTACAGTAAAACAAAATTACAGTAGACCATAGCAACATACCTGATCTGCAAAACGTAATCTGCATATCTACATGCGACACGAACACGGTAAAAGGCAAAGAAGCATGCATACAAGTCTCGATGTACAACGAAATCTTATCTTGACACAGTCTTGCAGTTCCTGGATAAAATGCCTTGACTAAGAAATACAGAAGCGATTAACAGCAAAATCAGATGACTAAAGAAGTACCCCAACACTACCTTGGATGAAACACATAATTCGGTATCCGGACATTTCACCACCACCCCGGAAATTCCCCCCAACCTCAACAGTACGTACCGGTAGGTAACTCTACCATTGTCCATGATAACTGTCATTAATCCAAATTCTATTGAAGCAAAAAACCTTCTTCAATCAATCCAACTTCTATTTAAGCAAAGAATTTCTTTCATAAATCCAGCTTTTATTTAAGCAAAGAATTTCTTTCATAAATCATAAATCCAGCTTTAATTTAAGCAAAGAATTTGTTTCATAAATCCAGCTTTAATTTAAGCATAGAATTTGTTTCATCAATCCAACTTCTATTGAAGTAAAGAATCATTTTCATCAGTCCAACTTCAGATGGAAATGTCCAGGGGAAATGTCCTAGACCCGATACTTCAGCGACATTCGAAGGGGGTTGCCAAATTTAAATAGGGACATACGTAAGAGTTGGGAGGGTCACCCACGTGAGGTAAAGGGCAGGGGGTTATTCCCAATGCAGACGTCTGCATCTGACCAAAGGTAAAACTCAGCCTTTCATTCGCCAGATGGCGTTGGTAAAATGAGCAGTAGGACGTGATGGGCGCCTTGCACGGCTGCCAAACATCTAAATTCGACTCTTGTAATAACTTGTGATCAACCATTCATACTATCAATTCTAATCATACTGTGGTGTGTCAGTTTGAAATGATAAACGAAGATTATAAATCTATATTCCGTATATGATTATTTCAGGCCCGCGTGTACCTTTAAAAACCAGCTTCAGTCTCACATCTATAAACTCCGCCACAGCCCGCACTCAGGTGTGCCAGTCCCAAGCCTGGAGAAAGGAGGAGGATGACATCAAGAGCAGTCAGTCATAAGATGTCAAACACTGGAACTTCAGTCGCTAGTTTTCGCAACTGCCTGTACTCGAGTAGTGTCAGTCCAAAGCCTGGAGAAAGGAGGAGGGCAACGCTAATCATTTTCATCATGATAGTGTCGTTAAACTGAAACTATGCACGCACATAGCAGACAATCTGTATCGCATTGGATAAATAATTAGACTCGAATTTTCCGTTTCAAACTGCATCACATACAAAGGGACGTGACAAAGCGCCAACGAATACAAGACAGAAAACAAAGAACTCTTCCTAAAAATTTAGACTAAACAGAAATAATTAAAACAATTGCATAAGTTGTTGGCAATTCGAAGAGGACTGGCCTTGACCAAGATCAGGGCTATCAAGTCCAAGGACCAAGGCCATACACACGACCATGGAATCCAAGGCCAAAGACCAAGGCCATATACAAGACCATGAAGTCCAAGGCCATGGAATCCAAAGCCAAAGACCAAGGCCATATACAAGACCATGAAGTCCAAGGCCATGGAATTCAAGGCCAAAGACCAAGGCCATATACAAGACCATGAAGTCCAAGGCCAAGGAATCCAAGGCCAAAGACCAAGGCCATATACAAGACCATGAAGTCCAAGGCCATGGAATTCAAGGCCAAAGACCAAGGCCATATACAAGACCATGAAGTCCAAGGCCATGGAATCCAAGGCCAAAGACCAAGGCCATATACAAGACCATGAAGTCCAAGGCCATGGAATTCAAGGCCAAAGACCAAGGCCATATACAAGACCATGAAGTCCAAGGCCATGGAATTCAAGGCCAAAGACCAAGGCCGCAGACAAGACCAAGACCATGGAATCCAAGGCCAAAGACCAAGGTCATAAACAAGACCATGAAGTCCAAGGCCATCGAGTCCAAAGCCTAAGACCAAGGCCGAAGACAAGACAAGACCATCGAGTCCAAGGGAATTTCCTCAAATCCACACGTGACTTTTCCTGGTACAGCACTCACAACACAAAAACTTATTATTTTCATACAAAGTTGCCTACGAATAGAATTCGGGGAAACTCGTCCACGGCCTCTCCCCAAAAAAACAATTACCATGTCTCACTGCGAAGTCGTTTGCATAAACAGCCGAGACGACGTCACAAACACGAAATAACCGTAAAAGGATTTTAACCAGATGTTAAGCAGAAGTTTTGTGAAAGGAAGTTAAAAAGAGAGAATGAACCCTACCCAAAGCAGAGCAGTTCCGGGCTTTTACCTAACCAAAAAAGGCAGTTATGTAAACAAACCTAACCAAAGAAGTAGAGCAATACCATTTCACCTAACCCCAAGTAACATCCATGGGAATGAGCTCAACTCCAGATAACCAGACCACTTTAAGCTAAATCCAAAAGATGGCCAAACCTAAAAAAGATGAGCAGTCCCCTTTACGAAATGAGACAGCCCGCTACGCCGAGTGAGACAGTCCCATCGAGATCATACGATTACATACACCACTGATAAATCACAGGGAATTCACCCACACACCCCTTCACAAAAACCCTAACATCATTTCTGCTTGGAAATTCAAAACCCTGATCTGCCATGAAACACGTTCAGTTAAATTCCCATAAACTTTTCGATAAACGAAAACTGACGTCCTATGTACATTTGGTTTTCTAGTCAATCTTCTATTGCTTCTCGGGCATCACAGTTTTAAAAAGCCGCAGAAAAAACTGGAATGCCACTCTACGCGTTCATCACTCAAAAAACTCTTGCATATGGACAGACAAAAAACCACGGCAAAGAATCCACGTTAAATTCTGACTTTTAGAACGACAAATCTCAAGAAACGACCTCTGCGACAACAGGCGAATCATGACGAGAGAACGATCCGGAAAAATCGGTTCGGGGCAAGATACATCAAAGCCCGAGGAGCTATTCACCGGAAGTAAAATCTAATCGAAAAGTACACGACGATTAAAACGCGAGAAACAGTCTAAAAGTTCGTTGCTGTCTGAAACTTTGGCACCGTTTTTTCAAGATACCGTCACACCTCGTCGAGCGCAGCCACACTCTGCTGGATTTCGTAAAACTGGTTGTGCCACGAATGAAGCTCTTTGCCGAGTCTGACTGCTGAGCCCCTAGTGTCGTCTCGGAAAACCAAATCAGTTTTTAAAACAAGTCCAGCATTCGATGAAATGCTTGGACGTACACTGACACGCGCCAAATTGCATCAGTCGCAGTTTTTCCCGTCTTAAATCTCATAGGTTAAAGCCTAAACTTCAATCGTTTAGCTATTGTTTGACGACACGAATTTACATGTGGATTCAACAAAAACAACATCCCGCCCGTCTATGTCCCGACTTCGCGATTCGGTCCGACGCCTACACTGTCGAGATCTTTCGAAACCTTCCAAACGAGAAACCGGAAACGCTGGCAGTGTAAGCTCCAGGGTCAAATTCTATGTCGTAGTCACATCCGATTATTATCGAAAAGTACTCAAATTGTGTGAATCGTTACAACAGAAACAAGGTCGATGAATTACACCAGCAAAGTGACGAGCTCAAACAATCATCATCCCAAAACACAACTCCAGAAACCCGAAGAAACACTCCACTTTCTTTCGTCCCTGTAGATTCGAGTTCATTTCAGAACCGCCAATTGATACAGTCACAAGCGAGATGACTCTCTGAAAATTAAAATTTTTGCAGCTCCATCACATCACCCGATGAAACCACGAGTCCTTTCCCAACAATCCTCCAATCGACGCAACTGCAAACGAGATTCAACTGGAATTCGACTCCGATCAGAACTGGTTAAGAACGTTGCCGACTCCGATCAGAACTGGTTAAAAAAGTTGTCGACTTCGATCAGAACTGGTTAAGAAAGTCGTCGACTCCGATCAGAACTGGTTAAGAAAGTCGTTGACTCCGATCAGAACTGGTTAAGAAAGTCGTCGACTCTGATCAGAACTGGTTAAGAAAGTCGTCGACTCCGATCAGAACTGGTTAAGAAAGTCGTCATCGCAGTTGAGATCGACGTTAAGGTTGTCGAGGTTAAAGTCCAAGAGAAAGTCCGGCTCCAGGGCGATATCCTGATCGATATCGATATCAAGACCTCCCAGCTGCATCGGAAGAGTGTTATCAAAATTCGGGGACATCGACCTGTTCTGCTGCATCGGCATAAACGGCGGACCGCCCACGGGTTTCCCGGTCAAAGTGATCGAATTCAGGATCTCTTCGAGCGTGCTTCGATCCTGGCGCGCTCTGACGTCGTGCATCGTCGACGACTGCGGCAACGGTTGGTTGCTGGAACTCTCGGAGCTCAACGATATCGAGCTAAGGATCTCCTCGAGTCGGCCGCGATCCGTGACACTTCCCCCTCGCCCAATTTCTTCCATGCCCCGAGGAATTTCGTCGCGGCGACGTTCCTCTCGCATCAGCTCGGGCAGGATTCTCCGTGGCTGCTGCTGATCATTCATCTCCTGGATCATCTTTGCCTTCTTGGCGAGCAGAAATTTGCACAGCTTCTCCTTGAAGTCGGGATGCGTCTTCATGTAGGCCCGGACGTTCTTCGACGTCAGGAATCTCAGGACCTGGAGGTAAGACTCCGAAACCGACTTCGCTTTCGGGGAAGTGCCCGCGTTCGACGTCTGGACCACCGGAGGCTCCGGATCCTTGGGTACCACAACAGACTCTACTTCGCTCTTGGGAAGTATCTGCTGGGTGATTTTCGGATTGGAGATCGCTTCGAGTCGCCCGAACGTGACACAGTTAATGCTATTCAACGGCTGAGGAGGCGGCGGCGTGACCGTCACACCGCCGACCGATGTTGATGGGAGGTACTGAGGTAAAGCAGAATGGGGAGCGGCGAGCAGAACAATTACAGGAGCCTGCGAAATGGTTCCGCGACCTTCCGGAAGCTTTGCGGTCGAAGACTGGACGCTCTGCTCGACGAACAGCACGGCCGTCTGCCCAGAGGCCGTTGTGACCAGCGGGGTGGAGGTCGCGACCAACGGGGTCGTCGGGTCATTCAAGGTCATCGTGAAGTTCTGCCAGGACGTTGCCACGGAGACCGGAAAGTGTGTCGTTGCCTCGGTAACCAGATGCTGCTGTGATCCTGATATGATGAACTGCGAAGGTGTCGCCCCCGTAACCTGCTCGCCCTGGTTCCACTCGATTCCGGGCTCGGCCTCCGACTGGATTGGGGACAGGCGGCTGCGGCTGCTCGCGAACGAGTTGCTACGGCAACGACTTCCCGGTTGGCTGATCTCGTCGATGGATGAGCTGGAGTTTGTTCCGGGGGTCTTCAGGCGACCCTTTCCGCGTCGGCGGTCGAAGGTTCCGCTCTCCATGGTCCTGGCGCGGCGACGCTGCATCGCCGCGTCTGCTTTTACCACCCACCAGGAGCTCTTGCTCGTGCCTTCGTTCTGCAGCTTCGTGAACTGGCTGTGCAGAGAGAGATTGTGCCGCACGGAGTTCTGCAATTTCCAAGGTAAAAAGTAATTGTAAAAAGGTAATGGCAAAACGGTAATGGCAAAACGGTAATGGCAAAATACCATGTCCACGGTGACCTGGCAGTCCCATTTGCCAGCTCTGCGATAATGCAGAGCCGTTCCTTCTCTGTTGTTGGTCCAACAACCTGGAACGGGCTTCGCTTAGATTTACGACACCTCCTACACTGTTCTCAGTTTCACCAACTGTTGAAGACTGCTTTTTTCCCGAATGGCTTGGATCAGGATCTTGATGGGGCGCTATATAAATTTGGATTGATTGATTGAAAAAGGTAAGAGGTTACTGAAAAAACCGTTAATGGTGAAAAGGTTATGGCAGAAGGTAAAGAAATTGTAACAGTAAGGTAAAAAGGTATTTAGTAGTAAAAACCTAATGGCAATAATTTGATGGCAAGAAGATAATGCAGAAGGTAAAGAAAATGTAAGATTAAACAAATATCGCATGAATGAACAAATGAATTTTAAATGATATTCAGTATAAAACAGCGGAAAACCTTCCAGCTGGCCGAGCTGCTATTGTCTCCTTTGTCCTGGAAGTACGGAACGTTCTTCACGATCCAGTCATAGATCTGAGCGAGCGTCATTCGTTTCTCCGGCGCGCTCTCGATCGCCGCCGTGATCATCTCCGCGTACGACATGTTTCCCCAGGCGTTGCGCCGGATCGAAGGCTTCCTTGCGGTCTGTGGAGAGGTTTCCTCGTCCGCTCCACCGGTCACCGCCATTGTGCTTGTGGAGCCCTCTTCTGCCTCTGGCCGCTAAATTGCAGAAAACAGAACATACGATGTTTGAAGAGCTACATTGGGGGGGCCCGATAGCGCATTGAATAACACACTGGCATAGAGAGCGAGAGGTACCAAGATAGAGTCCCGTAGTGCGGACATGCTTTGTAGGCTGCTATTAGCGCCGTGTATTGCAGGCTGTCTGTTCTGTTAGTAGTTAAGATTTATGTCTTCTGTCATTTGTTGTTTCAATTGCATAACATGTAAATGTACAGCGCAGTTCGTTTGTCAGGCGCTTCAATAAAGAAAAGATTATTATTTTTATTACATTACACTTCCTCTTACTGCAGGCCCTGCAGGGTCATTTCATGTCAAATCAACCAGTAAATAGCAATTTACCACCACCCCTTTGGATTTTTCTGAAAATTTGTGTGCATAAACTACATGCAAAATTAGGAATAAAAGTGAAAATTGAAGCAAAATATCTCAAAATTTGAACAAGATATTAATTTTTAAAGTTGATACGGAAAAAATGGATCGCGAAAAACGACATGATCAACCAAGTTTGGACTGTCATATCTCGGCCAGGAATTGAGCTAGAGGGCTGAAATTGTTTTCATGTAATCAGTTTGTTCTGCTCTTTCTAAATATGCAAGAACCTGAGTGATGTTACTTGTGGTTTTTAATCTATAAATTTGTAAATATTGCACAGAAGCCAATTTTAGTTCAAGTTTCAGACATCATATCAGCAGGCAGGAATTATATAAAATAATACTTATACTGGCTTTATATTGAGGTACATTGGTGTTTATCAGACATATAGTCAGTACCTGATTAGTTTCATTATTACTGTGCTTTCCAAGGACATTTTCCTTGCGATGATCGTCAAAGTGGTGTTTACTATAATTTATTATTTGTTATTATTATCATTAATATAATTGAACAGAAATGTCATGAAGTCACGAAGTCATGAATTCAACTTATTTTGTTATGCTCTGGACTCATTTCGTTTTCGTAGGTGGCAGTCTATTGCATTTCACTGACAAACTGCAGTAAGTAACATGGAAACATGACGGTAAAAATTTCATGATCTTATTGAACACACGTCTCGTCAGCCTGTTAGGTGCCCACTCATTTTACAGCTGCTCCTAGGCATTGGAAGGCTGAGTCAACCTAGAGGGGGCTATGGGTACCAAACTGGGTCTTTCAAGATCTATTTGACCTTCAAACAAGAGAATTACCGTTTAACTATCCCCATTATCCCGCAATTCTAGCCCAGTCCCGTGCCTTTGCCTTCATTGGCCCTTCGCTATGGAATCAACTTCCCCCCTTTGTTCGCACCACCATACCCTGTGGTGGTCCTGCTACATCTTTTCGCTTCCTCAAAACTTGTCTTTATTTTCAAGGACTTTCGCACTGGGAGCGCCTCTGATTGGTGTGCATTGTGAGGGGTGCTTTATAAATCTTTGAATACAACACAATTATTGACGAAGTAAATAAATACAAAAGTGAAGTTTCTGGAACCTGAAGGGATCCTGGCCAGGTGTTACGACGTTTCTGAAACGACGGCTCCAGAGTGTCATTCTCGATCTCTTCAATCTCCATCTCTGCATCCATAGTTACCTCCGAGTCATCGGTCACCATGGTTTCCATTTTAGGTAATCCTACCACAAAAAAAATAGAACTGCATTTGATACAATACATTACAACTGTATATACATGTATGTATTACAACGGTATTTGATAATTGATACAATACAACTGCACTTGATATAATACAATACAACGGTATTTGATACAAAAAAATACGAATGCATTTAATGCAAGACAATAATACAACTGTATTTCATGCGCTACAATACATTTCTATTTGGTATTGCCCTTCTTTGAAACTTCAGAAGTTCACATACGACCATATGACAGAGCATTGATGGCGTTGGGGCAAATAATTGTGAGTGAAGAACTTGCTTAAGGCCAAAAAAATATAGGTGTGTTTCCGGTAACAGTAGTTTTAAAATCTGGGTAGGTAGGTAGGAAAAAAATTTTATTTTGTAAAATAATTTTATGCAATGCTGCATCGTTGCATAATAATAAACGAATATATCGTCATCATATTTCACCTTGCTGAGGCAAAAAAAATATTTTTATGCAATGGAAAGCAATGCTATCAATGTCGCAAATGTTAAATTTACGTGTCAATAAAACAAAAAATTTTTTCATTAAAAAAAAATTTTTCTTTTAAATAATTACAAAATTTTCCCAGTCGGGCCTAAAAAAAGTGACTCGGTCGGGTTACCGGAAACACAACATAATTTTGTTTTGGCCTAAGGTCCCTACACAACAGTAAACGTTTGAGTGGAGTCTCATACCCATACTCTCTGTGTTACAAGATGTTGCTCTATTCTATCAATGCGACTTAGTCCACAGACTCTCAACATCCATGCCATCTTCAGCTGTCGACGGGAATCCGTTTGTTGGTTCCATGTGTGTGTGCGGGCCTGCCACTGGTGACTCTTTCAGCTTACTGTGCATTGTTTTGCTAACTGATGTAATAATATTAGTTTTCTAAGGTCATTTAACATGATATAGGCTAGCGCAAAGTAGATATCTTGAAGGGGTGCTATATAAATTTCAATTACATTACATAATTACATTACATTGTACCTGGATGCGGTGTGACATCCCGAATAATCAATAAACGAAGATATATATATATATATATAGATTACATTACAAGTGCCCTGACCATTCCGCTACAATGCTCTGAAACATGACAATCCATCTTGCAAAACTTGCAAGTCAACTTAGACTTGTTAATGTAAGGTCAGGTTAGGTAGTTCAATTAAGGTAAAGGTAAATCTGTATTCCTGATAGATTGGCACAAAATATATACAGTTGTAATGTATTGTATCAAATACAATACAATACAAAATACAATACAATAACGTACTGTAAAGAAATGCAGTAAAGCTAATGCTATGCTTAAATGTATATAGAACCAGGTTAAACCGCATTTTACGTTGCTAAATTATTTCATATTGTCACTTTAAAATGGAAGCTGAATTGATGAAACCATTCCTGTGTTTAAATGGAAGCTGAATTGATGAAACCATTCCTGTGTTTAAATAGAAGCTCGATTGATCGAAATAATTTTTCCCATACATAGAAGCTGGATGGATGAAACTATGTTTTCGATTGAATAGATGTGGATTGATGAAAATAATTGTTTCTGTAATTAGAAGCTGGATCCATGAGAATATTTCTTTGCCTAAATAAAAGTTCCATTGATGAAAAATATTTCTTATGTTAAACAGAAGCTGGATTGATAAAAGCAATTTTGTCAAATTATATTGAAGTTGGATTTATGAAAAAAATTCTTGATAAACTGGAAGCTGGATTAATGATAGTTATCAAGCACATAGCTTACTTACGAACGTCAAGTACGGCATTGAAGACATTAAAATAATTTAGCAACGTAAAATACGGTTTTATCCAGAACCATTCATTGTCCAATTGAAGGGCACCATGTTAGGAATTAAGGATTCGCAAAATGCGCCATATAAATGTTCAGATTTCACTTGCAGCCAATAGTTTCACCCAGATTTCGAGATGGTGGGGGTATGGAGGAGGGAAAACGAGTTGAAAACAAAGGCAATATGGTCGTTCGTAATATGGTCATTTAGTAAAAAAAATGGATGCATTCTGCCCGCTACTTCTTTAATACCTTAGCATTTCTTTCGAAGTCTGGGTCTGCTTACCACCAAAACGATTTTTCCTCAATTATTTTGCCGCTCCACTAAACACGAAACCTACAGCGCTATATAAATTAACAAATACAATAGCAGTGCACACACGCAATTCTTCATACTACATCGAAAGCGATCGATTCGAAACGCAAGAAATCTTTACAATCGACGCTTCATCCGCAAAATACTTACGATCAATCTGTGGAATAAGATTTTATCGTATTTTAGCGTGACACGCAAATACCAAAGTCATCGTAATTATTTTAATAATAATTATTTTAGTACAGCAGCATTGTACTTAACGGCCATTGACGGCTGCAGTGCGACCACTCTCCATTTTCTGAAATCCGAAGATCTTGTCAGACAAATCCCAAGATTAACCAATAGAGTACCAAAATATCCCAAGTTACTGAAAAGGAAACGTTGTGATGAAAAATTAATATGAAATGCGTTTTAACAACCTCTATTATTTACAAAAAAACCGAGCTAAGAACTGGAAAATAAAAAATGGGAGCTTAACAATGAATTAACTATGTTATACTATGTAAAGCATCTTTCGGTCGCCACATATTATGTTGAAATTGTATAGAGGTGTCCCTACTTAGCGGGATCTTTGATCCCTTCAGGGCCTTCCCTTGTGGCATTCAACAATCCATACTTAAAAGTGCAATCTGATTTGTAATATTATTGTTTATTGTTGTTTGGCTACAAATAAACGATTGATTGATTGAAGTAATTGCGGAATGCGTCCGTGACATTCAGACCTGGTGCGCATCTATGCGTCTGAAGCTAAATGCCACCAAAACAGAACTCATTTGGTTCGACCGTCGAAGCCGACCGGATGATGATAAACAAATAAAATCTCTTCATCTCGAGTCTAACTGCACCATTCTACCATCTGATGTCGTTCGTGACCTCGGTGTTCTGCTAGACAGCAGCCTAAACATGACTCAACACATCTCTTCCGTCGCCAAAGCATGCTATTTTCACCTTCGCCGAATCCGACAAGTGAAACGCTGCCTCGACGAAACCTGCCTTCGTATCCTCGTCCAAGCTCTCGTCATCTCTCGCCTCGACTACTGCAACTCTGTCCTATCCGGTCTTCCTTCATCGACACTGCAACCCTTAACCTCAGTTCTACACACCGCCGCTCGCCTAATAAAAGATCTTGGTCCAAGAGATCACATCACGTCTACACTGCAACAACTTCACTGGCTTCCCATCAGCGCCCGTATCATGTTTTGAGGGCTTCAAAATCTGCCTCCTCATGTATCACATTCACTCTGGAACCTCCCTCATACATGGCATCCATGGTCACGCCATGTTCACTTTTCAATACTAGAGGACTCCGATCGTCGACGAGAGGGGATTTCACCGTACTTCGCACAAACCGGAAGTTTGGAAACCGTGCTTTCTCTATCTCAGGACCCTTTGAATGGAACCGTCTTCCACCTTCAGTTCGACAGTGCATATCTGTTGCACAGTTTAAAACAAAATTAAAAACTTATCTGTTTACCTTGCACTATGACTAAGAATGTAGCGAAACGCGCTCTCGTGCAAGACTTGTCTTGTTAAAGCGCGCTATAAATTTTCATTTGTATTGTATTGTAAGTAAAAACAAATTACAATGTTCACAAGTGACAATGATAACAAACGTCTTTTGCTGAGCGAATTCGTCTAATTTGACTTGCTGCCACTGTTGGAAAGTACGGTAAAAACTAGTCTGTAAACCTTAGAAAACATCCCAAGATGGCTATGCAAATTCCCCAGATCCCAAGTAGGACCCCAAAATCCCAAGATCTGGAGGAAAATCCCAAGGAATGGTCGCACTGTTAACCGCCATTGATTGCTGCTTTAAAGCCTAGACCGTACCTTCGCAATCGCGTCACGTGGTATGGATCTACGCATACGCTGGAATCGTCTAGTTGTTTTAAACCTCAGCGAGAGCCATGTTGCGTGAGAGGCAATAAATACAACACGCTCATTCAACAACAACAGTTCCCACACAACCATTGGCGTAGCGGAGAAACGTAGCCAAACAGTTGGTGGCGACACATTGATGAGTAAGTAAGTAAGCGTGTTCTTCGCCGTAATGCAATGTAAATCTTCGAAAATTTCTCAGCACCCTCAAAATCCACGTCAGGGAGACCAGCCTATTCACCGGCGCTATATCAAATCAAGACCGCGATAGCCAAACTTCTCTGTTCGTGCCGGTGCTAGGTCAAAATCCGGAGTGGGCGGTGGTCAAGCCGAGGATCGAGATAGCCTAGCATGGTGCTACGGTCAGTGTTGTTCAGTAATTGAAATACATGTAATTGAATTATAAATAATGATTATTGACGCAGTTAAACATTTCTTTCAATCAAACTTGTAATTATCACTGGGGTGGTGTTTTGAATTGCTGCGATGAGATAGAAAGAAGGAAGATGACGGCCACCACCCCAGTGATAATTACGACTAACGGTAAGTTAGTCGTTGCAAAATTTGCGTAGAATACTTTGATGGTAGGCCTAATCGTGATCGTAAACTTCATGCATCTCTTGAAGTCTTGGGAACAACTTAACAGCAATCGTATTCTTGAGATAACAATGTCATGTACTGCATACATCGCAGGATGTGGGAACAACTGAAGCTTATGTTTATTTAAGGCGCTCAAACAAAGAGAATCCGACAGTCATGTTGAGAGGGGAAGTTTCTTCCATGTCAAAATTATAGCTCAGACTGGCGGGTATGGTCTCAGGCTCTCAGCCTCCTAAGCGTATATACATTTCACAGGACATTGTCAGGGTGTTCTGAATTGCTGCGATGAGATAGAAAGAAGGAAGATGACGGCCACCACCCCAGTGGCGGCGCCAGAGGGGGTTAGGGGGGCTTAGCCCCTTCTACCTGCGGCTCAGCCCCCCCCCAAAAGAGGGAAATCACTGCAAATCACAGGGAGGATGGGAAAAAAGAGAAGGGCTTGGAGCTTTAGCCCCAAACCTGAAATCCCGCGCCTCCACTGCACCACCCTGCAGGAAGTCCAGGGACCAGGAAACAATTTCGTGGGATGGTTAGTTTTGGGGGGTTTCTACATTTTTACTGTTTTAGGCCTATAGCAGTAATGCATTTATTTCGTGGGTTTGAACCCGTAAAATTACCCCTAAATACGCCCATGCTAGCACCTACAGACGACTTCGTAGATTTGCTTGAATTAATTTATTGAGTGCTCGGGCCTGTAAGCATTGGAATGCTTTTAAATGATTCAATTTCGTGCTTCAAAAGACGCCTCAGAACTCACCTCCATTCAAACTCTTGGACATCTAGCTGCTTATCTTCTGATTCTTCTCACGACTTGTTAATCGCGTCTTGGATCGTGACTTGCATTCTTAAATCCCTGCGTAAGTGCAGATTGTCCACGACCGCTGCGTCCAGTCAGAGAGGTTGTCCAAGGGAAGGCTTGTGCTTGGGTTGAGAAATGTGAAGTCACAGAGTAGATGTATCAGGTCAAGAAGTCAGCCTATAGATGTTTCCCGCCATTAAGGAAGTGCCCATTTAACCTCTCGAACGGTTGGCAAAAGAGACCAGCGGAATTTCATTCATTCATTCATTCATTTCGAGAATTTATATAGCGTCTCTTCAAGAGACCTACTCAGAGGCGCTCAAACTTGTGCAGTTTGATCCCATGGCGCTCAGAGCGTAGCCTAATACAAGACGACACAGTGACAGACACCTAGATTTAACATTGATACTCCTCGTCCATGCCACTAGTGCCAGGCAGTGCCAGTTCCAAGCCTGGAGAAAGGAGGAGGGCGACGTCAAAGACCCTGGTAGCCTTAAGACGTCGCTAAGCACTGGAACTACCTTGATTGTTTCTCGGGTACAAATATTTATTGTTTTACCCGAGGTATTAGTGTTATCCATCGGGATCGAAAAAAGCTAGACAATAGTGACTCGCTGAGTGAGGTTAGTGCTAGTGTGATTATCCGCTGTTTGGCTATGTAGTGTGGTATCCTAATTATGTTATCATTTCAGTTGTTGCTTAATTCACTCCCAATCCTGAACATTATGTTATCAACCTCCACCTAACAGCACTGGTACTTAGGTGGCCCTGCTTAGCGGGACTCTGGTCCCTTTAGGTCCTCCTTTTGTATCACAACTTAGTATTAGGCTATTTGAAATATGATGATTTGTTATTGTACTTTTTTGGGAGCAATAAAAAACCTGTTATGTTATGTTATCCTAAGTACAGTAAGTCCACCATGTGCGTGAATTCAAAGAAATAAAGTGAAATTCGGTTAAGACGAAAGACAGAGAATTCGTCTTAACCGAATTTCGAATTAACCGTTAGGCAATAGTACGTGCAGCATGTCAGCCACATGGTGCCCTTCAATTAGACAATGAATGGCTTCTATAGAAAGTTCGTCATAGTATTTCTTTACAGCATTTCTTTTTGTATTATATTGTATTGTATTGTATCTAAAGATTTATATAGCGCCTCTCTCAGAATAACTATTCAGAAGCGCTCTCAGCACGAAAACCCCGGGCGAAACGAGAAACGTCTTTAAAGAACGAAAGACCAAAGAGGAAAAACTAGTCATTAGTTTAGCCCTTAATGAGGGGAAGGTCATTCCAAGTAGAGGGACCAACCACAGCAAATGCTGTACATTACGCTGTGCCAATCCGTCAGAAATACAGATTTACCTTACTTTTGCCTGCACGAATTACAATTGGCAAATGTATTATGATTAGGGTATAGGCCTACTGCTAACAGGAATTTATGTTACACAGTTGAGTTCATTCCACTTTAAGGATTGTCAACTAGGATTTTAAATTAAATAAAATTAACAATACAAGTACCATTGTCGAAGATCCTTTATTGAATCACCCAAAAAGCTTTCTGCTTAATTAAGAAATTAATGAGTCCACAAAACCGAGAGACAATCTCACGTTTTCGAATTCAAGTCGGCAGCCCGCAATGCAGAATTTAAGAGATAATACAAAACGTTAAACATCCTCTTGATCATGGCCCAGATCTTCGTTGCTCGAATTAATTATAAAATCGTAGCAAAAGAAAACAACAATGAACACAATGTACTGACAGGCCAACAAAAAAACTTTGCAGATTGCAATACACTACACTGTTTTGTAAAACTAAAATATATCTACTTGCCGATCTACAATAGGGTGACAACTGACAAGCTAAATGGAATTACGTGCTAGAGCTAATATTCCCGTCAGTATACAAAAGAAAACGCTCAGCTACTGATGAACTCCCTTACTGACGGGGTGCTTGTCATCTTGAACGTATCAACAACTACTAACAACATTCCAATAATAATCTTGCGGAAAGTTCCTTTAAACTCAGCTGGACTGAAGTTTTAAAACTTCAATCCCCGACGATGTTACGCCTGTGTGGCCATACGTAGAGTTGAGCGTTTTTACAGTTATGCTGAGAAATCCATGTTGCAACGTTACAAGAGGCTCAGAGCAGTTGATACGAACTCAAAATTGGTTCCGTAGAATGTTAGAAATAGACGCGTTTAGAAGTAAAACAACAGTTTTGGGCGAAAGGAGTTGTAAAGGGTATTGGTGCGAAAGATACTGGTCCTCTCTCTTTCGAGATTTTCAAATGTGGTCAGTTTACTTCCTAAGTACCTGCTAAGTACTTTCTCGTCAGTTTTTCGTGTAAATTCTTTACAATTTGTCAAACGATTTGACAGAAACTTTCATGTCACGATAACTTATGGAATTTGTAAATTTCATTAACATAGTATGCGACATGAATAACAAAATCCGAACGGGTGACGTCATTATTCTGACGTAAATGCAGTTTCGCCAAACGCGAAACAAAAAAAGTGAAAAATGTACGTTTAAAACAAACGAAACTTTAAATATTGGTCGCTAATTCGCTATGCCTTCCGTTTTCTGAGTGCATTGTCTTAATTGTTGTAACGCAGACTGCAGAAAAGTCAGTCGAACGGAGAAAATAAAATTCTCTACGAAACAACAGTGCAGACGACAGGCCTGTATTATCGCCCACTTCCTTTTATATAGTCACGAGGTATTTCAGCCACCAAAAAGTTCTGCAGCCAAAAAAACCTAGGCCTTTTAATGTAAATACACCTTTCACCTGGGCCTACGTATCTGACCAGGACTCTTTAAGGTAGACTGATGCACCAACTCGCTTTCAGTGCCGCAGAAGTTCTTTTTAGTGTGAAAGCTTGTGCAAAGAATCAGTTCACTTTAAACTCAGTATAAAAGCCAAGCAATTGATCAATAAGTTATAACTACTACAAGCTCTGTTAAAAGAAAACCGTTAAAACAAGAGCAAAACGGCAAACAAAAAGTCAAAAACCTTATTGAGACACGCAATATGCGAAAAATTTGCGCAGAATTTAGCCAGCCTTCTTCGTGTTTCGTTAATCTGTGAGCTGCCTCATACTGCGAACTTCCGGACCTACAAGCCTTCATTTCAACTTCGTAATCTAGATTAACTCAGAATTGAAAAATATGAACTTCGCAAAAAATTCAAAGACATATTACAACATGTACAACGAATACAAGATATACTTGAGTAAGAACGACTGATTTCTTGAAGTTACGACGTGATCGGTGAACGTTTTCTGGCGTCAGTGTGGTTTGGATGTGTCCAGTAGGAGAGAAGAGTACTGTTGTAGAAAGACAGAAAATGTCCAGTTGCGGTAACGATGTCCAGAAAATGTCCAGTTGCGGTAACGAGGTTTTTATCTTCCGGTTGTGTGGGGTAGTTTTTGGCTTGTTGATCTTACTTACTTCTCTGGAGGCCCAGCCATCACTTTTTTTATGAATTCTGCAAATAGGAAAAGTAATTATCGTCAAACGTGTAGGAATCGGAATGTTGATTACTACTCTGCAAAAAAGGTGCAGAAAATTCGGTTAAGACGAAATGTGTTTTGTCTTAACAGACCAGTGGCGTGACGAAGGGGGAGAGAGGGGCAGCCGCCCTTGGGCGCAGCACCAAAGGGGCGCAAAATTAGCTTTCAGTGGTACACAGTGCTATGTAAATAACGATTAAAAGTCAATAAAAAATTAAAAGGAGGCGCAGTCAGCAACCCTTGCCCCCGGGCGCCGAAACCCTTCGTTACGCCACTGTAACAGACTTAACCGAATTTCACTTTATTTCTTTTAATTGACGCAGATGGTATCTCATTTCGTGCGGGTGACTTTGTAACAAAGTTTGACACACACTAGGACTACGTATCTGATTTAGAAGGTTTGAATAAAGCGGGATATGTTAAGGTGACGCAAATCAAGGTATGGTACGATAAGGTTAAACAAGATATGGTACAATGAAATGTGGTAAGATGAGGTTCAGCTAGGTATGGTAATAAGGTAAAGTAACGTAAAGTAAGATAAAGGTAAAGGAGAGTAAGTTTAAGATAAAGGTAAAGGAGAGTAAGTTTAAGATAAAGGTAAAGGAGAGTAAGTTTAAGATAAAGGTAAAGGAGAGTAAGTTTAAGCAAGGTATGCTAAGATAAGGTATGGTAAAGTGTGGTAGAGGCGGGTATGTTGAAATTGGGTAGAGAAATGTTTAGTAAGAAGGTAGAGCAATGTATGACAAGATGAGCAAGGTATGGTAAAATGGGGTAGATAAAGGTTTACTAAGAAGGTTATGCATGGTCGGGTAAAGCAAGGTATAGTGAGATGAGGTAGAGCAGGGTATGGTAAGTAAAGTAAAGCAGTGCAGGGTAAAATAAAAGTAGAACGAGGAAAGCTGGAATATGATAAAGCAAGATATCGTAGGATAGGTAAAGCCAGGTATAGCCTAGTAAATGATGAGGCAAGTACCTTCGTATTTGAAGTTTCCATCCAAATCCTCTTCTGTTCCGGTGAATTTTAGAATAAAATCGACCTCTTGGTCGGTCAGACGTTCACCTGTGACACAAAATGATAAATTAATCAATCACAATAAATTAATTAAAAAATTAATTACTAAAAATATATTATTAATTAGTAATTACTATTCCTACCAAAGTAATACCGGCATCTGTATACGTGTGTCTGCGAGTGACTGAACTCAGCCACTGATCGTTTTCTGTCAGTGCCAGTCCCAAGTTTAGATGAAAGAGGAGGGCGACTAATGATCTTTGTTATCACACAGTGTCGTTAAACCGAAACTACTACTACTAGCGAGCGAGCTATCTCTTCTAATTTGCTTAGTGCATGGCTTCTGGTTTCTCTCATCTATCGTATTTCAACCTGGCTCCTTTAAAGGATTTTTATCATCTGTTCCTGACGCCAGCCATTGGGCGGCGATGGGTACGAATAAATGATCATCGTCCTCGATCATTTGTCAAGTCGCCTTATAGTGTTAGTCCAAGTGATGTTATGTCCTCATTTATGCAATCAATCCATTGCAGTCTTGGTCTGCCTTTGTTTATTTTGCTGTCGAATTTTGCATGTTTACGCCGTCATCGTCATCATCAGCTCCTGATGCCAACCATTTGAGGCGATGGGTAAGAATAAATAATCTCCATTGTCCTCTGTGATTTGTCAAGTCCATTGCTCCCCTTAGTCCAAGTGATGGTATTTCCTCATTTATGTTGTATATCCAGCGTAGTCTTGGTCTGCCCTTGTTTTCTTTTTACTTCGAATCTTGCACCTAGTGCATTGTGTGGGAGTGGTTAATAGAGTGAGAGTTCTATTCCGGAAAAGAAGTCACGGCGGTGGAGAAGCGTAATGCGTTGTGTGGGACAGTAACAGGTCGATAGTCCGAAGGTTCGATAGTCCGAAGAATCTGTAGTCCGACATTAATTCGACATAAAATCGTTGCATGAATCCAACTTCTACTTACACTGCGATATCTTTTCATCATTCCAGCTTCCATTTAAGCAGGGACTATTTTCATCAATCCAACTTCTATTTAAGCAAGGATTCTGTTAGTTAATCCAACTTCTACTCAAGCGTGAATTATTTTCATCCATCAAACTACTACAGCTTTCGGACTTTCGAACCTTCGGACTATCGACACCTAACCGTGTGGGATACGGTCAACTGGCATATCCAAATCATACGTTGCTTTATTATCTTATCTTGATCGATAAGGGTTCTGGTGAGAATGGACTTACCGAGTGATGTGAGGACGTGCCAATCAAATCAATCAGTAGGTCAATCATTCAATCGATCAATCAAATCAACCAATAAGGATTGGGTGGGATTTAACAAGTATGGGAATTGTAAAAAAATAACGTTGATTTATGTGCAGTTTGGGTGTGAAATGTAGACTTTACTATGGGATCCTAAGAAGAACTGAGGGGTTGAACCACCCCCCCCAAACCCCGACAATTCTCACCCTGCCCCACCCCCCATCTATCTTATCTTGATCGGGATCTGGTGAGAAGGAGGGACTTACCGAGTGACGTGAGGACGTGCCGTAGTTCGCCGCCCGCGATGTAGCCCTGACCCTCTCGATCGAAGGTCTTGAAAGCCTCCATAAAGTCAGCGAACGTCCCTACGTCCGTCTCTGCGCTCGCTGTCTTGTAGATCGGTAAGATCTCTTCGAACTTGTACTGCTTCTCGCCTAGATCAATCAATCATTCGATCAGTCAATCAATCAAATCAATCAATAGATCGATCAATCAATGGAATCAATCAAGTCAATCATTCAATGGATCAAGCAATCAGTCAATCAGTAGATCGATCGATCTATCAATCAAATAATCATTTAATTAGTCGATCAATCAAGTTCACCAATCAGCAAATCAGTCATCCAATCAAATCCATCGATCGATCGACCAATGAAATCGATTACCTATTATTTTTTAGTAATTGTGGATTTATTAAGCGTTTAACGTCTACGAATTTTACTGAGGTGATTTATAAGATGGAAGAAAAAAGAGCTGTTATAAGGCTACCATAAGAGGGAAAGAGAAATAGGAAGTGGATCGATCGTACACTTAGAGAGTGTGTAGTGTGTACCCTTCTGAGAACTAGTATATTTATATTAATGAAGGTAATTGTAGTTAAACAATACATCAACAATAAACAGTATATATGTATATATATATATTATATAATTATAATTATACACACACACGTATATATATAGCCTACCTAGTTTTTTCGTTCCACCATTTGAGACGACCATGGCTTGTGTTGGGTTGAGTCCGCAACATCTGAGGAAGTCGCCGACCTTCGCTCCGTCAACCATTCCATCTCTACCGTCCCAGAAATCGAAGAGGTCGAACACCTCACGCACGTCTGGCAATCAATCAATCAATAAATCAATAAATCAATCAATCAATCAATATGTTACAATTTTATGCTACATGTATGTTGTCAATATACTGTAAAAAAACATTTGAAACAACCTTAGATATAGGTACCAAAATGCAAAAATTTGAAGCTATGTTGTATGCAAATTGATTATGATGTCTTTAAAGTTTATGTCATCCTATGCTCATGAAGTACGAAAATGGACCCTTCAAGATGCGTAGCCTACTCGTAACCTGCTACCAGAAATACGCCATGAGGTGGGTAAGGTAACAAGGTTAATTATTAAGGTATTTAAAGTGTAGGCAGTTGAGTTAAGGTAATAGATGAGGTAAGGAAAGTAATCAGGATATGGTAATTTGGAAAGATAAGATAATTATCATGGTAATGTAATTAAGACAAGTAAGGTAAGGTTGTTAAGATAAGCGAACGGTGTAAAGATATGGTAGGGTAATTAAGATAGGTATGGTGATAATGATAAGGTAGGCAGTTATACAACTGTTATCTGATAATGCCCGAAGTTCAGAGAGTGCACTTCGAGTCCTTCCAATCATTAAGAGCCATAAGAAGACTGGAAGTGGTAGGTTTTCAGTTTAGAGCGAGAGACAGTCTCGTTAAGGGAGTTACGAACATGAGGAGATAGAGAGTTCCAGATGGAGGGACCGGCAACTGTGAATGAACGCCGGCCAAAGATAAGACATGCTCCATGACCAGGAACAACATACTTTCCAGAAGATGATGATCGAAGAGATAAAAGCGTCATTTAACAGAGTTGTAGTGTGTGACCATGGAAAATAAGTACGATAGCAGATGATATGCACGAGCCTTGTACGTGAATGGTGCCAGCTTGAAGCGGATATGCTCACTTACTGGAAGGCAGTGTAAAGAACGAAGAGCAGGTGTTACATGGCCTCAAAACGATACCAAGACACAGTTTTGCAGCATGATGCATTATTCTAGTTGAAAGAATCAGCGTGCATTCAGGGAGACCATAGAGTGCAGTAGTCAAGTATTAGAATTCGTAAATCTTGGTCCAGAAACTGAAAAGCTCATTCACCAAGAACAGTTCTTGCCTAGAGGTCATACAAATATATTCTTTTCCAATTTAAAGACTGTCTTATTTAGCCGTGGCTGGACCTGGAGCGCTCCTGAGTATATTACCTTAAAGGGGCGCTATATAAAAATTCCTTAATAGGTATTGCTAGAGGAAGGCGATCAGATAACTGAATATTGAGATTAAGGACTAATTTAAAGCGTTGTGGTTGCTCGCAGTTCAATGCTTCGTAATTAAGTTCAAGGATGCGATTCTTGGCTCCCTGATGCCATGAAAATTAATTAAGGTAACGTTGTGGCACGGTGGTGTAGGGGTATGTTCGGTGCCTTGCAGCCGGAGTGTTGCGGGTTCGAATCCACCTCAAGCCATTGTGTAGGGACCCTGGGCAAGTCCTTCACTCGCAATTGCTCATGCGCTTCGGCATGAAACTCCGATTCAGTGTTTGCGCTGTAGTCGGGAGCGCCTCTGAGTAGAAATCTTGAAGGGGCGCTATAACAAGTGCTCATACATACATACATACATGTATAGTATACATAGATACATAATTCTCGAATGACTTAGAATCACTCTAGGCCTACCTTCAATCTCGCTGGAGCTGAGGTCAGTCTGAAATGAAAAACAAGTCCACTGTATTGTACTGTATTGCATTTTATTGCAAAGCATATATTTATGCAGAAAAAAGATAAATGACAACGGCATTTTTTAATACCACATAATTATATGCATACATTTGAAAAATAAAATAACAATAGTGGTGGTGGTGGTGGTGGTGGTGGTGGTGGTGGTGGTGGAATGGTAACAGTAATAACAATAGCAATAATAACAATACCCTAATTGTTTGTTTGTTGTCAATGAGCATTCATTTCTACCTCGTATAGAAATAAATAAATATAACAATAACCTAATAACAATAATGACATCATAATAATATTCGCAATTACAACACCAAGCACTAAGATATGTTGTGGCAAGAAGAGACGAAGAGCAATCCTGTGAGCTCATCCAGAGTATTAACCATGCATACGTAGTGTTAGCGACTTCATTTACTTGGACTCGGCATATGATGAGGGCGGATGGTCAGTCCTCTCCCTCGCCGTCTCATCTTTCCACCGACAGTGTACGGTCAGTGTACTCATTGTAGCCGAGTTGGCTAGGGTCGCAGGGGTTTCAGAAATCTGGAAAAATTCCACTCTGGTGGGGATTTGAACCGCTGACCTCTCGATTGATAGTCGAGCAAGCTAACCACTAAAACCCGTTCTACATATATAAAGAATGACATTGGATAACATCTGGCGTAGAGAGCGAGATGTACCGAGTTCGAGCCCCCGTAGGGCGGATATGCTTTGTAGGCTGCTATTAGCGCCGTTGTATTGCAGGCTGTCTGTTCTGTTTGTAGTTAACTACACTGTAAATCCTCAGAACGCCGGACGCGTCCGGCAGCACATCTCACGCGTTCTATAAATGAACACGGGCGTTTAAAAATATGAACACGCGTGTTCAATACGACGCGTCGTGCGTTCATGTTACGGAAAAACAGACATGTAGCCTACGTCAAAGACGCTGTATTGCTGTAACTGTATAGGCCTATAGGTCTAAGGGGAAAATTGTCCATGATAAGCCTGCTTAGAAATGCAGAATTTATTATGTAGCCTAAATGATTAAAAAAATTATCGAAATCAAGTCAGAAGACTTCAAACAACGATAATGGCGCGATATAGCCTAATATGCTAACAATCAAAATCGACATGTAGGCCTAACACTGAAGCCTATACGATAAAAACAATTATAAATGGCATGAATAACCTTTAAATTCGTTTAGCATTTGTACATGAAGTAAGTTGAATAAAAGTGTAGACTACGTTGGAGCTGCACTTTTGAACACCGGTGTTCAATTAAGGACTCGTTGGTATGCTATATTTGAACGCATGCGTTCAATTTTTGACCACGACATGATGAATATTAATCTCGTCTTCGTCCGCGAATTCGTGATCTTGTCGAATAGTTCACCAAGTTTGTGTTAAATATTCAGTCGGGCATCGCAGTAGAAATTTTTATGAAATCGAGATATTATAATAATCTTATGTTTCGCTTTGTTTACGATATATTTTTTCATTTTGCAAAGCCATACGTCCATCGAGGCTCAACCATATGGTTCATGAATATTAAAATTACGTCTACGTACGCGACCCACTTTCGTTTTTGGCGGAATGGCGGTTATGTTTCGAAAAAATCTGTTGGAAAGGTTCATTTTGTGCTTAAAATTGTTGTAAAACTACACAAGCGTGAGTATTTTTCCACACGAAATGTGCAAACGTGACCTCATTATATTCAGTAGCAAATTTGCAAAGTAGGCTACTTTAGACGCTATAGCCTATGCATAGTACTTGTAATATCGCAACTTCTGATTCCTCGGTATCAATTTATTATGGAAGGCAATTAACCCATTAGCACCTAACATGGATAATAACCCATTTAGCACTTAACATGGATGGATAATAATTGCTTTCGGTGCGATTCTTGTATTTTTGGGAACAATTTTTTCTCAGATTTAAAGACTCCTTGAGGCTTGCGCCAGATCATTTCAGCATGAAGCAAATTTCAGAGTGGCATGCGGGTACGCAGCACAGAAATATTACAATTTAAAAGTGCATGTACATCGTCATCACAAACAGGTCATAAATACTGCTGTCAAATTTGCTGATTAAGGGTCAGATCCAATAACTTCAAGTGACAAGGGCGAAGTAGTCGGTAGTGGTGTTTCACTGCCTGAATTTGATGTTGTTTAACATGCTTCCGATAGCATTTGGGAATTTATAAAGTTTATAATTAAATGTGATTTTTTTTCTTTACAGATTAAAAAACGTAAAGTTGATGTTAGAGTTCATTATTAAGTAGACAGTGTTAACTGCTAGAATAGATAATAGATTGGATCCCAAAAGTCTCTTTAAAACACATCAATTTCAAAACAGGCTTTCGAGTGGTCCATTAGAAGTTTGGGGATTATTACGATTATGATTATTTGTGTGGTCTCTTTTTGTATAGGGTGCTGGCCGAATGTTACTCGTGTACCAGTAGTTCACTTGTAGAGCACGAGACACATTTCAGCCAGGGAAGTGAGAAGGAAAGAGGCCAGCATTTTCCAGCTTTCTCTGTAATAGTTGTGTTGAAGGTCAGTGACCGTTGATTCAGAAAGTTTTCTGTGGTCTAATTTTTATTACAATTTCTCATTGCTATAAATTTACACAAAATGCAAGGAGCAATTCAATGTGCCATGGTGAAAACAAATAATTTATAATAATGGTTTGCAAATTAGGCCTACTGTTGAATGTAAGTTCTTTTTAAGGATATTATAACAGTTTCATTAGTTGAATGTTCAAGCCATTTTATAAACTAAAACTGATACATTTTCAGCTGCTCAAATATATTTCCATATTTGATATTTTCAACCTATGCAGTGTACCTAAGCTATAGGACAATGATGATTCGTACAATTGCTTCTCTCTGTGTCTTCGTGCCTGCCTTTCAATGTGCATAATGTTCAATCAAACGTCATCTATTACATTTTTACACATACTGTAGTACTAGTCATTCTGAATGTTGTGCACTTTGTTTCAGATCATTGCAGACAATGCATGCTGTGGCACAGTCTTTGGAGACAGCGGAGAGTGAGCCCTGCATATCGTTGCTCTGACAGTGAGCGACGACATACCCGCATTTTCATTGTGGGTGTCACTGGGTGACACAGCTGTGACTAAAGTGCCAAAGACCAATATTCTGAGTGCCACCCTGCTGCTGCTTGTCTCACACTATATTTTCGACCTAGAATACTCTAGGTTTTATGCTAATCTTTTGGGCGTTCTCCAAACTCTGACAATTATGTGAAGGACACCAGCAAGCAGTTCAAATTTTTCATTACAAAACTGTGCTGTTATTTAAAGTTTGCCGGAGTCATTACCCGAGATTAACTACGTCTTATCCTGTGACACTGACAAAATCTTACAGAACCATTATTTGCAGGATTTTCAGTTGCTAAAGTTGAATGTGAAATTTGAATGTTAACAATTATCATCAATGTCAATGGCATTGTAATTAATTTCAAGTTAATCATTATTTGCAGGATTTTCAGTTGCAGGATATTTGTAGTTCTATGTTCTGTTGGAATTGCATACATGTGTGCTTTTATATTTTTGATTAGCATTTGGATTTAAATTTAAATATCCATGAGACTTGGTTGTGGGTCATTCACATATATATTATATCCGGACAGAGGGAGGGAGGGTCATGCAAATGCGGACAAGGGAGGAAGTCTTATGGCTTAAGATGGGTCTGCATGTACATGTACAAGGCTTTTAGTTCAACCTGCTTTAAGCACTAACTTCATTTATAAGATGGGAGACATTGATTCAGTTTTTACAGCTTTGAGTGCTGTAATTGACGTATGGAAACTTGCTTTACTTTCAAGTTTCAAATAGCATGTATATATTCAGACAATTCAATTATGCATGTGCTTATAAATTAAGATATAGAACAAGAAGTTTTGTAAGGGTGTCTTCTGCATGTTAGTGCATTATAATTGTTACCTGGCTTTGGAGTGCAGACGTCTGCAAAGTGGGAGAGTAAGGCCAAAAGCGGACAAAGGGTGATGGAGGGTCCAAAGGAGGTATTTTTGGGGGCGTCCTTTATGGACGAACCCTTGCTGTGCAATTGCATTGAAGTATGATTATTTTATATCTCAATTCTGACTTTCATATAATAGCTGTGCTAATATTTTGTCTTAATTTTTGAATATATTAGGCCTATACATGCAATTGCTTTCGTTATATTGTATTGTATATTATGTATATATACGTGTATTCTCTCAACTCTGAAGATGTGTGGTTATGGCAAGTGTTCATAGGTTGGGAACACTAGTGTTCATGAAGAGCACATTGTTGTGTTCCTTTCATGAGCACTAGCGTTTAGAGCAGGGTTTGAACGCCCGGACGCGTTCTATTAGTGTTACATTTACGCGTTAAAGCATTTGCACACGTCATGCGTTAACGAGTAGAACACCCATCAAGCGTTTAAAAATCGTAACACTAGTGTTCATAAATTTAATGCTAGCGTTAACATTAGAAACGCCGGACGCGTTCTATTAGTGACGCGCATAGGTGTTCAATAATCATAACACTAGTGTTCAAAAACTTAATGCCAGCGTTAACATTAGAAACGCCGGACGCGTTCTATTAGTGACGCGCATAGGTGTTCAATAATCATAACACTAGTGTTCAAAAACTTAATGCCAGCGTTAACATTAGAAACGCCCGGACGCGTTCTATTAGTGTTACAATTTGGCGTTTAAAAATGTGTTCTAGTTGTGAACACTCGGCTTTAGAGTGTAGTTAAGATTGTTTCAATTGCATAACATGTAAATGTACAGCGCAGTGCGTTTGTCAGGCGCTTGATTAAAGAAAAGATATTATTATTATTATTATTATTATTATTATTATTATTATTATTATTATTATTATTATTATTATTATTATGGGATTATTATTATTATTATGAAGCAAATTTATTTCTTCATAAAGCCAACAAACTTATGTACAGACTGATTAAAAGTAACTGTTTTCAATATTTAGAAGCCTTCGATCAGTCCTGGGCTACTGTTGTTGCAATCTGTGGTGCCTAAAACAGATAGAGCGTTTCCAATTTGTAGGGCGACTGATAAGCGTTGTAGAAGATGACTAGTCTCACGCTGGTCGCCTGTCGCTGCTGAGATCTTGCGTCCTAGTTCTTGGACAAACTGCAGTGATTCTGTGTGCCAGCTTCCTGCAGTTTCGACTGCCACAGGGACGAAATGATGTGACTGTGTGATAGCAGCATACTTGGTTTCCTTGTTGCGAGCTGCCTTTTCCGCTGCCGCACCTGCGATTTGCGATGTTATATGTTCGTAGGATGCAGCGAAAGTATCTGGCACCGTGACATCCCATGCCAAGCAACGACCTCTGTGCCAAGGTATGATGGTGACTCCGTCAGGCCTTTTGCCGTCTGATCTGGAGAGGCCATTGGGCTCTTTGATGGCCGGTATTTTGGCTCTGGTGAAAGCTCGCCAAATAACATCGTTGAGCATGCCATGTCGATGTTGTCTTCCTGGACCTTTGCTACAAGAGAATCCATGATGGCCGATGGTTTCTACTATGACACCGCATTTGCAAGTGTGTTTTTCACACAAGGCAGTGCCTAGTCGGATGCCGGAAGCTATTCTTAGGACCTCTCCTGACATGCGTAATCCTGCTGTCGTAATGGGCAGTGCATGAAGCCAGTCTCCAGAGTGTGGCGATTGCACGGCTAACAATCTGGCTTTAACAGCAGAATCACTCGCTCTTTCTGACAGGTCTTGAAGTGCATGTGAGATGAGTTTGCTGTCCCATTCCCGTTGTATGTGAGCCTTCTGCTCGATGGGAGGAGTTGCGTTCGACTTCGATGACCAAGAACTAAAAGCCTCCTCTACCAACGGATCTGTGATTGTTAGAGGGACGTCGAGTAACAGTTGGTCTTGAAGGTTTCGTGTGCCAGCGGCTGATGCCAAAAAGGCGGAAGTTGCCAGCATAACGGCACTACGAATCCCCAGACCACCGTTTCTAACAGGTAAAGATGCCTGGATCCATTGATCGTCGCTCATGTTGATATTAAGAAGGCTAGGTGAAGCATTGTAACGTTTCAGGTGAGGTGGGGTCTGACATACCCCAATACATATAATTACTTGCAAGTCGCAATATCAACTATAATATAAATTGTGAGCTAAACTACAGTTATGTAACCAATTGTCGGCTAAACTGGTGAGCGTGGTGGCGCTCAAAATCAAGCGGCCCTTTGCAATGGCATCTTCGTGGCCCTCAAAACATGTAACATTTTGGGAACACGTGACAATGTCGTGACATAATACCCGTAATAATTGATCAATTTTGCATCGATGCAACACTATATGCAGTAATATCTTATAATCGCACATTTTTCGGCACTGTGCCGTTACTTTTTTAAATTCCTTAAAATCAATATGTATACGAAAAATTAAAATTTCACTTTAATATGCAAGAAATAAAAAAATGGCGTCCAAAAGTACCTGAAAGTGTCCTAAAGTGTCCGTATTTCACATTCACTAAGGTAGACAAAAATAATCCAAGCTGGTTCTACGTTTTCCGTAGAAAAAGCAGCGTAGAATAGCCTTGGGGTGTGTTGATCGTCCTCATGTTGATATTAAGAAGGCTACACAGACCAGTTCTCAAGACTTCGTCGAAGACGTGTAGAAGTTCTTCGTTTAAGAAGCAGGCTGATGTTCTTAATGTGTATAGCAGCTTCGGTATGCTTAAGCTGCTCCTCAGCAGGGTGAATGAGTCGTGTGGGTGCAGCATCTCAAGCCTTGTTGTGACTAAGCTTTGTATCTTAAGCTCCTCAGGCTGATGTTCTTAATGTGTATAGCAGCTTCGGTATGCTTAAGCTGCTCCTCAGCTGATGTTCTTAATGTGTATAGCAGCTTCGGTATATTTCATTATTTAATAATTTTCCTTATTATTATTATTATTATTATTATTATTATTATTATTATTATTATTATTATTATTATTATTATTATTATTATAGAATAAAAAATGCCAATAATACGCAGCTGTATTAAACACCTTTAAAAAGCGATTCCCGAAGCTATAATATTATTTTGTTCCATTGAGAGTTTGTAATTATTACTGCACAAACGTTCTATAGTCTATATTGCTCGGCGAGAAGCTGTATTATTGTATTGTATCAAAAGATTTATATAGCGCCTCTCTCAGAATAACTATTCAGAGGCGCTCTCAGCACGAAAACCCCGGGGGAAAAGAAACGTCTTTAAAGAACGAGAGACCAAAGAGGAAAAACTAGTTATTAGTTTAGCCAAAGTTCGACCGTACGTTACAGCAGAAAATAGCGTACGCGTACGGTACGTAATTTACTAAAAATAATAGCGTACGCGTACGGTACGTTCGTATTCCGTACGTATGAGCAGCCTTTAATATTAGTTGCTTCTCGTGACGTCACATTTTGTCTCCTCATTTTCTCGTCGTTTTTTTCTCGTCGTTATTACGTCACTTTACAGTTCTTATTTGTAGTTCCGTTTCAGCGAAGAGGTAAATTATTATTTTGTTTTTATTTTGTATAATTTTCCATTCTTTAATTTGTAATTTTGTTATTCCTTGTTAATTCTATAATAAAAAAATATAAAAATTAGCGTACGCTATTTATTAATTTAGCCAAAAAATAGCGTACGCGTACGGTACGCATTTCAGCAGAAAAAATAGCGTACGTTCCGTACGTACGGTCGAACTTTGAGTTTAGCCCTTAATGAGGGGAAGGTCATTCCAAGTAGAGGGAATGCGAACGGTGAAACCACTTTTATTCAGAGGCGCGTTTACCAGTAGGCGAATTAGGCGCGCGCCTAGGGCCCCAAATCTTGAAGGGGCCCCCAAACGAATGAAAATATTTTTTCCAATAATAAAAAATAACATTTTAAAATTTAGATTATTTTAAATATATTTGTTTATATTTTGTACAGCTTGGCATTCACATAATTTCATAAAAGTAATTATTATTGTAATTGTAAAAGTATATTTTGTCTAATTTATAATTGCTTTGTTCATATGGGCAGCAATTGGGCTAATAGTTCATTTTTGTGTAAAATAACATCAAACTTATTAGCAACAAGCAGAAACCAGCGTCTGCTGCAGTTTAGGCCTACGTGTCGAAACCTTTAGTCTGATGATTCCGTCATTTTATAGTGTTTAAAACTTTTATTAGTATTGATAACCAGTAAGTAATAGTAATCGAAATTTTAGTAATATTAAATATTTATTAAAATCTGACGCAATGAAACGTTGCTAATTTTCTGGAGCTGCAAAACGAAATAAGATAGCTCTAATGACAATATTTTGGAATTAATCAATCAATCAATCAATCAATCAATTTTCGTTTATCAAAATAAGTTGACAACAACGCAACTTATACAAATAATAAATGCTGCAAAGAATAAATGCCACCAGCAAATTTCTGCACGATCAAAGGCCATGTTTGTCGAATTTGAATTATTTAATTCTTTAATTATTTAACAATTTTGCTCAAAACGTCAGAGAAAATTTCCCCAAAATAGAGACAGAGGCAAAACTGAAACTTGGTATTGAAAGCGATTATGACATTGCATATGAAGACGAACAACCGCAGAAAGCGTCAAAGAAAACGTAGGACCTACTCTTTTTTTGACAAAACTGCCAAGAATGACTTCATTCATTTGAGAGGCCGAGAAAAATTCATTGTTGGCACATTAAAACAAAAACGGCTTCAAGTTCAACTTAGTAGGTTTTTGCACATGATAGGCTAAACACCACCAGAGTTTCAGACTTCGAAGTTCAGAAGGGCCCCAAAAATGTTTGCGCCTAGGGCCCAGTTTTCTGTAAACGCGCCTCTGCTTATATTCATGGTTAAAGTATATTTGATTAAACTGTTTAAAATATTTCTGTTTACATCAACTGCCTTTGTTGCCGTAAGATGTCGTTAAACTTTGGATCGATATTGCTTTGTGATAATATCATCACAATAACATCCATCGAGTCCAGTTTAGCTTTGTTAAGTAATAAGTATATGTGATATAAAAATTATCTAGACGTCTACGGCCCTGTTGGCCACAAGATGTCGTAAAACAATAAAAATCAAATAATGCGTAGCTGCGTTTAAACACCTTTAAAAAACCGATTCCCGAAGCTATATTTTCGTCAGTTTCGTTTAATCGCCAGCTTTCTCTCGCAATCCATGAAGTCCAATATGTAACTACTGCACAAACTTTCTTTTGTCGACGTCAATCAGTACCGGCCTTACCATTGTGCGAACCGTGCAATTGCACAGGGCCCGCAAATTTGGGGGCCCGAAAATGTCAGAAAATTAACATGAACGTCATTGAACAAGACACCCTAATAATAATAGGCTTACTATGATTTAAATTAAATCTTCTCTTTTATCAAAAAATAAAAGTCAAATGGTACAAGCTTAATTTTCTGCGACATTTTATGTGACATTTTCATGCCCCCATTAGTGGGGAGGCCCGAAAATCTCACAGAAAACCTGTGATATTTTCGGGCCCCCTATTGTGGGTCCCGAAAGTGTCACAGAAAATTAACATGAACATGACACCCTAATAATAATGTTTTGTTTCAGTTTAATATTCGCTTTTGTCAAAAAATAAAAGTAAAATGGTACCAAGTTGAAATCATTTGACTTTTATTTTTGACACATTATATGTTGTCGCAAAAGATAACATTGGGTGCAGAATACCACATTTGTAGGGCTTATTATTTAGCACACATTGATGTATATAATGATTAGCAACGAAAAACAATTTGACTTGTGTCATGGGGCCCGTACAGCTCACTCTGCACAGGGCCCGCAATATACTAGGGCCGGCACTGCACGGTCAACGCTAAGTAATTAACACTGAATTCAGCATGTATGTATGTATGTATGTATGAGCACTTGTTATAGCGCCCCTTCAAGATTTCTACTCAGAGGCGCTCCCGACTACAGCGCGACGCTGAATCGGAGTTTCACGCCGAAGCGCATGAGCAATTGCGAGTGAAGGACTTGCTCAGGGTCCCTACGCGACGGCTTGAGGTGGATTCGAACCCGCAACCCTCCGGCTGCAAGGCACCGAGCATACCCCTACTCCACCGCGCCCCACAGTAATATGATGCTAAACGGTAGAAACCCAATCATCAAGGACCTATTATGCCATTGCAGAGAAACTATATTTCGGTTAGGTAACACACCGACGTCAACGGTCCTGACAGCCGCAAGATGCCTTTAACACTAAAAAAATGCCACTAATATGCAGCTGTGTTTAAACACCTTTAAAAGCTACTTCCGAAGCTATATTTCAGTCAGTTTCGTTCGGTGGCTAGTATTCCTCCACTGAGCACAAACCCATTCATTACTGTACAAATTTTCTCAGGTCGATATAACCACGCCACTGATCGCTTTCTGACAGTGCCAGTCCCAAGCCTGGATAAAGGAGGAGGGCGACGCTAATGGTCTTTGTTACCACACAGCTAGTCGTTAAACAGTAAACAAGCAAAGCAGGTCGATATCAACGCTAGGTAAATTACGCCGAGTGGAGCAAGATGTTGCTTGGGGAGCTTCCAGAGGAATAACCTCCATGGCGTGAAGAGCAGTAGGAAGCGGGATCGATTTCCGTTACCCTCCTAAAAGGTCCACTCAGCCTGTCATTCGCTAGATGGCGTTGGTAAATGCGTAGCAGGACGTGTTGGGCGCCTTGCATGCAGTGGCGGCGCCAGCATGGGGCTAGGGTGGGCTGAAGCCACCCCTATCAGTGGTTCAGCCCCCCCCCAACAAAGTGGGAAATCACTGGCAATGCCAGAGAGGAGGGAGAAAGGGAAGGAATTGGAGTTTTAGACCCCTAAACCTGAAATCCTGGCGCCGCTACTGCTTGCATGGCAGTCGTATACAGTTAAAATTCTATTCCTATAATAACTTGTGATCATCCGTTCATGCTATGAATTGTAATCATACTGCGTTTGTCGGTTTGAATAAAAAAAGACTATTACTATTATTAGTATTCTTATTATTATTATCATTATTATTATTATTGTTATAATTTTTGTTGTTGTTGTTGTTATTATTATTATTATTATTATTATTATTATTATTATTATTATTATTATTATTATTATTATTATTATTATTATTATTAGTTGTTTAAACACCTGAAAAAAGCGATTCATGAAGCTATATTTCAGTCAGTTTCGTTCATTCGTTTACTTTCTAACACAACATGAAGTCGTGATGGTTTTGGTGTCAGAACTCAGAATAATTATGTCAGAGGTATAAACTAGTAAACACATGGAGCGTCAATATTAGTCTCCCTCCCTGAAGCAGGTCGAGAGCGCTGCTGATTTTTTAGCAGCGCTATATAAATGTTCGATTACAATTACAATTACAATTAGGCCTACAAGTTCGTTTCTCTTGTCGTTGTCAACGCTAAGTAATTTACACTGAGTGCCAGTAAGATGTGGTTTAGCTGTCGAAACCCAATCTCAAGGATACTGTATAATATCATGCCATTGCATAAAAATTATAATTATATCGGTGAGGTAACAAGCCGACGTCATATCGGCCTGGCAGCCGCAAGATGTCGCTAAACACTAGAAAGTAAGCAATCCATGAGCATAAGAAGTTTTCATGTAGCCTAGTAATGGAAATATACGGCCAGCAATGTGTTCGAATGGTTCAGCGACATCAGCTGCTCAAACTCGGCTTGTCAAGGCGAGTTGCCATCCAGCTGCGTTTCAACTCAACATCAATAAGGAACCCGAACATGTACGTTACATCATGGTGTAGGGGTATGTTCGGTGCCTTGCAGCTGGAGGGTTGCGGGTTCGAATCCACCTCAAAAGTCGCCACGTAAATAGGGGACCCTGGGCAAGTCCTTCACTCGCAATTGCTCATGCGCTTCGGTGTGAAACTCTGATTCAGTGTCCGCGCTGTAATCAGGGAGCGCCTCTGAGTAGAAATCTTGAAGGGGCGATATAACAAGTCCTCATACATACACATACGCATATAATTATGTATATGTATATATAATATTCGTTTATTGATTCAAACTGAGAAGACAGTACACAGCAAGATTACATGATATAGTAGTAACAGATGATAACAAGTCTAACAGGAGTCGAATTTAACTGTATGGCGGTCTATAAGGCGCCCATCTGTCCTACTGCTCATTTTGCAGTCATCCCTAGGGAGTGGAAGGCTGAGTCAACCTTATGGGGCTAGCGGGTATCGAACCCGCGTCCTCTTGATCTTCGTGCCAGCGTCTTACCATTCAACCATCTCCTCGGCGCATAAATATATATATATATATATATATAAGTGTGTGTGATGTGTGTGTGTGTGTGTGTGTGTGTGTGTGTGTGTGTGTGTGTGTGTGTGTGTGTGTGTGTGTGTGTGTGTGTGTGTGTGTGTGTGTGTGTGTGTGTGTGTGTGTGTGTGTGTGTGTGTGTGTGTGTGTGTGTGTGTGTGTGTGTGTGAGCACTTGTTATAGCGCCCCTTCAAGATTTCTACTCAGAGGCGCTCCCGACTACAGCGCGGACACTGAATCGGAGTTTCACACCGAAGCGCATGAGCAATTGCGAGTGAAGGATTGCCCACGGTCCCTACGTGGCGGCTTGAGGTGGATTCGAACTCGCAACCCTCCGGCTGCAAGGCACCGAACATACCCCTACACCACCGCCCCCCACATAACTCTCCGACGCTCTTACTTTCGCCATTTGTCATTTTTACTACTCTTTACAAGCGTCTGTCTGTTTGCCTTTCTGTCTCCGTCCGACTGTCTGTCTGTCTGTCTGTCTGTCTGTCTGTCTGTCCGTCTATCTTTCTCTGTCTGTCAAACTGTCAGAATTTCTTCGGTCTTTGATTGATACGCTCGATTTTTTTTCGGAATATTGATTAGCGTCGGTTGGCGAAGAGTGAAGGACGGATTTCAAAGGGAGAGAAGAATTCCGAGCAATGGAAGAGGGAAGAGGAATGTGAAGCAGAAAACCAGAGGAACAAAATATAACAGTTAGCCAGAAAGTCAGTCAGTCAGCCAGTCAGTCAACCTTTCAGCCAGGTCCGTCATTCAGCCAGTCAGTCATTCAGCCAGTCAGCCAGCCAGTCAGTCAATCAGCCAACGACCAGTCAGTTGCGTAGTCAGTCAGCTAGTGAGTCAGTCAGCCTTTCAACCACCCAGCTAGCCATGAGACTATCAGTCAGTCAATCAGTCAGACAGTCAATCAGTCAGTCAGTCAGTCAATCAGTCAATCAGTCAATCAATCAGCCTGCTAGTCAGTCAGTCATTCAACCAGCCAGCTAGCCACAAGACTATCAGTCAGTCAGTCAGTCAATCAGTCAGTCAGTCAATCCGTCAGTCAGCCAGTCAGTCAATCAGTCAATCGGGCATCGGCCAATCAGTTGCAGTTAGTCAGCCAGCCATCAGCTTGTTAGTCAGTCAGACAGTCGATCAGCCAGTGAGTCAGTCAGTCATTCAACCAGCCAGCCAGCCATGAGACTCGGTCAATCTGTCAGTCAGTCAGTCAATCAGTCCCTCCGTTCGTCAGTCAGTCAGTCAGTCAATCAGTCAGTCAGTCAGTGAGACAGTCAGTAAAAATACTACTTTTACATCTCATGCTATCTGAAATATTGGAACGGCGTAGGATAAGCAGATGATAATCTAATCCGATCTAATGAATGCAATCCAAGGGAACTAAAGCAATGGATCCAAATCCTATCTCATGTGGGTTAATATAATCCAAAACAATGAATCCAATCCTATGTCGTCGAATCCGACTCAAACAGTGAATCCACACTCAACACAAGGACTGTCTTATGGACTCCCATCCAACAGAATCCATTCCTATCCTGTTAAACCCACCCTTATGTAATGCAATGTAATTGTAATTAGCAACTTCTATTGCGCCGGTTTCTAATGCACAAGGCATCAACCGATGGCACACCAAAACCAAGCCGTAATCAGGTCAACATCCAGAAGATCAGTCCGTAAGAGACAGAGAGACAGTCTACGGTGGATAAGCAATTTGAAAGAGGTAAGTTTTCAGCCGAGAACGAAATGACCCAAGCGACTGAGCACAGCGCACAGACACAGGAAGAGAGTTCCAAAAAGTAGGTCCAGCAACCGAAAAGGCTCGTTCACCAAGAACAAGTTCTTGATTTCGGTATGACCAGACAAAGATGATCAGATGACCTCATTGAATAATGATAAGTCTGGGGAATAAGAACTGATTTTAAATATTGTGGTTGGCCAGAGTTTACAATTTTATATGTATTGTATTGTATTGTATTGTATTGTATTTGGAACACTTGTTATAGCGCCCCTACCAGATTTCCCATTCAGAGGCGCTCCTACTACTGCGCGAACGCTGAATCGGAGTTTCACGCCGAAGCGCATGAGCAATTGCCGCTTGCCCAGGGTCCTATCCAACGCGGCGACTTTGAGGTGGATTCGAACCCGCAACCCTCCAGCTGCAAGGCACCGAACATACCCCCAAACCACCGCGCCCCAGTTGTATTGTGATGTGTTGTATTGTGTGTTGTATTGTACTCCACGTTTATAATGCGACCGAGCCACCCGCAGTAAGATCCGAGAAATTAATCTCTGATAAACCGACCCGACCGGAAGCGAACCCGGGGCGCCGACGTGACGAGCGGGCTACCAACCCACTTGGCCACTCAGAATCCTTTTAAGAAAAAGAACCCCAATCCAAATCTTTTCAACCTATCCAACGCAATCCAATCATATCCTGTTAAACACACTCCTATCCAACAGAATCCAATCATATCAAATCCTCGGGTCTAGGACATTTCCCCCAGACAATTCCCCCGGACGTTTCTCCCCGAAGTTGGACTTGTGAAAATAATTCTCTATACTTTAATAGAAGTTGGATTGATGAAAGAAATTCTATGCTTAAATAGAAGTTTGATTGATGAACAAATTCTTTGCCGAAATAAAAGCTGGATTTATGAAAGAAATTCGTCTTTTAAATAGAAATTGGATTGATGAAAAATAATCTTTGCTTGAATAGAAGTTGGAATGATGAAAGAAGGCCTTTGCTTCAATAGAAGTTGGATTAATAACAGTTATCATGGACACTGGTAGAGTTACCTACTTACTGCTCGGGGGGATTGTCCGGGGAAATGTCCGGGGGGCTGAAATGTCAGGATACCAAATCCTCTTCTTTCCAACAGAATCCAATCATATCAAATCCTCTTCTTTCCAACACAATCCAATTCTTTTCAACCTATCCAACGCAATCCAATTCTTTTCAATCTATCAAACGCAATCCAATCCTATCCTTTCAAGTATCCAACACAATCCAATAGCAAGTGAGGCAATCTTATATAAACTTCCGGCTTACTTCTGACACATCATCATCATCATTACATGTACATTCGTTTACATTACACAAACCAAGGAACTAGGTGGAAAAACGTGGGAGGTTCTCTCCTCCTAAATCCTTATCCCTTCTTCTTCTTCTTCCAGCTGTCAGACACGCCACTCCCCAGGATTCCTCTCTGACGCAAGACGTTTGTCTCTCCGTCTCTCTCCGTGGCTTTGTATGTCTGTATGTTTGTCCGTCTCGTTCTGTGTCTCTACGTTTGTCAGTGTCAGCGTGCATGTGTCTGTCTGTCTGTGTGTATGTTTGTGTGTCTATCTGTTTTCCGTCTTCCTATCTGTTTGTCTATCTGTCTGTCTATCTTCCTGCCTGTATGTCTGTCTAACTGTCGGTCTCTCTCTGTCTGTCTGTCTGACTGTCTGTCTGTCTGTCTGTCTAGATATGTCTGCTAATCAAATTAATGGCTGTCTCTCTCGCCTTTGTATTTCCCTCTCTGTCTATCTTTCTCTATCTCTGTTTATCTCTCCTCTCTCTGTCTCTATCTCTCCTTGTCCATTTCAATTCTTTATTTCCACGCAATGCGTTGCGCGGACGCCTAAACAATAAGCCAAGAACGCAATAATTCTCACTCCTATACCATCACGGCCCAGCAACCAACCGCGAGTCTACCGTCTGCGCGTCCATCTACCAACGTTCAGCATTCCACGGCCTATCGTGTTCGCTCTGTCTGCGCAGGCCGTACATCTTCATGCGCGCACCTGTCTGGAACGGGGATCGCGGAGTGGGGGGAGGTGGGCGAGGTGGGGTGGGGGAAGACGAGGTGGGTCGGGGGGTCGTGGAAAGATTCCTTGACGAAACACACCTTCAGTCTTCGAGGCATACCGACAACGCTCGTTACATTCTGCCACTTGATATACACAAGCCTACACACATATATGTATATACATGCATATATATATGTATACATACATACATTCACGTGCGTGCATATATATCTATATAGACTATAACATGCATATATATATATGTGTGTAAATGTAGTATATATATATATATATATATGAAAAATGTAGAATACATGTGTGTATATATATATGCATATATGTATGTGTGGGAAACGTAAACAAGATACAGGATAAAAATAGAGGAGATAAAAGACTCTGCGAGATATGCAGAAGAATCCACTACGGGAGAATAATGCCATACTGGATACAGTATGGCAGATAACAATAGAACATCACGCATGGTAACAGTATGCAAGGCGAAAGTAGGCAGGGCAAAAGTATGCAGGCCTGGTAACAGTATGCAGGGCAAAAGTATGCAGGGTAACAGTATGCAGGGCAAAAGTATGCAGGGTAACAGTATGCAGGGCAAAAGTATGCAGGGTAACTGTACAGTACACAATATAACAGCCGGAAGTAGAAACCCCGACATGGAGCCTCTGTCTAAGACCAGTTAACCCTCGGGCTACCAAGGGGGTGTGGTTGCCACCCCCCTAGGTTTTTTTTCTTTATCTCAAACTTTTTCCGTATGGAATAAAATTTGACCTTTTAGGTAGCTGTAGGGGGTTCATTTACACACGTTTTGAGGTAAAATGTGAGATGATATCTCACACCGTTCAAAAGTTATACCCAATATACCCGAGGTACCAGGGGGGTGGATACCACCCCCCTAGATTTTCGACTATATCTTATCCGTCATTTAATATTAAGAGACACAAATTATACCATTCTATAGAGGGAATGTGGGGCTACATTCCTATGGTCACTGAGTTGACCTGAGACAACCGGAAGTGCTCAAAATAAATAATAATACGTGTAAAATGCGTGAAAAATGGCTGAATGGAAGGATTCCCCCTTAGTTTTTTGTCTATAGCGTATTCATTTGTCTTCCTGGAAGAGAAACAAAGATACCATTCTTTAGAGGGAATGAAGGGCTTCATTTGCATACCTACATCTTTGTCTTTTGAATACCGGAAGTGATCAAAATAAATAATAATACGCGTAATCTGTGTGAAAATGGCTGAATACAGCATTACAACGTAAACCGATATATATGTATGGATATATATGTATGGATGTACATTTATACTATATAAACATGTGTAGGGATGATTTTGTGTATCTTTTATACATAGATTAGTTTCAAAACACACATAATCTTATATTTTTTATCCAAAAAGTACAAAATGTACGCAATAATATACAATATTGCTAATTAATGGGGTCCGTTGTTAAAAGTGATGTAATTTCGAGGTGCATTCACATAATGTACAACTAAATATACCATTCTGTGCAGAAATGAATGCTGAATCCATTGCTATATTACAAGTTATGATATGTAAAACCAAACACGAAATCCAGGGGAGGTGGTAACCACCCCCTTGGTAGTCCGTGTTACAAAAAAAGCTTGGTAGCCCTAGGGTTAAGAGATAGAATACGTGTGCGGTACTTCTGTGAGAAACTGGATGCATACATATATACATACATATATAGTAATCGTAATCTCCAAACTTCTAAAGCGCCACTCGAAAGCCAAGCGCAGGGCACCAGCTTATTCACGAGCGCTGCGTCTAGTCAGAGGAGTTGTCCAAAGAGAGTATACAGTCCGAGGGAGGTCCGAGTCCGGTTTCCAGAGGATCAGAGGGGTAAGAGTAGCTGTTAAGGTGGGTGTCGTTTACGTCGAGAGTTGGAAGGTATGATCATTTGAGTCGGGGTATGAGTTCTTGAAGAGGAGAGACTTTAGTTTCGAGTGGAAAGCCTTGGAGATGATGGATAGAGGAGCCTGAGGCAGATGATGTTGGAGGAACCGAAAAAGTGTATACATTTATGCATACATACATACATAACATAACAACATTTGATATGGTAGATCATGATATTCTATTACATCGCCTTGAAATTTCCTTTGGTCTTAGTGGCCTTCCTCTTCTTTGGTTTCGCTCCTATCTTACTGATCGTACTAATGGTTATTCTAGGAGACTCTCGCACCTCATGGGTACCTGTTAAAGTTGGAGTCCCTCAAGGATCTGTGCTGGGTCCACTTCTTTATATCTTGTTTACAGCCGATATTCCTCTTCTCTTTGCTAAACACTCAGCCTCTGGTCACCTCTATGCTGATGATGTCCAGGCCTTTGTTCATGGCCCCTCTTCTCACCAGCTTGCTCTTTCCCAATCTATTGAATCTCTTTCTGCTGATCTCAATTGTTGGATGTCCTCTAATCGTCTTTCACTCAACTCTTCCAAGACTCAATTGATCTGGCTTGGCACTCGCCAACAGCTAATTAAACTTGATTACGATTTACTTGCCAAACAGTTCCCTCAATTTACTTTCTCGACAAATGTCCGTAACCTGGGTGTTACTCTTCACAGTACTCTTTCTTTATCTGCACGTATCTCTAATCTCTCTCGGTCCAGTTTTTATCACTTGCGGCGTCTACGTGCCATTCGACGATCTGTCCCCTCGCCGATTTTTTTCTTCCATGGTTCATGCCTTTGTCTGTTCACGCATTGACTACTGTAACTCGTTACTTATGGGCCTACCAAAACTCCGCCTTGCTCCACTTCAATCAGTACTTAATTCTGCTGCTCGTTTAATTGCCCGCCTACCTCGTTTCTCCCATATTTCGACTTTCATGACTCAAGACCTTCATTGGCTTCCTCTAACTGCTCGGATTCAGTTTAAAATTCTTTTCTTACGTGTATACGTGTAAAACGTTTTTAAGTCAAGCTCCACACTACCTTTGTGATCTTATGAGACGGCCTATCTCAGCTACCTCTGGACGTCCTCTCCGCTCTTCTGACCATCATGACCTTCTAGTTCCGAGGTCTCGGACTGCCACAGCACAGCATCGTGCCTATGCCTCCGTTGGACCTTTGCTGTGGAATGACCTCCCTGCTTTAACTCGTGCTGTAATGTTATCTGGGGGTACCACTGTTTCTGCTCGTTCTCTTAAAACTTTTCTTTTTTCGAGGGGCCATTCGCACTGGAAGCGCTTCTGATTAGGTTGTACTGCGAGAGGCGCTTTATAAGTCCATAAATAGAATAGAATAGAATAAATAAACACATAATTGCATAAATACATATGCTTCATGATCATCGGTTCCTGACGCCAGCCGTTTTGCGGCGATGGGTACGAATAAATGATCTCCATTGTCCTCGGTCATTTTTGCCAAGTCCATTGCTCCCATTAGTGTTAGTCCAAGTGATGCTATGTCCACATTTATTATTATCTATCCAGCGTTGTCTTGATCTGCATTTGTTTCTTTTTCACATATGCACAAATACACATACATACATACACACATGCATAGTATTGTATTGTATTGTATTTGAACACTTGTTATAGCGCCCCTACCAGATTCCTATTCAGAGGCGCTCCCGACTACTGAGCGGACGCTGAATCGGAGTTTCACGCCGAAGCGTATAATATTATAGTATTATACGTACACATACATTCGTGCAAGTATACACACATACACGCATACGTACATATGCACGTACATACACACATACACACATAAATACATACATACATGAACACATAATTACATGCATGCATACATATATACAGACATACATACATTCATTAATGCATATATATATATATATATATATAATTAAGAGCATACAGTCAGTCAGCACAGCGGGAAAAGAACAGCCATAAGCAAGGCAACGGTTTGCGATCAACCGTAAGCGACCTCAGACCAGTGGCGTAAATCATGGGGGGCAGAGGGGGACTGTCCCCAAAAGTTTTGACTGAGGCCTGTCTGCCCCCACAAAAAACATGCAAAAACCCGGCCCCAGAAAAGTCTCCCCCAAAGTTATGTACGGATTTTCGCCTCTGCTTCAGACAACAGAAGAGAACAAGAATAACGCAATCTAAGAACTCTTATAGCGTCAGGCATCAAAAGTAAGCAACCGTAGACAACAATAAGCAACGTTTTAACGCTTACAATCAGTTCAAGATCTGCTATCAGCCAATCAACCTCTGTCTTCCTCTTGCACTACAGAAATTCGTTACACTACAATGTCCTATCCGATTCTAGTCTCCAATTTCTTGTAACTGGTCGTTAAATATCAAAAATATCTCGGTGGCTCGGTCGCATTATAAACGTGGAGTACAATACAACACACAATACAATACATCACAATACAACTGGGGCGCGGTGGTTTAGGGGTATGTTCGGTGCCTTGCAGCTGGAGGGTTGCGGGTTCGAATCCACCTCAAAGTCGCCGCGTAAGGACCCTGGGCAAGTCCTTCACTCGCAATTGCTCATGCGCTTCGGCGTGAAACTCCGATTCAGCGTTCGCGCAGTAGTCGGGAGCGCCTCTGAATGGGCAATCTGGTAGGGCGCTATAACAAGTGTTCAAATACAATACAATACATTACGCTACGCAACATTGAAATGCATCGTTCCAGAATGTGTTACTTTATAGTATAAAATTATAACCACTGTAAGTATAGTGTAAGCATTTATAATACTGTAAAGTAACTGATCAGATTGTTAACGTAAGTCAAATTTGTTACCCAAGGTAAAGGTCTTAAAAGAGAAGGAATGGTATATATAGGGTAAGAAAAGAGGAGGCAAGGTAAAAACAGACGATATATGGTCCGCAAACAGAAGGTCAGTGAAGGCAAGATCATATAAAAAGAACCAATAGTAAAAACAAAGTTTTTTACTATATCCATCTAGTATCCTATAATCCGTCATATTAAGCAGTTACCTCTACAAATATATAGCATTTTTACAACATAGCGTCCGTTTAATCAAGCACCGCACCCGTTTCTGTTGCAGCCAATGGCAACGCTGGCCAATCACAACGCTGCGTATCGGAAAAGGGGATTCCCCGATTCTAAAAGTTGAGTCCCCGATTCTATAAGCTAGCCTTTTTGGGGAGCTGAAATTTTGATAGAATGAAGTGTGTGCGAGGGCGAGTCTATCTGCCAAGTTTCACGACGATTGAATGATTGTAAGTGATCGAACTAGTCGTCGCAAGATTTGACTTTTTAGCCTGTGGCTCAATCAAGCAATCAAGCAAGATTGCAAGATTGCAAGCAAGCAAGATTCCCGCAAGTTAAACTAGATGGATAATAAAGAGAGGGTCAGTTAAGGTATTGTCAAAAAGAGCGACAATGCATAAATGCATACGGTCGTTGAAAAATAGAATGTAAATGAAGGAAGGATGTGCAGTGTTTAATCTAGACGTCTCTGGGGGGGGGAGTTCCCCCAGGATCGAGTTTCCCCAGAAAAATGAAAGACATGTAATTTTGTACAGAAAGTGTGAAATTTCCCCCCAGGATTTTTGTTTACCCTCTGCCAGTGGATGGAACTCTCGTTACTACCCCCTCGAAAAGTTTTTTGAGAAAATTATTAGAAATTCTTGAAAAAAACCCGTTACTACCCCTCCGTCCTCAACTTTTCAAATGTTTGCGCACCCCCTGAGAACCCAAGATTCCCCCGACAGCAAGGGGACTAGATTAAACACTGAAGGACGTGTCATAAAAGATAAGGTAAGTTGAGGAACGGTATGATCAGAAAAGAGAAGGTAATGCATGATAAGGTCCTACAAAAGCTGGTATAGGCCTAGTGGGTGAGGTAAGGGTCAGATAGTTGTTTCTTCAATCAATTCCATACCAGGCGTAGAGCACATATGTGTACTGTATTAGCCTTGGTGTTGCGCTACGATCACGCCGACGTGAACATAATTATAATTGAAAGAAGTTGAATAACGCTCATTCGACAAAGGACCAATTAATCCGGCAGTTCCAATCTCCTTTGTGTTGACCTGATTACGGCTTTGTTTTGGTGTGCCATCGGTTGATGCCTTGTGCATTAGATACAGGCGCTATTGAAGTAGCTAATTAATGATAATTAATTATGTAATTATTATGACGACCAATATCGATAATAATTAATCCATCTCTTCGAACTATCTTCCGACTAAGGGGCTATAGGAGACAGATGCGAAAATCTCTAACTTTGGGGGACATATTTTTCGGGGGCCGGATTTTTTGCATAATTTGGGAAAGACAGGCCCCAGTCAAAACTTTGGGGACAGTCCCCTCTGTCCCCCCGTGATTTACGCCACTTCTAGGTGGCAAGGAACGCAGTGGCAAAGGATAGGACGGAAGTGCTGGGCAAGGCAAGGAAGGGCAAGAGCAGTTAAAGGTTAGGCAAAAGAGGGAAATGGAAAGCAAGAGAAAGTAGATACATGCATAGTGCATACAGACAGATAAACATACAGCCAGACAGACAGACAGACAGACAGGCAGGCAGACAGACATGCATAAAGGCAGACCGACAGTTGCATTTTCGCTTTTCATCCAAGACCAGGATTCGAACTAGAACTTGTCACTAAAAGGTCGATACTTTTCCACTGCGCCTCGAAGCATACTACTCCAGGTAATGCCGCCTTTCCTTAACCTATATCACACCTGGATGCCACTAGGTATGCGTCGGCATTCCGCATCCCAATACAGAGAACGAGTGATGCCCGAGGTATCACTTTCATCACGTGGACCAGCCTCTGAAGCCGGGTACTAACGCAGAGAATTTTCAAATCAATTTAAACTCGATAGAAAATCAATTTTCCTAGAAAGGTAGAGAAATGCTCCTGGCAATGCAAAGAAGAATTTAAAGGCAAGTATATCTCGCAATGGGCAACTTACCATTTTCAGCTCTTCAAGTCTGGCAATACGTTGGCAAGTCGTCTAAATCCTTGATCGGCGAGAAATCCAAGACAAGGCGAGTTCGCTAAACTTAGCAGGGCAATCGGCCGTCGGCAATAAATATCCCCGCGCTCTATTCCTATGTCTGCGAACGGGAGAATGGACTCGTCCACCGGTGGGGGACAGGTTGGGAGCACGCGCGTGGTATTTTCCAGTAATCCCCCATCGAATGATACCGCGATTAGGGTTACCCTCAACTGGGGTCAACATTGGGGTGGTTCAGCGATTGGGTGGAAATGGGTGTCGTTTTGGGGTCGTTTTGGGGTATTGGAGTCCACCCTATCCTACCTCCGGGAAAGGGGAGATGCGCTTCCCTAGATGGGAGAGAGAAAAGGCGGTATCGTGTCGGGCGGTGGAGAGGCGAGGATTGTTGCGCTGGAGGTGGAAGCGCCCTGCCTGGAGAGCTCGACGGAACTGGCGGTGGTGGTGGTAGGAGAGGGTGGTAGAAGAGATGGTGGTGTTGGTGTTAGTAGCAGTTGGCACCAGAGCATCAACTGGTTCCTCCCCCGCCGCCTCTTATCTTGCTCCTCCTCTCTCTTCCCCGCTCCTCCCTTCTCCGCCTCCCTGGAAGAGTTTTGGACCGAGCATTCTCATGTCGGATCTCTCCAAGACTGTCGCTCAATCTATCATTTGTCCTGTCTGTCTGTCTGTTTTTCTGACTGCATATGTCAGTATGCCTGTCTGCCTGTCTGTCTCTCTGACTGTCTGTTTCTCTATCTGTTTCTCTGACTGTCTGTCTGTCTATCTGTCTCTCTGACTGTCTGTCTGTCTATCTGTCTCTCTGACTGTCTGTCTGTCTATCTGTCTCTCTGACTGTTTGTTTCTCTATCTGTTTCTCTGACTGTCTGTCTGTCTGTCTATCTGTCTCTCTGACTGTCTGTCTGTCTATCTGTCTCTCTGACTGTCTGGCTATCTATCTGTCTTTCTGACTCTATATGTCAGTATGCCTGTCTGTCTGCTTGTCTCTCTGATTGCCTGTCTATCTGACTGTATGTCTTATGCCTATCTGTCTGCCTGTCTGCCTGCATGTCTCTCTGACTGTCTGTCTGTCTCTCTGACTGTATGTCTTTATGCCTGTATGCTTGTCTGTATGCCTGCCTGAATCGTAACTTCTATTGCGCCGGTGTATAATGCTCAAGGTATCGGCCGATGGATCACCAAAATGAGGCAGTAATCAGGTCAATATTCAGCTAAGATCAGTTCACTAATAGTCTGTCTGTCTGTGCGTATGTATGTATCTATGCGTCTGTCTGTGCGTGTGTATGCGTCTGTCTGTCCGTGGGTCCGTCTGCGTGTCTTTCGTGTTTGTTTGTCTGTCTGTCTGTCTGCTCGTTTGTTTCCTTATCTGGCTATCTGTCTGTCTAAGACGTTACCACTGGTTCAGTTGTCTAGTTGTCTATCCGTCTGTCTGTATGCCGCCTCTGTCTGTCTGTCTCTCTCTCTTTCTCTGTCTCTCTCTCTGTGTCTCTCTGTCTGTCTCTGTCTCTGCCTGTCTCGCTGTCTCCCTCTGTCTGTCTGTCTCTGTCTGTCTGTCTTCTGTCTGTCTGTCTTTCTCTGTCTCTCTCTGTATCTGTCTGTCTCTCTCTCTGCCTAAGTCTTCCTCCCCACCATTCCTCGAACGCGTATCACGAATACCTGTGAAGATACGAACACCAGCTAATAACTCCCCTCCTCCCCATCCACCTCCTCCCTCTCCTCTTCCCCCTACTCCTCCTCCTCCTCCTTCCAACAACTCTTCTCCCCAAATAGCATCCCAGGTCTTCCCACCCTCCCTCCCTCCCTTCCTTCCCTCCACCCATCCATCCACCCGCCAACGCTTCCATCCATCCATGCATCCGTCCATCCATCCATACAGTCTACGTCTTATTATAGCACGCCGCCTGCTGCAGCAACCAGTCCCGTCCATTGGCATCTCCGGCTTTTGCTGCTGATGCTGCCGCCGATCTGCGACCAGTCTTGGCGGCAAGCCGAGGCACCGAATCGTTGGCACCGTACAAGAGGACGCACGGAAGAGCAGCTGCAGTTCTCATCCTCATCCTCCTCCTTCTTCCTGCTGCTGTACCTGGCCTGCTGCTGTAGAACCTGGTTGCTGCTGCTGCAGGCGGTGATGCTAACGAGCGTTCTCGGGCATCTCTCTCCGTTTGTGTCTGCCTCTGTCTCAGACCGACAGCTAAACAGCAACGTTATTTTAAACTTTCCAAGAGTAGACCAGCTAAACAGTCCTTATATATATAGTATATACATACATATATATACACATATAGTACGTATATATATATATATATATATATATATATATATATGTAATCGTGGTATATATGCTTGCGTGTGTGCATGACACTATCTTTGTATATATGTATGACGTTGTATGTGTGTGTTTGTGTGGGTGGATGCATGTGCGCATGGATGTATGTATGTAGGCATTTATGTGTGTGTATATGTGTATGTATGTATGTATGTATGTATGTGCATGTGTGCGTACAATGTATGTGTGTATATATGTATGTGTGTGTACTATGTATGTATGCGTGTATGTATGTATGCATGTGCGCATGCATGTGTGTATGTGTGCACTTTTTCAGTATTTTTGTATCTTTGTTTCTTCTTCTTTGTTTCTCCTCCGTCAGGCCAAGGCCAACGATGAGTCCTCAACTTGTCGTCTCCAGAATTCTCTATCCTTGATTTGTTCCTTTGCTTCTGCAATGTTCATCTTCATTCTCTCCAGATCCTCTCGTATATTATCCATCCATGTCTTTTGTTGTCTTCCTCTACTCCTAGTTCCCTCCACATATCCGTGTAAAGCCATCGATGGTAATCTGTCATTGCCCATTCTCATCACATGTCCCAGCCACTTTAGCCTTTTCTTCCTTATTCTATCGACAATTGTATCCGTCTGTCCCAGCTCTCTTCTAGTCACCTCATTTCTAATCCTATCTCTTTTGCTCCTGCCCTTTATTCTTCTCAGCCAGCTCATTTCGGTCGTCAAGAGTCTCCTCTCATCCTCCCTCCTCAGGCACCAGCATTCCGAGCCATATAGTAGTACCGGTATGACAAAGGTTTCGTATAACTTCATCTTGGTTCTCGTTGATATGCTTTTATCTTTCCAGATCTTATTTAGTTTACCGAACATTGCACACGCTAGAGTACTTCTCCGTTTGATGTATTTTGTGTATATATATATATAATTATATATAGAGAGAAAGAGAGAGAGAGAGAGAGAGAGAGAGAGAGAGAGAGAGAGAGAGAGAGAGAGAGAGAGAGAGAGAGAGAGAGATTGACAGAATGTAGCTATCTATCAAGGAGAATGCATTTAGTAATGTCATTCGTATTATATATATATATATATATATATATATATATATATATATATATATATATATATATATATATATATATATATATATATATATATGTACATGTTTATATATATATATTCAAGCATATATACGTATGTATGTATTATATCCTGACCACCAGCTAGACATCAAACGTTATCTTAAACTTTTCCAAGCGTGTAATTGGCAAAATATGTATGCATATCTACTTCTTTGAAAAATATATTGATAACACGTTGCGCCGACCTGTAGCCAGAGGCGAGCGGCATTTTAAACAATTATACGGAAGCGCATGTGTTTATATACGGGAATTGTCTTCGGGTTTGTTATCTCGTTACCCCGGGCTAATGGTCGGAGCGCTATGAATTTTTAAACGAGAAATAATTACCATGTCTAGCTGTATAAGTGACTGAACGAGCGAAAGAGCATATGAGTGAGTTAGTGAGCCGAGTGAGGGAGTGAGTGAATGAGTGAGTTAGTGAGTGATATTGAGTGAGTGAAAGAGTTATAATTATTGAATTCAGTAAATGAGTTAGTGAGTGCATGAATAATATTGAGTGAGTGAATGACATTAAGTGGAGTGACATTGAGTGACATTGAGTGAGCGAGTGAGCAAGTGCGGGACTGAGTGAGTGACTGAGTGACATTGAGTAAGTGCGTGACTGAGTGACATTGAGTAAGTGCGTGACTGAGTGACATTGAGTAAGTGCGTGACTGAGAGAGTGACTGAGTCACATTAAATGAGTGACATTGAGTGAGTGTGTAAGTGAGCGAACGAGTGGGTAAGCAATCGTAATACACAGTGAGCCAGAGTGAGTTGATGTATATATACGCATATACACAAATATTTCTGCAGCGCCTTTTTCTGAACCTCACAGAGAATGAACAACTGACCATCCGTTCAGCTCCCTTCCCTTCTCCATAACCACACCCCAACCTAGTCAGAGCAACGAGAAGCTCTCCCCATTCCCGACAGCTCCCCTTCCTCAACTCCCCACCCGCGCCTAAATCATCATCCTCCCACCTTGCGTCGCATCGCAATCTCTCCCCCCCAATCTCCCCTTCCCCAACTCTCCCCTCCCCCCCCCTTGCACCTCGACAGGTCCGAGACATCCTACGTCACATCACAATCTCTCCCAATCACTCCCCTCTCTTCCCCTTAACCCTTCCCTCTCCCCATTTCCGACAGCTCCCCTTCCTAACTCCCCACCCTCGCCTAAATCATCATGATTCATCATCCTCCCACCTTGCATCCCATCGCAATCTCCTCCCCATTCGCCTCCTAAGTCCCCTTCCCCAACTCTCCCTCACCCGCACCCGGATTGGTCATCCTCCCATCCTGCGTCGCATCGCAATCTCTCCCCCACTTCGCTCCCCAATCTCCCTCCCCAACTCCCCCCCTCCCTCCTCCTCCCCCACCATGCAACTCCGAGACATCCTACGTCACATCACAATCTCTCCCAATCCCTCCCCTCTCTTCCCCTCCCTTCCCTCATCCCCCAAGCCAGCCTGCGACATCCTCCCACCCCACCCTGTGTGTCGCATCGTTGCCTTCGCCACAAAGTCATCCCACCAAGCCAACGCCAGCGACCAGCGACCGCCGCATCACCGCACACCGCTGACTGCTGGGCGCCCAACCTCGTCCACTGCCAGCGCCGCCACACACGTCGACCGCCGCCGCCATAGCACTCATTTTTTTATGCTAATGAATCCGGTACAGGCGCATCTCGGCGTCGAAGCAAACCGCACGGCGTCCATTAAGATTCAACTACTCAACGTATGTACCTCTCTTGACCGTTGCACGTAAGAACATTTTCTGTTCAACAGTAATTGCTGTTTCAATTCATTTGTACATGTATATTCAAGTATAACTTTGTATGTAATCGTAATCGTAATTAATCAATTCAATTCTAAAACTCCCAATTATTCACGAGCGCTGTAATGCAATGCCGTGCGTTTGCCAGCGTTTAAAAAGAACACACTTACTTAAATTCAATCCAATTCAATTCAATCCAATTCAATTCAATCCAATTCAATGCAATTCAATTTTATTTTCCTGTAACCAGCAGATTTAACAATTATGGCAGTCTACATTGAAGTTTACAGCGATATGGTTACCAAGTGGAGGACCCTGAAGGGATGGATGATCCCGATAAATAGGGTCACTGTCGTTGTAATTACGACATTTCGTGGTCTAGTGTTGTCCGGTTGGAACCATCTCTAATGAGGTTTCTTCGAGTGGGGCTATATAAATCGTGATTGCAGTTACAGGTTGATTGTAATATCCAGATTTATTTAGCGCTTTGATAGGCTACGTCGTGCGAAACAGCTTATTCGCAGACGCCTAAAGCGCTCGTGAATAAGCTGGTGCTCTGCGCTTGGCTTTCGAGTGGCGCTTTAGAAGTTTGGGGGTTACGATTACGATTACTAATGCAGCTGAGTACAATATAAAATGCGACACGGCGGAAGAAGAACTGAAAATGACGCTGAAGAAGAAACAAAACAATATTTAAAGATAACAATGACAAGCGCGGTTCTTTACGGAAAGCACTCGGTGCAGTTGTCATCGGATTCTGGACGCGATGCGTTATACACACGCGTGTGTATACCACACCTCATCCTCTTCCTTACGCACTTCCTTCCTCACACCGACCCCCACCTTCTCCAGTCATCCTCCCCACCAGAGCAAACCGTGGGAAGCGAGGGATCGTGACCCCGGACTCTCTCCTCCCTCGTCCCTCCAAGGCGCACGGCCTCTGTCGCCGCCGAGTCCCGCCGCGTCCACTGCGTATGGACGGTGACCAGAAGGAGCCGACAGCCATGTGAAATGCCCTGACGTCAACGGGAACCTGCCTGGCTGCCCGCCGCTCGCCCTTCCTCCTCCTCCAGGAGGCGTATGCGACATTTTCCAGGGCGTACAGTAAGAGCGCTTTCTTCATTACACGGTGGACGTGTACGCAGCAGCGCTCGTGAATAAGCTGGGTCCCTGCGCTCGTGAATATACTGTGACCATGCGTTAGCTCTAGAGTAGTTTTAGAAATTTACAGTTTATGATTGCGGGTCTTTCAACAACGTTTGTTCGTGTCGGATAGAGGACAACCCGGTCTTTGACGTTCCTGGATATAGCCGCGTGTACGCCAACGTATATACTACGGCGTTGTGTTGGACGTGTATTATTATACCAGCGACAGTGTCTCCGTGATGCTCGCATACGATAGCGTGTACGATGCGTGTACTGTCGCCGACGTTCAATCGATATCTGCTGGTCCTGGAGAGTAGACGTACCCGACGACGTGTACGACGTTTCTTGGCGTTCGTGCCATCTCTAGACTTCAATGGCTGGAGAGATTCCTGGATGATCGTGTACGCTGGGGTGTGTCTGTAGGCGTGCACAAAACGTAGGTCATTGTCTCTGTGTGTCTGTCTGTATCTGTGTGTCTGTCTGTCTGTCTCTGTCTCTGTCTCTGTGTCTCTGTCTCTGTCTCTGTCTCTGTCTCTGTCTCTCTCTCTCTCTCTCTCTCTCTCTCTCTCTCTTCTCTCTCTCTCTCTCTCTCTTCTCTCTGTCTCTGTCTCTGTCTCTGTCTCTGTCTCTCTCTGTCTCTCTCTGTCTCTCTCTGTCTCTCTGTCTCTCTGGCTCTCTCTCTCTCGCTCTCTCTGTCTCTGTCTCTGTCTCTGTCTCTGTCTCTCTGTCTCTCTGTCTCTGTTTCTCTGTCTCTCTCTGTGTCTCTCTGTCTCTCTCCGTCTCTCTCTCTGTCTCTCTCTGTCTGTCTCTCTCTGTCTGTCTCTCTCTCTCTGTCTCTCTCTCTCTCTCTCTCTGTCTCTCTCTCTCTCTCTCTGTCTCTCTCTGTCTCTCTCTCTGTCTGTCTGTCTCTCTCTTACTGTCGTTCCTGGATAGTCGTGTATATGCCAGAGTATGATATTCTTCAACGTACAAAACCTAGTCTTCAAACAGTGTCGTCTCGGTGTGGCTGTGTGTTTGCCTGTCTAACTGTGTGACTATCTTTCTGTCTGTCCGTCTATCTGTCTGTCTATTTGTTTGCATGTCTGTCTCTCACTCCTATTCCTGGATAGCTGTGTATACGTCAGCATATTATGACATTCTTAGTCTTTCGTTGTCTGTCTGCCTGTCTGTCTCTCTGTTTATCTGTCTATCTCTCTGTCTATCTCTCTGTCTATCTCTCTGTCTGTCTCTCTCTGTCTGTCTCTCTTGTCTGTCTCTCTTGTCTGTCTCTCTCACTCTCGTTTCTCGGCAGCCGTGTACGCCAGTGTATACACGATATTCCTATAAACCAAGTCTTCGATATCTGATTCAGTCCTTCGCTCATTCCAATATTGATGTTTCCACCAAAATAATCCATTTCCAACGCCTGCACAGCGTATACAATCTTCACCATGCAGACGTCTCCACTTCCTGCGTACAGCAGTGTACAATATCGATGTACGCCTTAGCACGTATACGCCTCGGTGCACGATGGTAAAATATATCAATACGTTCTCTGGAACGTCAGCACTTTTTGATCGGCACGCATAGCTGTATCTTCCTTCTGCATATACTTGGTCGTACTCTACCGTTTTAGAAGCGTACGCTTTGTGTAACATGCGCACATTTTTATGTACATGCGTACGCTTTTGTGCAACTTGCGTACACTTTAGTGTAACATGCGTACGCTTTAGTGTAACATGCGCACATTTTTATGTACATGCGTACGCTTTTGTGCAACTTGCGTACACTTTAGTGTAACATGCGTACGCTTTAGTGTAACATGCGCACATTTTTATGTACATGCGTACGCTTTTGTGCAACTTGCGTACACTTTAGTGTAACATGCGCACATTTTTATGTACATGCGTACGCTTTTGTGCAACTTGCGTACACTTTAGTGTAACATGCGCACATTTTTATGTACATGCGTACGCTTTTGTGCAACTTGCGTACACTTTAGTGTAACATGCGTACGCTTTAGTGTAACATGCGCACATTTTTATGTACATGCGTACGCTTTTGTGCAACTTGCGTACACTTTAGTGTAACATGCGTACGCTTTAGTGTAACATGCGCACATTTTTATGTACATGCGTACGCTTTTGTGCAACTTGCGTACACTTTAGTGTAACATGCGCACATTTTTATGTACATGCGTACGCTTTTGTGCAACTTGCGTACACTTTAGTGTAACATGCGCACATTTTTATGTACATGCGTACGCTTTTGTGCAACTTGCGTACACTTTAGTGTAACATGCGTACGCTTTAGTGTAACATGCGCACATTTTTATGTACATGCGTACGCTTTTGTGCAACTTGCGTACACTTTAGTGTAACATGCGCACATTTTTATGTACATGCGTACGCTTTTGTGCAACTTGCGTACACTTTAGTGTAACATGCGTACGCTTTAGTGTAACATGCGCACATTTTTATGTACATGCGTACGCTTTTGTGCAACTTGCGTACGCTTCAGTGTAACATGCGCACATTTTTATGTACATGCGTACGCTTTTGTGCAACTTGCGTACGCTTTAGTGTAACATGCGCACATTTTTATGTACATGCGTACGCTTTTGTGCAACTTGCGTACGCTTTAGTGTAACATGCGCACATTTTTATGTACATGCGTACGCTTTTGTGCAACTTGCGTACGCTTTAGTGTAACATGCGCACATTTTTATGTACATGCGTACGCTTTTGTGCAACTTGCGTACGCTTTAGTGTAACATGCGCACATTTTTATGTACATGCGTACGCTTTTGTGCAACTTGCGTACGCTTTAGTGTAACATGCGCACATTTTTATGTACATGCGTACGCTTTTGTGCAACTTGCGTACGCTTTAGTGTAACATGCGTACGCTTTTATGTAGCATACGTATACGCTTTTGTGTAACACTCGTACATTTTTATGTACATGCGTACGCTTTTGTGCAACTTGCGTACGCTTTAGTGTAACATGCGCACATTTTTATGTACATGCGTACGCTTTTGTGCAACTTGCGTACGCTTTAGTGTAACATGCGCACATTTTTATGTACATGCGTACGCTTTTGTGCAACTTGCGTACGCTTTAGTGCAACATTCGTACGCCTTTGTGTAGCATGCGTAGATTTTGTGTATAGCATGCGTAAATTGTGCGAAAGATCAATTCATATGCACAGCACAGTCATGCGGTATTGGCGACAGTGATTTGCGAAGCCTTTGAAGTATAGCGAACGTTCTTTGATATTTTGAGAAGAGAAACGTGGAATATTGTTGCCTTGTGTGTTAGAAACCGGCGCTCGTGAATAAGCTGGTGCCCTTCGCTTACTTTCGAATGGCGCTTTAGAAGTTGGAGATTACGATTACGATTATGGTAGTTACCAACTGCAGTTACAATAATACATCGAAGTCTTGGAATATTCGTATTTGTAACCGTACCTAAACGGTATTACCGCAAGCGGTTATACCGTAGTGGAGAAAGAGGGCTAAACGTACCAGAGTACCAACGTACCACAAAGCTCTGTAGACAACAAGGTGAAAGTACCACGTGGATTTTTAGGCATCACGGCAAAAGTACCAGCGTACCACTTCGATCTTTAGGCTTCAGGGCAAAAGTACCAGCGTACCTCGTCGGCAGTTGAGGTAACAGGTCAACAGTACCAGGGTACTGGAAACCAGTCAACCTGGTTTCGATCGTATCTTAGCCAGCCAAAAGCCGTCAAACGCGCAGTGATACAGTGGAGTGGTCTTGCATAGTCCGTGAGGAAGTAGAGAGTGTACTTGTGACGGAAGCGGTAAATCGATCGCGAAGGCAGCCATATTGTTCCTGGAGCAATATCCGCTTAATTTGGTGTGGCATTTCCAAGAAAGGCATCAGGTATGTGAATAGGTTTATTACCTGGAAGAGTTAATTCGATGTGTATGACAAGATATTATTATTACTACAATTACAATCACAACTACTACTACAATTACTAAAAAAATTATTACTACTGCTACTGCTACGACTACTACTACAGCTGGTGCTGCTCCTCTGCTGCTCCTACTGCTACTACTGCTACTATTACTGCTACTACTACTGCTGCTCCTACTGCTGCTGCTGCTACTGCTACTGCTACCGCTATTACTACTGATACTGCTAATATTACTGCTACTACTGCTACTAGTGCTACTGCTACTGCTGCTGCTGCTACTACTACTATTACTACTACCACTACTACTACTAGTAGTAGTAGTATTATTACTGCTATTGTTATTATTTTTTTTAAATTAATAGTATAGGGAGAAAACACATGGAACGGCCACTATGCGTCATCATCATCATCATCATCATTATCATCATCATCATCATCATCATCATTATCATCATCATCATCATCATCATCATCGTAATTTTCTTATGATGAAGCATCAATCGATGGCGCTGAGTAATTGTGAGTGAAGGACTTAGCAAGGTCCCTACACAGTAACCGTCTCAGGGGAGGAGGATCGAACCGTACTCCTCGTGTAACCACCAGGTGAGCGCCAATGTATTAAATAAAGGTAGAGTACAATACCGTATGGAAAATTTGATTAAGAAAGTATGTTAAGGTACTTAGTGATTTACATAATGTATCTTTGTCGATCAGCACTTGAAATGGCCTACCCATGAAATATCTAAAAATTATTAAAAATATTGGTATAATAAGAAGAATTTCCTACTTACTCCCCCCCTTTAGTGCTGAAGAACCTATACTTTGCCCTAATTCAACCTCACCTAACATATTGTAATTTCATCTGGTCCTCTACTTACCCAGCTCATCTAACTAAATTAAAACTCCTGCCAAAAAGCCATACGATTCATAACTAAATCCTCATTCAATTCTCATACCAAATCATTTTCTATGATCTTAAGATTTTAAATATTGACCAAATTAGATACGTGCAAACATTTGAATTCATGTACCAGTATGACAGCAATCTCTTACCTGCCGCTTTTCAATTCTTTTTTTTACTCCTGTTACGAAATCTATAGCCACTAGAAGTAACCGAACTTATAATATATCTACATAATGCTAGAACCAACACCCGTAAATTCACAATGCAGTACCAGGGTCCTCTGACTTGTAACAATTTACCTATTGAAAAGAGTTATTGAAAAGAGTTATTGGAAATGAGTTATTGAAATGAGTAATTGAAAAGAGTTAGTGAAAAGAGTTAGTGAAAAGAGTTATTGAAAAGAGTTATTGAAAAGAGTTATTGAAAAGAGTTTTTGAAAAGAGTTATTAAAAAGTGTTATTGAAAAGAGCTTTTGAAAAGAGTTATTGAAATGAGCTATTGAAAAGAGTTATTGAAATAAGTCATTGAAAAGAGTTAAAAGTCATTAAAAGAGTCATTGAAGAGAGTTATTGAAAAGAGTCATTGAAGAGAGTTATTGAATTGAGTTATTGAAATGAGTTACTGAAAAGAGTTATTGAAATGAGTTACTGAAAGAGTTATGTCAACAATCCCAGAAATGAGCGATTGAAAAAGAGTTATTGTTGATTCATTGGAAAAAAATTGTTGACGTCAAATTGTACCGAACCCCCTTCCCCTTGTCAACAACTGTCAAACTTTTCCAAACCCCTCCCCCCTATTTTATTGACATGATTAATGGACGACCCTTTCTATTTTTTGGTCAACAGTTCGTGAACCTGGATAGAATCGGGTAACAACACTCCCCGCGGTTCTTCCCCATCGCATGCGTGCTACGATTGACCCCAACGATGTCGCTCTCACCCTGGGACCTCGGCGGCAACATCAGCTTCGACTTCACGATCTACCGCCCTCGCCGGCCGAGCTACGTCTTCGCCACCCAGATGACCCGTCAACGAAGCGAGAGCTACCGTCACGCGACTACCGCGGACGACACGGGGACCGGCGGCACGGACGCCGAGGCGGTCGTGGCCGCGGCGGTCGACTCCATCCGGAAGAAGCGTAAGGACAGCTACCGTGCGGCCACGCAAACCGAGGAGGAGGAAGAAGAGGAGAGAGTGGGACGGGGAGAGAGGGAAGTGGGTACGGTCTTGGCGATCGGGAACCACGTCGGGGTCTCGTCAACGGCAGGGGCGGTGACCTCGGGGTCGCCACCGGTTGCAGCGCCCAGGGAGGCCCTCCTGGTCTGCGCCTGCCCATCAACGGACGCCTGGAGGGACATGGTGGGGAATAACATCGACGCCGCGGCGGCCTCGGGGGCAGCAGCCTCCAGGAAGAGCAGTCTGCAGTCCCCGCTTGGACGGTCGTCTGAGACGGTCTTCTCCCCTGACCGCGGTGGTGCCGGGGTTGGCGGGGTAGCGGAAGGGGCAGGACCGCGTCGTCGCCCGGGTCAGTCGGCGATGTCGCGGTGTCGCTACACGAAGAACCTCGTCATACTATCCCTAAGCTTCATCCTCGTCTTCACCGCCTTCCGATCGATCCAGAACGTACAGTCGAGCCTGAACAGCCACGGCCGACTGGGTGTCATCGCCATGGGATGCGTCCACGGCACCACCTTCCTCACCTGTCTCTTCACGCCCGTTCTCATCAATAAACTCACCTCCAAGTGGACGATCGTGCTCGGACTCCTCTTCTATCTGTTCTGGATCGCGGCCAACTTCTGCCCCCATCTCTTCACCCTTGTACCGACGTCCGTCGGGGTCGGCTTCGGGCAGAGCCTCTCCTGGGGCGCCCAGGTGACCTATATACAGAAGCTTGTGGATGACTATGTGCATGCTTCTGGGGAGACGACCCAGGCGGAGCTGTACAAGTTCAACGGGATCTTCCTGGCCTGTTTTCAGACGTCGCACATCTGGGGGAACCTTGTGTCGTCGCTGATGCTGAGCGCTGAGGGTCTGCCGCGGTTGGTCGAGAGACAGGCGGAGCTGGGAAACTACTGTGGAGTCTATGATAGCTGTGAGGAACCGGTGGGGCAGGTGTGGAACAACAGCCACGTCGCGGGTGAGTGTGTCTCTGAACATGGTGAAGGTGGTGGTGGTGGTGTGGTGGTGGTGGTTGGGGAGGTCGTGGTGGTGGTTGTGGTGGTGGTGGTGGTGGTGTTGGTGATGATGGTGGTGGTGATGGTGGTTGTGGTGATGGTGGTGGTGGTATTGGTGATGGTGGTGGTGAAGGTGGTGGTGAAGGCGGTGGTGGTGGTGGTGGTGGTGGTGAGGTGGTGAAGGTGGTGGTGGTTGTGGTGGTGATGGTGGTGGTGGTGGTGATGGTGGTGGTGGTCGTGGTGGTGGTGATGGTGGTAGTGGTAGTGGTGGTGATCATGGTGGTGGTGGTGATGATGATGGTGATGGTGGTGGCGACGACGACGACGATCTTCATCATCATCATCATCATCTTTATTCATTCAAACTGACAAGTACGCAGTGTATGATTGTATGATTACAAGTCATAGTATCACATAGCTTAGCATATAAACAAGGAATTATGATGATACAGACCAGTAGACAGACAGACAGACAAGTCGACAGACAGACTGACTGACATGTAGACAGACATGTAGATAGACAGAGAGACGCAGAGATACAAAAGGCAGACAAAACATATCTCGCCCGTTCTTCTTCTTCTGGGGGCACGTAGGCGTTAACTGGTTGGCCGCAATCAGTGCACACGGTGCCCTGCGTGGAATCAGACATCGTCCGATCAGAGAGGAGGGAGACTGGGAGGGTTCTATCGATCTTTCGTGGTCACCGTTGAAGAGATCGATCACGCATGACAGTTCGATCGATTGATTATTAGACGGCGGACAAGCGGACAGCAGCCTGGGCTGCGGTATGGAATTTTTTTAATGTGGTGGGGGTAGTGTAGCGGAGAGACAGAAACAGAGACAATGGCACTGACAAAGAGGTAGACACAGTGTAGCGACAGAGGCAAACAGACAGACAGTCTACTACTGCTATTGCTACTGCTACTACTACTAATACCACCATCACACCACCACCAGTAATAATAATAATAATAATAATAATAATAATAATAATAATTATTATTATTATTATTATTAATGATTATTATTCTTATTACTATTGTAATTCTGTTTCAGATAGTTCTCTTTTATAATTAGTATTTAAAAACCCGAAGTTTCTTATCTACCTTTGGGCATAATTATTAATAATAACATAATTATAGTAAGACCCTGAGAGATCATGTGTACCTCGGGGGAAAATAATTTCCCAGAAATAATTTGAATTAAAAAGAACAAAAAAATACCGCAGAATTAGGTAGAATCATCATCATCAGTTCCTGACGCCAGCCATTTGGCGGCGATTGGAACAAATAAGTGATCTCCATTGTCCTCTGTCATTTTTCAAGTCCATTGCTCCCCTTAGTGTTATTCCAGGTGATGTTATGTCCTCATTTATGTTGTCTATCCAGCGTAGTCTTGGTCTCCCTTTGTTTCGTTTTCCTTCGAATTTTGCATTAGGTAGAGTACATAAGTTAACGGTAAATGACATTGGATGGAGTGGGTTTCTGTTTGCAGTTAGCTCTGCGTCAAGCGTGGAGCTGAAACTGATGGGTTCGTTTCTTGTCTTCGCTTTCGTTGGGTTCGTCTTGATTCTCATCTTTCTGGAGAAGATTGGAACCAAAGAAGAACCAGAACAGCCTTGCCTTCAGGTGAGAGTTACTTAGTGATAAAACTGAGGAAATTAGCTAAAACACAAATCAGGTGTAAATTTTCACTTATCGCATTTTGGCATATATCAATAAATAGGATATATATATATATATAATTATATATATATATATATTCGTTTAATAGAACAGACTGACAAACCACAGTGAGTTACATAATGGAAAGGCAGACAGATCTAATATTATGGGAGTTATTGAAAGTGTTATTGAAAAGAGTTATTGAAAAGAGTTATTGAAAAGAGTTATTGAAAAGAGTTATTGAAAACCGAGTTATTGAAAAGAGTTATTGAAAAGAGTTATTGAAAAGAGTTATTGAAAGAGTTATTGAAAAGAGTTATTGAAAAGAGTTATTGAAAAGAGTTATTGAAAAGAGTTATTGAAAAGAGTTATTGAAAGAGTTATTGAAAAGAGTTATTGAAAAGAGTTATTGAAAAGAGTTATTGAAAGAGTTATTGAAAAGAGTTATTGAAAGAGTTATTGAAAAGAGTTATTGAAAAGAGTTATTGAAAAGAGTTATTGAAAAGAGTTATTGAAAGAGTTATTGAAAAGAGTTATTGAAAAGAGTTATTGAAAAGAGTTATTGAAAAGAGTTATTGAAAAGAGTTATTGAAAGAGTTATTGAAAAGAGTTATTGAAAAGAGTTATTGAAAGAGTTATTGAAAAGAGTTATTGAAAGAGTTATTGAAAAAGAGTTATTGAAAAGAGTTATTGAAAAGAGTTATTGAAAGAGTTATTGAAAAGAGTTATTGAAAAGAGTTATTGAAAAGAGTTATTGAAAAGAGTTATTGAAAGAGTTATTGAAAGTGAGTTATTGAAAAGAGTTATTGAAAAGAGTTATTGAAAAGAGTTAAAGAAAGAGTTATTGAAAAGAGTTATTGAAAGAGTTATTGAAAAGAGTTATTGAATTGAAGAGTTATTGAAAAGAGTTATTGAAAAGAGTTATTGAAAAAAGAGTTATTGAAAAGAGTTATTGAAAGAGTTATTGAAAAGAGTTATTGAAAAGTTATTGAGTTATTGAAAAGAGTTATTGAAAAGAGTTATTGAAAAAAGAGTTATTGAAAAGAGTTATTGAAAAGAGTTATTGAAAAAAAGAGTTATTGAAAGAGTTATTGAAAAGAGTTATTGAAAAGAGTTATTGAAAGAGTTATTGAAAAGAGTTATTGAAAAGAGTTATTGAAAAGAGTTATTGAAAAGAGTTATTGAAAAGAGTTATTGAAAAGAGTTATTGAAAAGAGTTATTGAAAGAGTTATTGAAAAGAGTTATTGAAAGAGTTATTGAAAAGAGTTATTGAAAGAGTTATTGAAAAGAGTTAAAAGAGTTATTGAAAAGAGTTATTGAAAAGAGTTATTGAAAAGAGTTATTGAAAAGAGTTAGTTATTGAAAAGAGTTATTGAAAAGAGTTATTGAAAAGAGTTATTGAAAAGAGTTATTGAAAGAGTTATTGAAAAGAGTTATTGAAAAGAGTTATTGAAAAGAGTTATTGAAAAGAGTTATTGAAAAGAGTTATTGAAAGAGTTATTGAAAAGAGTTATTGAAAAGAGTTATTGAAAGAGTTATTGAAAGAGTTATTGAAAAGAGTTATTGAAAAGAGTTATTGAAAGAGTTATTGAAAAGAGTTATTGAAAGAGTTATTGAAAAGAGTTATTGAAAAGTTATTGAAAAGAGTTATTGAAAGAGTTATTGAAAAGAGTTATTGAAAGAGTTATTGAAAGAGTTATTGAAAGAGTTATTGAAAGTGTTATTGAAAAGAGTTATTGAAAAGAGTTATTGAAAAGAGTTATTGAAAGTGTTATTGAAAAGAGTTATTGAAAAGAGTTATTGAAAGAGTTATTGAAAATTGAAAAGTTATTGAAAGAGAGTTATTGAAAAGAGTTATTGAAAAGAGTTATTGAAAAGAGTTATTGAAAAGAGTTATTGAAAAGAGTTATTGAAAAGAGTTATTGAAAAGAGTTATTGAAAAGTTATTGAAAGAGTTATTGAAAAGAGTTATTGAAAAGTTATTGAAAAGAGTTATTGAAAAGAGTTATTGAAAAGAGTTATTGAAAGTGTTATTTAAAATAAGATAAGTATTAACAACTAATAATAATATTAAGTAATTTTGAAGTGTCAGCATCTATGGCACCCTCAGCCAATCACAGCATTATATATCACTGAACATTTCTTTCAAACCTACAGAGATTACCAAAGCAATAATAATATACCATATATTCTTCATCCCATCCCATCTTTTCTTTGGCTTTTCTTCCCTTCGCAATCTAAAACAAGAACAGTACATGGTTATATTATTATTAATAGGCTACATTGCATGACTGTGGTCATTGAAAAAAGTTATTGAACTAAGTTATTGAAAAGAAAAGAGTTATTGAAAAGAGTTATTGAAAGAGTTATTGAAAAGAGTTACTGAAAAGAGTTATTGAAAAGAGTTATTGAAAAGAGTTATTGAAAAGAGTTATTGAAAAGAGTTATTGAAAAGAGTTATTGAAAAGAGTTATTGAAAAGAGTTATTGAAAAGAGTTATTGAAAAGAGTTATTGAAAATTGAAAAGAGTTATTGAAAAGAGTTATTGAAAAGAGTTATTGAAAGAGTTATTGAAAAGAGTTATTGAAAAGAGTTATTGAAAAGAGTTATTGAAAAGAGTTATTGAAAAGAGTTATTGAAAAGAGTTATTGAAAGAGTTATTGAAAAGTTATTGAAAAGAGTTATTGAAAAGAGTTATTGAAAAGAGTTATTGAAAAGAGTTATTGAAAAGAGTTATTGAAAAGAGTTATTGAAAAGAGTTATTGAAAAGAGTTATTGAAAAGAGTTATTGAAAAGAGTTATTGAAAAGAGTTATTGAAAAGAGTTATTGAAAAGAGTTATTGAAAAAGAGTTATTGAAAGAGTTATTGAAAAGAGTTATTGAAAGTGTTATTGAAAAGAGTTATTGAAAGAGTTATTGAAAAGAGTTATTGAAAGAGTTATTGAAAAGAGTTATTGAAAAGAGTTATTGAAAAGAGTTATTGAAAAGAGTTATTGAAAGAGTTATTGAAAAGAGTTATTGAAAGAGTTATTGAAAAGAGTTATTGAAAAGAGTTATTGAAAAGAGTTATTGAAAAGAGTTATTGAAAGAGTTATTGAAAAGAGTTATTGAAAAGAGTTATTGAAAAGAGTTATTGAAAGAGTTATTGAAAAGAGTTATTGAAAAGAGTTATTGAAAAGAGTTATTGAAAGAGTTATTGAAAAGAGTTATTGAAAGAGTTATTGAAAAGAGTTATTGAAAAGAGTTATTGAAAAGAGTTATTGAAAAGAGTTATTGAAAAGAGTTATTGAAAAGAGTTATTGAAAAGAGTTATTGAAAAGAGTTATTGAAAAGAGTTATTGAAAGAGTTATTGAAAAGAGTTATTGAAAAGAGTTATTGAAAAGAGTTATTGAAAAGTTATTATTGAAAGAGTTATTGAAAGAGTTATTGAAAGAGTTATTGAAAGAGTTATTGAAAAGAGTTATTGAAAAGAGTTATTGAAAAGAGTTATTGAAAGAGTTATTGAAAAGAGTTATTGAAAAGAGTTATTGAAAAGAGTTATTGAAAGAGTTATTGAAAAGAGTTATTGAAAAGAGTTATTGAAAAAAGAGTTATTGAAAAGAGTTATTGAAAAGAGTTAAAAGAGAATTGAAAGAGTTATTGAAAAGAGTTATTGAAAAGAGTTATTGAAAAGAGTTATTGAAAAGAGTTATTGAAATTTAAAAGAGTTATTGAAAAGAGTTATTGAAAAGAGTTATTGAAAAGTTATTGAAATTCGAGAGTTATTGAGTTATTGAAAAAGAGTTATTGAAAAGAGTTATTGAAAGATTATTGAAAGAGTTATTGAAAAGAGTTATTGAAAGAGTTATTGAAAAGAGTTATTGAAAAGAGTTATTGAAAAGAGTTATTGAAAAGAGTTATTGAAAAGAGTTATTGAAAAGAGTTATTGAAAAGTTATTGTTATTGAAAGAGTTATTGAAAAGAGTTATTGAAAAGAGTTATTGAAAAGAGTTATTGAAAAGAGTTATTGAAAAGAGTTATTGAAAAGAGTTATTGAAAAGAGTTATTGAAAAGAGTTATTGAAAAGAGTTATTGAAAAGAGTTATTGAAAGAGTTATTGAAAAGAGTTATTGAAAGAGTATTGAAAGAGTTATTGAAAAGAGTTATTGAAAGAGTTATTGAAAGAGTTATTGAAAAGAGTTATTGAAAAGAGTTATTGAAAAGAGTTATTGAAAGAGTTATTGAAAAGAGTTATTGAAAGAGTTATTGAAAAGAGTTATTGAAAAGAGTTATTGAAAAGAGTTATTGAAAGAGTTATTGAAAAGAGTTATTGAAAAGAGTTATTGAAAAAGAGTTATTGAAAAGTTATTGAGTTATTGAAAGAGTTATTGAAAAGAGTTAGTTATTGAAAAGAGTTATTGAAAGTTATTGAAAAGAGTTATTGAAAAGTTATTGAAAAGAGTTATTGAAAAGAGTTATTGAAAAGAGTTATTGAAAGAGTTATTGAAAGAGTTATTGAAAAGAGTTATTGAAAAGAGTTATTGAAAAGAGTTATTGAAAAGAGTTATTGAAAAGAGTTATTGAAAGAGTTATTGAAAAGAGTTATTGAAAGAGTTATTGAAAAGAGTTATTGAAAAGAGTTATTGAAAAGAGTTATTGAAAAGAGTTATTGAAAAGAGTTATTGAAAGTGTTATTTAAAATAAGATAAGTATTAACAACTAATAATAATATTAAGTAATTTTGAAGTGTCAGCATCTATGGCACCCTCAGCCAATCACAGCATTATATATCACTGAACATTTCTTTCAAACCTACAGAGATTACCAAAGCAATAATAATATACCATATATTCTTCATCCCATCCCATCTTTTCTTTGGCTTTTCTTCCCTTCGCAATCTAAAACAAGAACAGTACATGGTTATATTATTATTAATAGGCTACATTGCATGAACTGTTATTGAAAAAAGTTATTGAAAAGAGTTATTGAAAAGAGTTATTGAAAAGAGTTATTGAAAAGAGTTATTGAAAAGAGTTATTGAAAAGAGTTATTGAAAAGAGTTATTGAAAAGAGTTATTGAAAAGAGTTATTGAAAAAAGAGTTATTGAAAAGAGTTATTGAAAAGAGTTATTGAAAAGAGTTATTGAAAAGAGTTATTGAAAAGAGTTATTGAAAAGAGTTATTGAAAAGAGTTATTGAAAAGAGTTATTGAAAAGAGTTATTGAAAAGAGTTATTGAAAAAGAGTTATTGAAAAGAGTTATTGAAAAGAGTTATTGAAAAGAGTTATTGAAAAGAGTTATTGAAAGAGTTATTGAAAAGAGTTATTGAAAGAGTTATTGAAAAGAGTTATTGAAAAGAGTTATTGAAAAGAGTTATTGAAAAGAGTTATTGAAAAGAGTTATTGAAAAGAGTTATTGAAAAGAGTTATTGAAAAGAGTTATTGAAAGAGTTATTGAAAAGAGTTATTGAAAGAGTTATTGAAAAGAGTTATTGAAAGAGTTATTGAAAAGAGTTATTGAAAAGAGTTATTGAAAAGAGTTATTGAAAAGAGTTATTGAAAAGAGTTATTGAAAGAGTTATTGAAAAGAGTTATTGAAAAGAGTTATTGAAAGAGTTATTGAAAAGAGTTATTGAAAGAGTTATTGAAAAGAGTTATTGAAAAGAGTTATTGAAAAGTTATTGAAAGTTATTGAAAAGAGTTATTGAAAGAGTTATTGAAAAGAGTTATTGAAAAGAGTTATTGAAAAGAGTTATTGAAAAGAGTTATTGAAAAGAGTTATTGAAAAGAGTTATTGAAAAGAGTTATTGAAAAGAGTTATTGAAAAGAGTTATTGAAAAGAGTTATTGAAAGAGAGTTATTGAAAAGAGTTATTGAAAAGAGTTATTGAAAAGAGTTATTGAAAAAGAGTTATTGAAAAGAGTTATTGAAAAGAGTTATTTGAAAGAGTTATTGAAAAGAGTTATTGAAAGAGTTATTGAAAAGAGTTATTGAAAAGAGTTATTGAAAAGAGTTATTGAAAAGAGTTATTGAAAAGAGTTATTGAAAAGAGTTATTGAAAAGAGTTATTGAAAAGAGTTATTGAAAAGAGTTATTGAAAAGAGTTATTGAAAAGAGTTATTGAAAAGAGTTATTGAAAGAGTTATTGAAAAGAGTTATTGAAAAGAGTTATTGAAAAGAGTTATTGAAAAGAGTTATTGAAAAGAGTTATTGAAAGAGTTATTGAAAAGAGTTATTGAAAATTGAAAAGAGTTATTGAAAGTGAGTTATTGAAAAGAGTTATTGAAAAGAGTTATTGAAAAGTTATTGAAAGAGTTATTGAAAAGAGTTATTGAAAAGAGTTATTGAAAAGAGTTATTGAAAAGAGTGAAAAGAGTTATTGAAAAGAGTTATTGAAAAGAGTTATTGAAAAGAGTTATTGAAAAGAGTTATTGAAAAGTTATTGAAAAGAGTTATTGAAAAAGAGTTATTGAAAAGAGTTATTGAAAGTGTTATTGAAAAGAGTTATTGAAAAGAGTTATTGAAAAGAGTTATTGAAAGAGTTATTGAAAAGAGTTATTGAAAAGAGTTATTGAAATTGAAAGAGTTATTGAAAAGAGTTATTGAAAAGAGTTATTGAAAAGAGTTATTGAAAAGAGTTATTGAAAAGAGTTATTGAAAGAGTTATTGAAAAGAGTTATTGAAAAGAGTTATTGAAAAGAGTTATTGAAAAGAGTTATTGAAAGAGTTATTGAAAAGAGTTACTGAGAGTTATTGAAAAGAGTTATTGAAAAGAGTTATTGAAAAGAGTTATTGAAAAGAGTTATTGAAAAGAGTTATTGAAAGAGTTATTGAAAAGAGTTATTGAAAAGAGTTATTGAAAGAGTTATTGAAAGAGTTATTGAAAAGAGTTATTGAAAAGAGTTATTGAAAAGAGTTATTGAAAAGAGTTATTGAAAAGAGTTATTGTTATTGAAAAGAGTTATTGAAAGAAAAAAATTGAAGTTATTGAAAAGAGTTATTGAAATTGAAAAGAGTTATTGAAAAGAGTTATTGAAAAGAGTTATTGAAAGAGTTATTGAAAAGAGTTATTGAAAAGAGTTATTGAAAAGAGTTATTGAAAAGAGTTATTGAGTTATTGAAAGAGTTATTGAAAAGAGTTATTGAAAAGAGTTATTGAAAAGAGTTATTGAAAAGAGTTATTGAAAAGAGTTATTGAAAAGAGTTATTGAAAAGAGTTATTGAAAAGAGTTATTGAAAAGAGTTATTGAAAGAGTTATTGAAAAGAGTTATTGAAAAGAGTTATTGAAAAGAGTTATTGAAAAGAGTTATTGAAAGAGTTATTGAAAAGAGTTATTGAAAAGAGTTATTGAAAAGAGTTATTGAAAAGAGTTATTGAAAAGAGTTATTGAAAGTTATTGAAAAGAGTTATTGAAAAGAGTTATTGAAAAGAGTTATTGAAAAGAGTTATTGAAAAGAGTTATTGAAAAGAGTTATTGAAAAGAGTTATTGAAAGAGTTATTGAAAAGAGTTATTGAAAAGAGTTATTGAAAAGTTATTGAAAAGTTATTGAAAAGAGTTATTGAAAAGAGTTATTGAAAAGAGTTATTGAAAAGAGTTATTGAAAAGAGTTATTGAAAAGAGTTATTGAAAAGAGTTATTGAAAGAGTTATTGAAAAGAGTTATTGAAAAGAGTTATTGAAAAGAGTTATTGAAAAGAGTTATTGAAAAGAGTTATTGAAAAGAGTTATTGAAAAAGTTATTGAAAAGAGTTATTGAAAAGAGTTATTGAAAAGAGTTATTGAAAAGAGTTATTGAAAAGAGTTATTGAAAAGAGTTATTGAAAAGAGTTATTGAAAGAAAAGAGTTATTGAAAAGAGTTATTGAAAAAAAGAGTTATTGAAAAGAGTTATTGAAAAGAGTTATTGAAAAGAGTTATTGAAAAGAGTTATTGAAAAGAGTTATTGAAAAGAGTTATTGAAAAGAGTTATTGAAAAGAGTTATTGAAAGAGTTATTGAAAAGAGTTATTGAAAAGAGAGTTATTGAAAAGAGTTATTGAAAAGAGTTATTGAAAGTTATTGAAAGAGTTATTGAAAAGAGTTATTGAAAAGAGTTATTGAAAAGAGTTATTGAAAAGAGTTATTGAAAAGAGTTATTGAAAGAGTTATTGAAAAGAGTTATTGAAAAGAGTTATTGAAAAGAGTTATTGAAAAGAGTTATTGAAAAGAGTTATTGAAAAGAGTTATTGAAAAGAGTTATTGAAAAGAGTTATTGAAAAGAGTTATTGAAAAGAGTTATTGAAAAGAGTTATTGAAAAGAGTTATTGAAAAGAGTTATTGAAAGAGTTATTGAAAAGAGTTATTGAAAAGAGTTATTGAAAAGAGTTATTGAAAAGAGTTATTGAAAGAGTTATTGAAAGAGTTATTGAAAAGAGTTATTGAAAAGAGTTATTGAAAAGAGTTATTGAAAGAGTTATTGAAAAGAGTTATTGAAAAGAGTTATTGAAAAGAGTTATTGAAAAGAGTTATTGAAAGAGTTATTGAAAGAGTTATTGAAAAGAGTTATTGAAAAGAGTTATTGAAAGAGTTATTGAAAAGAGTTATTGAAAAGAGTTATTGAAAGAGTTATTGAAAAGAGTTATTGAAAGAGTTATTGAAAAGAGTTATTGAAAAGAGTTATTGAAAGAGTTATTGAAAAGAGTTATTGAAAGAGTTATTGAAAAGTTAGTTATTGAAAAGAGTTATTGAAAAGAGTTATTGAAAAGAGTTATTGAAAAGAGTTATTGAAAAGAGTTATTGAAAAGAGTTATTGAAAGAGTTATTGAAAAGAGTTATTGAAAAGAGTTATTGAAAGAGTTATTGAAAAGAGTTATTGAAAAGAGTTATTGAAAGAGTTATTGAAAAGAGTTATTGAAAGTGCTATTTAAAATAAGATAAGTATTAACAACTAATAATAATATTAAGTAATTTTGAAGTGTCAGCATCTATGGCACCCTCAGCCAATCACAGCATTATATATCACTGAACATTTCTTTCAAACCTACAGAGATTACCAAAGCAATAATAATATACCATATATTCTTCATCCCATCCCATCTTTTCTTTGGCTTTTCTTCCCTTCGCAATCTAAAACAAGAACAGAGTACATGGTTATATTATTATTAATAGGCTACATTGCATGACTGTGGTCATTGAAAAAAGTTATTGAACTAAGTTATTGAAAAGAGTTATTGAAAAGAGTTATTGAAAGAGTTATTGAAAAGAGTTATTGAAAAGAGTTATTGAAAAGAGTTATTGATTGAAAAGAGTTATTGAAAAGAGTTATTGAAAAGAGTTATTGAAAAGAGTTATTGAAAAGAGTTATTGAAAAGAGTTATTGAAAAGAGTTATTGAAAAGAGTTATTGAAAAGAGTTATTGAAAAGAGTTATTGAAAGAGTTATTGAAAAGAGTTATTGAAAAGAGTTATTGAAAGAGTTATTGAAAAGAGTTATTGAAAAGAGTTATTGAAAAGAGTTATTGAAAAGAGTTATTGAAAGAGTTATTGAAAAGAGTTATTGAAAAGAGTTATTGAAAAGTTATTGAAAGAGTTATTGAAAAGAGTTATTGAAAAGAGTTATTGAAAAGAGTTATTGAAAAGAGTTATTGAAAAGAGTTATTGAAAAGAGTTATTGAAAAGAGTTATTGAAAAGAGTTATTGAAAAGAGTTATTGAAAATTGAAAGAGTTATTGAAAGAGTTATTGAAAGAGTTATTGAAAAGTTATTGAAAAGAGTTATTGAAAAGAGTTATTGAAAAGAGTTATTGAAAAGAGTTATTGAAAGAGTTATTGAAAAGAGTTATTGAAAAGAGTTATTGAAAGAGTTATTGAAAGAGTTATTGAAAAGAGTTATTGAAAAGAGTTATTGAAAAAGAGTTATTGAAAAGAGTTATTGAAAAGAGTTATTGAAAAGAGTTATTGAAAAGAGTTATTGAAAAGAGTTATTGAAAAGAGTTATTGAAAAAAGAGTTATTGAAAGAGTTATTGAAAAGATTGAAAGAGTTATTGAAAAGAGTTATTGAAAAGAGTTATTGAAAGAGTTATTGAAAAGAGTTATTGAAAGAGTTATTGAAAAGAGTTATTGAAAGAGTTATTGAAAAGAGTTATTGAAAAGAGTTATTGAAAAGAGTTATTGAAAAGAGTTATTGAAAAGAGTTATTGAAAAGAGTTATTGAAAGAGTTATTGAAAAGAGTTATTGAAAGAGTTATTGAAAAGAGTTATTGAAAGTTATTATTGAAAGAGTTATTGAAAGAGTTATTGAAAAGAGTTATTGAAAAGAGTTATTGAAAAGAGTTATTGAAAAGAGTTATTGAAAAGAGTTATTGAAAAGAGTTATTGAAAAGAGTTATTGAAAGAGTTATTGAAAAGAGTTATTGAAAAGAGTTATTGAAAAGAGTTATTGAAAGAGTTATTGAAAAGTTTATTGAAAAGAGTTATTGAAAAGAGTTATTGAAAAGAGTTATTGAAAAGAGTTATTGAAAGAGTTATTGAAAAGAGTTATTGAAAGAGTTATTGAAAAGAGTTATTGAAAGAGTTATTGAAAAGAGTTATTGAAAGAGTTATTGAAAAGAGTTATTGAAAGAGTTATTGAAAAGAGTTATTGAAAAGAGTTATTGAAAAGAGTTATTGAAAAGAGTTATTGAAAAGAGTTATTGAAAAGAGTTATTGAAAAGAGTTATTGAAAAGAGTTATTGAAAGAGTTATTGAAAGAGTTATTGAAAAGAGTTATTGAAAAGAGTTATTGAAAAGAGTTATTGAAAAGAGTTATTGAAAAGAGTTATTGAAAGAGTTATTGAAAGAGTTATTGAAATTGAAAAGAGTTATTGAAAAGAGTTATTGAAAAGAGTTATTGAAAAGAGTTATTGAAAAGAGTTATTGAAAAGAGTTATTGAAGTTATTGAAAAGAGTTATTGAAAAAGAGTTATTGAAAAGAGTTATTGAAAAGAATTGAAAAGAGTTATTGAAAAGAGTTATTGAAAAGAGTTATTGAAAAGAGTTATTGAAAGAGTTATTGAAAAGAGTTATTGAAAAGAGTTATTGAAAGAGTTATTGAAAAGAGTTATTGAAAAAGTTATTGAAAGAGTTATTGAAAAGAGTTATTGAAAGTGCTATTTAAAATAAGATAAGTATTAACAACTAATAATAATATTAAGTAATTTTGAAGTGTCAGCATCTATGGCACCCTCAGCCAATCACAGCATTATATATCACTGAACATTTCTTTCAAACCTACAGAGATTACCAAAGCAATAATAATATACCATATATTCTTCATCCCATCCCATCTTTTCTTTGGCTTTTCTTCCCTTCGCAATCTAAAACAAGAACAGTACATGGTTATATTATTATTAATAGGCTACATTGCATGACTGTGGTCATTGAAAAAGTTATTGAACTAAGTTATTGAAAAGAGTTATTGAAAAGAGTTATTGAAAGAGTTATTGAAAAGAGTTATTGAAAAGAGTTATTGAAAAGAGTTATTGAAAAGAGTTATTGAAAAGAGTTATTGAAAAGAGTTATTGAAAAGAGTTATTGAAAAGAGTTATTGAAAAGAGTTATTGAAAAGAGTTATTGAAAAGAGTTATTGAAAAGAGTTATTGAAAAGAGTTATTGAAAAGAGTTATTGAAAAGAGTTATTGAAAAGAGTTATTGAAAAGAGTTATTGAAAAGAGTTATTGAAAAGAGTTATTGAAAGAGTTATTGAAAAGAGAAAAGAGTTATTGAAAAGAGTTATTGAAAAGAGTTATTGAAAAGAGTTATTGAAAAGAGTTATTGAAAGAGTTTTGAAAAGAGTTATTGAAAAGAGTTATTGAAAAGAGTTATTGAAAAGTTATTGAAAAGAGTTATTGAAAAGAGTTATTGAAAAGAGTTATTGAAAAGAGTTATTGAAAGAGTTATTGAAAAGAGTTATTGAAAGAGTTATTGAAAAGAGTTATTGAAAAGAGTTATTGAAAAGAGTTATTGAAAAGAGTTATTGAAAAGAGTTATTGAAAAGAGTTATTGAAAAGAGTTATTGAAAAGAGTTATTGAAAAGAGTTATTGAAAAGAGTTATTGAAAGAGTTATTGAAAAGAGTTATTGAAAAGAGTTATTGAAAAGAGTTATTGAAAAGAGTTATTGAAAAGAGTTATTGAAAAGAGTTATTGAAAAGAGTTATTGAAAAAGAGTTATTGAAAAGAGTTATTGAAAGAGTTATTGAAAAGAGTTATTGAAAAGAGTTATTGAAAAGAGTTATTGAAAAGAGTTATTGAAAAGAGTTATTGAAAAGAGTTATTGAAAAGAGTTATTGAAAAGAGTTATTGAAAGAGTTATTGAAAGAGTTATTGATTGAAAGAGTTATTGAAAGAGTTATTGAAAAGAGTTATTGAAAGAGTTATTGAAAAGAGTTATTGAAAAGAGTTATTGAAAAGAGTTATTGAAAAGAGTTATTGAAAAGAGTTATTGAAAAGAGTTATTGAAAGAGTTATTGAAAAGAGTTATTGAAAAGAGTTATTGAAAAGAGTTATTGAAAAGAGTTATTGAAAAGAGTTATTGAAAAGAGTTATTGAAAAGAGTTATTGAAAAGAGTTATTGAAAAGAGTTATTGAAAGAGTTATTGAAAAGAGTTATTGAAAAGAGTTATTGAAAAGAGTTATTGAAAAGAGTTATTGAAAGTGTTATTTAAAATAAGATAAGTATTAACAACTAATAATAATATTAAGTAATTTTGAAGTGTCAGCATCTATGGCACCCTCAGCCAATCACAGCATTATATATCACTGAACATTTCTTTCAAACCTACAGAGATTACCAAAGCAATAATAATATACCATATATTCTTCATCCCATCCCATCTTTTCTTTGGCTTTTCTTCCCTTCGCAATCTAAAACAAGAACAGTACATGGTTATATTATTATTAATAGGCTACATTGCATGACTGTGGTCATTGAAAAAAGTTATTGAACTAAGTTATTGAAAAGAGTTATTGAAAAGAGTTATTGAAAGAGTTATTGAAAAGAGTTACTGAAGAGTTATTGAAAAGAGTTATTGAAAAGAGTTATTGAAAAGAGTTATTGAAAAGAGTTATTGAAAAGAGTTATTGAAAGAGTTATTGAAAAGAGTTATTGAAAAGAGTTATTGAAAAGAGTTATTGAAAAGAGTTATTGAAAAGAGTTATTGAAAAGAGTTATTGAAAAGAGTTATTGAAAAGAAAGTTTATTGAAAAGAGTTATTGAAAAGAGTTATTGAAAAGAGAAAAGAGTTATTGAAAAGAGTTATTGAAAAGAGTTATTGAAAAGAGTTATTGAAAAGAGTTATTGAAAAGAGTTATTGAAAGAGTTATTGAAAAGAGTTATTGAAAGAAAAGTTATTGAAAAGAGTTATTGAAAAGAAAAGTTATTGAAAAGAGTTATTGAAAAGAGTTATTGAAAAGAGTTATTGAAAAGAGTTATTGAAAAGAGTTATTGAAAAGAGTTATTGAAAGAGTTATTGAAAAGAGTTATTGAAAGTGTTATTGAAAAGAGTTATTGAAAAGAGTTATTGAAAAGAGTTATTGAAAAGAGTTATTGAAAGAGTTATTGAAAAGAGTTATTGAAAAGAGTTATTGAAAAGAGTTATTGAAAAGAGTTATTGAAAAGAGTTATTGAAAAGAGTTATTGAAAAGAGTTATTGAAAAGAGTTATTGAAAAGAGTTATTGAAAAGAGTTATTGAAAAGAGTTATTGAAAAGAGTTATTGAAAGAGTTATTGAAAAGAGTTATTGAAAGAGTTATTGAAAAGAGTTATTGAAAAGAGTTATTGAAAAGAGTTATTGAAAGAGTTATTGAAAAGAGTTATTGAAAAGAGTTATTGAAAAGAGTTATTGAAAAGAGTTATTGAAAAGAGTTATTGAAAAGAGTTATTGAAAAGAGTTTATTGAAAAGAGTTATTGAAAAGAGTTATTGAAAAGAGTTATTGAAAAGAGTTATTGAAAAGAGTTATTGAAAAGAGTTATTGAAAAGAGTTATTGAAAGAGTTATTGAAAAGAGTTATTGAAAGAGTTATTGAAAAGAGTTATTGAAAAGAGTTATTGAAAAGAGTTATTGAAAAGAGTTATTGAAAGAGTTATTGAAAAGAGTTATTGAAAAGAGTTATTGAAAAGAGTTATTGAAAAGAGTTATTGAAAGAGTTATTGAAAAGAGTTATTGAAAAGAGTTATTGAAAAGAGTTATTGAAAAGAGTTATTGAAAAGAGTTATTGAAAAGAGTTATTGAAAATAGTTATTGAAAGAGTTATTGAAAAGAGTTATTGAAAAGAGTTATTGAAAAGAGTTATTGAAAAGAGTTATTGAAAAGAGTTATTGAAAAGAGTTATTGAAAAGAGTTATTGAAAAGAGTTATTATTGATTGAAAGAGTTATTGAAAAGAGTTATTGAAAAGAGTTATTGAAAAGAGTTATTGAAAAGAGTTATTGAAAAGAGTTATTGAAAAGAGTTATTGAAAAGAGTTATTGAAAAGAGTTATTGAAAAGAGTTATTGAAAAGAGTTATTGAAAAGAGTTATTGAAAAGAGTTATTGAAAAGAGTTATTGAAAAGAGTTATTGAAAGAGTTATTGAAAAGAGTTATTGAAAAGAGTTATTGAAAAGAGTTATTGAAAAGAGTTATTGAAAAGAGTTATTGAAAAGAGTTATTGAAAAGTTATTTATTGAAAAGAGTTATTGAAAAGAGTTATTGAAAAGAGTTATTGAAAGAGTTATTGAAAAGAGTTATTGAAAAGAGTTATTGAAAAGAGTTATTGAAAAGAGTTATTGAAAAGAGTTATTGAAAAGAGTTATTGAAAAGAGTTATTGAAAAGAGTTATTGAAAAGAGTTATTGAAAAGAGTTATTGAAAAGAGTTATTGAAAAGAGTTATTGAAAGAGTTATTGAAAAGAGTTATTGAAAGTGTTATTGAAAAGAGTTATTGAAAGAGTTATTGAAAAGAGTTATTGAAAAGAGTTATTGAATCAATCCAGCTTCCATTGAAAAGAGTTATTGAAAGAGTTATTGAAAAGAGTTATTGAAAGTGTTATTGAATTTGATAATTTGACCTTTTATAGAAACAAAATTGATGACGTCACCAAATTATGAAACGAAACATTATTTAAGTAAGGTAGTGTGGACACACTGTCGACCTTTAGAAGGCGACCTCTATCAGCATTGCCGCCATTGCGATGTTAAGTAGGCTATGCAATGTATGCATGAATACTCATTGAATAGCTTAGGGGTCGTCCATTAATTATGTCAACAAAATAGGGGAGGGGTTTGGAAAAGTTTGACAGTTGTTGACAAGGGGGAGGGGGTTCGGTAAAAGTTGACGTCAACAAATTTTTTTCCAATGAATCAACACAGACCCTTCAAAATGGTAGCGAAAACTTTAAGTAATGTTAAAAATGTATAAAGTGCTTAATGTTTAATACTACTAAAAACTGGTAATAAACTAAACTCATATATTTGGAAATTCGAGATTGCATTTTTTAGTGTAAAACAATTTGAAAAAATTATTCTAGGCCTACATGTATTGAGCCATTGTGTTTCTTTTTTGTAGGGGGGTTCTGGGATTGTTGACATAATTTGTTAGGGGGTCCGTCAATGTTTGACAGTTGTTGACAAGGGGAGGGGGTCAAAAACTGCCTAAAATTTGTTGACATAATTAATGGACGACCCCTTAGACGGTAGACAGCCAAATGCTTTCAAGTTAAAAAATATATTTAATTGCCGGACCAAAAGTGGTGGTGACTATCACTACCACTTTTAAAAGTGGTGGTGACCGGACACCACCGTCACAATAGAAAGTTACGCCTATGATCATCATCATCATCATCATCATCATTATAATTATTTTCGCACTTCGCTTGCATGGTGGGGTCGCATTCGATAACGGATCGAAATGTTCGTCACATTTCCTTTTGGGGAAGGAACACATTTTCCGCGCACCGAACTTTCGTCGCACTCTGCTGCTTAATTGGCTCTCTTTCTAATCCTGCTTCGGCAAAGTGCAGTCCTCTTAAGAAGAGAGGTAACGCCGTCGAAATACATCCGGGCCCTGCGGGGCATATCGAGGGCCATTTGGCGCTAAAATCTCAGCTAACGAGACGATCGCACTGGGTGCTGTAATTCAGCACCGGGTGTGGTAAGTATGTCGAATGTCAACTTTCTGACTTCCTATTAAGGTCAGCTCAGTGTAAGGACTTCGTGACGTCTTAATCGTAATCTTAAACTCGAAACTTCTAAAGCGCCACTCGAAAGCCAAGCGCATGGCACCAGTATATCCACGAGCGCTGCGTCGAGTCAGAGGGGTTGTCCAAAGGAGTAGTAACGAAGGCTGTGTTAGGATTCAGATATAAATTGTCACTGTTAAAATGGGTGTCGTTTTTATCGAGAATTAGAAGGTGGAAGATCAGATGAGTCGGGGTAAGAATTTCTTAAGAGGTGAGACTTCAGTTATGTTTGGAAAGCGTTGTAATCAGGATATGTTATATCTATCTAGTTGGAACCACCTTCCACTTCGCCACTGTTCGCTTTCTGGCAGTGTCAGTCCCAAGCCTGGATGAAGGAGGAGGGCGACGCTAATGGTCTTTGTTTATGTCGGCCCCTCCAGTTGGAGCCATCTTCCACAGGAATTGCGGCTTGAGCTACTCAGTCTTTCTCTTCCTCTGTTTCGAAAATGCCTGGAGTCCATTGTATTTGTTAGTGGTGAAGGCTGAGAAAGGGAAATATTGGTAAACGTCGACTCAGCCTTTCATTCGCCAGATGGCGCTGGTAAAATTAGCAGTAGGACGTGATGGGCAACTTGCATGGCTGCCAAGCGGTTAAATTCGACTCCTGTGATAATGTAAGGCAAGGCAAAGCGATGGAAGGCAAGGCAATGGAATTATGAAAGGCAATGCAATGGAAAGCAAGGCAATGGAATTATGAAAGGCAATGCAATGGAAAGCAAGGTGGAAAGGCAATGCAATGGAAAGCAAGGCAATGGAATTATGAAAGGCAATGCAATGGAAAGCAAGGCAATGGAATTATGAAAGGCAATGCAATGGAAAGCAAGGCAATGGAATTATGAAAGGCAATGCAATGGAAAGCAAGGCAATGGAATTATGAAAGGCAATGCAATGGAAAGCAAGGCAATGGAATTATGAAAGGCAATGCAATGGAAAGCAAGGCAATGGAATTATGAAAGGCAATGCAATGGAAAGCAAGGCAATGGAATTATGAAAGGCAATGCAATGGAAAGCAAGGCAATGGAATTATGAAAGGCAATGCAATGGAATTGCAAGGCAATGGAATTATGAAAGGCAATGCAATGGAAAGCAAGGCAATGGAATTATGAAAGGCAATGCAATGGAAAGCAAGGCAATGGAATTAGTGAAAGGCAATGCAATGGAAAGCAAGGCAATGGAATTATGAAAGGCAATGCAATGGAAAGCAAGGCAATGGAATTATGAAAGGCAATGCAATGGAAAGCAAGGCAATGGAATTAGAAGGACGTGATGGGCAATGGAAAGCAAGCCAATGGAATTATGGAAGGCAATGCAATGGAAAGCAAGGCAATGGAATTATGGAAGGCAATGCAATGGAAAGCAAGGCAATGGAATTATGAAAGGCAATGCAATGGAAAGCAAGGCAATGGAATTATGAAAGGCAATGCAATGGAAAGCAAGGCAATGGAATTACGAAAGGCAATGCAATGGAAAGCAAGGCAATGGAATTATGGAAGGCAATGCAATGGAAAGCAAGGCAATGGAATTATGGAAGGCAATGCAATGGAAAGCAAGGCAATGGAATTATGAAAGGCAATGCAATGGAAGGCAAGGCAATGGAATTATGGAAGGCAATGCAATGGAAAGCAAGGCAATGGAATTATGGAAGGCAATGCAGTGCAAGGCAATGAAATTATGGAAGGCAATGCAATGGAATTATGGAAGGCACTGGAA